>JARHVA010007014.1:585000-645000 GCA_037957365.1 Torreya grandis
TAAAAATTTAAAAAATTAAGCAATAATTGGGTCACCTGTCCAAACATACATCCAATATCAAACTTTTCAAGATTAATAAATATCTCAACTTACTTTACAATGTGACTGTGTAGACAAAATAGGGCACTCACTATGACAATATAACTCTTAATTCTTTATATCTTGTATATTATATTTCCTTCCTTCTTTGGATTAAAAAAACAATAAAACAACAAATAATTTTACTGGACAACCACTATCTCAATAGGCTAATGATATTTATCTTACGAACCGAGTGTTCCTTCATTTCTTGATTGATGCATAATAGGGTATAAGGTAGAGTTGCCTTTCTTTGAGTTTAATTTACTTAGAAATTGTTCTTAAACCACTAAGAGATATTTAGGTGATTATAATTTTCCATAATTAATATTGTTATGCAATTCACTTAAAACCATTATTCGAACCTTCCTTCTTGGCTGTAACTTACAGTCCTTCCCAAACCCACAGACACATACATAATCTATGCATACACATAGCCTTTAAAGGTCACCTAAAACAATGTGTGCCCTAAAACAATGTGTGTGTGTGTGTGTGTGTGTGTGTGTGTGTGTGTGTGTGTGTGTGTGTGTGTGTGTGTGTGTGTGTGTGTGTGTGTGTGTGTAAATATTGTTCCATATAACTTTGAAGAGGAAACAAAACCAAAATCAACTTATCTTCATTCATTGAATTAATGTTCAACATTATACAGTCTAAACATGGACTTGATTATATTTTATGAGGGTTTTTGAATATTTTCTCATTCTTTTCTTTTCCTCCATATCATTGTACATCACTCTCTCTCTCTCCTAATCTCTCCTCCATATATCATCCAACCAACTAGAATGAATTTTCTTTCTAACTTCAATGTAGCTTTTTGTTAGTGGTTACAATAACTTCCTTTCCATAACTAACCCTCAACATACAAGGGTGATTTTACATTGATTTAAATGACTTGATTTAGGAACTAAACATGAAATTAATTTAAAACCCTTTCTCATGACTTTAATGGAACCATCAAACTAACTTTTCTCACCTAACCTCTTCAACACATGCATTTGAACCCCTTAGACTTAGTTACAATATTTGTATTTTCAAATTCCATATTTTAAAAGGGGAAACTTTATAATATATTTTTCACACCTTGAGGACTTCAAATGGACTATAAGATAACAAAAAAACCTTAAAAGACCCATAATACTAACTTTTCTCACCTAACCTCTTTAATACATGCATTTGACCGCCTTAGACTTATAATATTCAAAATTTCAAAATCCCTATTTTGAAGGGAAACTCTAAAATATATTTGTCACACCTTTAGGACTCAAAATGGACTCTAAGATAAAAAATAGTCCTTAAAAGGCCTCACAAACACTTTCAAACCCAACATTTACCAACTTTGACTAGTTATTGACAACAGTATAAAAATGATGTATTCTAGTTTGATGCTCCTACATCATATTCCTTAGGAGGGAGAAAAACTTGTTCCCATAATTTTATTTTTTACCTTATACTTTTTTATTTGAGGTTCCTTAATGTTCACTTGACTTATACTCTATTTTTCTCACTCCTTTCTTTTTTCAAAACTCTTGCATTTATTTTTTATGGATTTGTCTAGTCTTCTGTCCATGCATCTTCCACCTCTAGAAGGTGTTTTAACTATTTAACCTCCTAATTTTCCATATGTTCCACCTATTATAATTAACTTGTAACCTCATCATACTTAGATATAATCAAATATCTCTTATTCTTCTTTCTCTTGTTTGTGTTATGGTTTCTTTCTTCGTGGTTTTCACTTGATTCTTCCTGCTTAGTGATTTTTTCTCTTTGATCATGCTAGAATATTATTATTTAGGCTATAATAGCCTCTTATGCATATCAAAGTCTATCATTTATCCAATTATACTTATTTTTTATGCCTCTACTTCACATTTCTCCTCTTTTTGATGTCTCTTCCTATGACCTTTCTCATTGTGCTAGATCAACTTCTTATTCCATTCATCCTTGTTATAGTGGAATATGATTTTAAACATTTTTTATTTTATGTATCCATTATTATCAAATTTAAACTCATATTTATGTTTAATAATTGAATATCTCACCTTGTTCACTTCCTCATACTCTAGTTGCTTACTTGCTTATTTGCCTATTTGCACAAATTCTTGTGCTTCTATTTTCTACTCTTATTTTGATGTTTCTTTGAGTTTATCCTTGAAATTTACCTACTAAAAGTCACCTAATTTCATCCCATTATATGGACTGAAAATCTCTTCTAACAACTCCAACTCTTATTACAACTTGAGTGCATCCATCTCTTCATAATCCTCATTAAATCTTGGTTTACTTTGTTCTTTACCTTCTTGGGAAAGTCATTTTTTTTCTTGTCCTTGAAATTTATCCTTTAAGGGATCCATATCAACCTCCTTTATCTTCATACCATACTTGTCAAGCATTCTTTGAGGTGTTTCATTCTCACTTTGCCTACTACACACCCATTCATCAATGCAATTGTTTCTATGTATAAGAGATCTTCATTACTTCAATCAATTTCATACTCATTATCATAGAAAACACTTGAAACCAAATATTGAAGACACTTATCTTATTTTATGCATTCATTTTCTTATTATTATATTTGTACCTTCATCTCTTTATTTTTTTTTTCTTTCACTATGTCTTTTGTTTACATCATAGGCTTGTACTCTTCTTATACATTCATGATTGCTTGGAACACACCTACAATATCATCCTCTTATGATTTTTTAATGCCCTTTTGAACCTATTTATTTCTTTATACATTTTTGTGTTACCACATGCCTCTCTTTTCATCTCCTTCATGCATCATATCTTGGTTATCTATCATGACAACTTGGTGTTCTTTACTATTTGTTCTTTGTCTCCAAATTTGTGCTTGTTTTCCACCTATACTCTTTCCTTGATTGACAACTTATTTGAGGGTCATCTCCTACTTCTCAATACCTATTTATTTTATCTACTTAGGCCAAATATATCCATGCCCTTGTTCTCTCCTTGAGGGCTACATTTTGTCCTTATTACCCTCAATTTGCATATTAACCTTTTCTTCTTCACATATGAAAATAAAATCAACACGTATAAATTCATTTACCTCTAAATATGATTGTTGTAATCCTTATTCTTCATTCTTGTCTTCATGGGTGACCTTCATGTCTTCTTTTCATACATCTTCTCTTGTTTTAGGTGATATACATGGAAATGCATCATAGTATTCCTCATTATTTTCATCTTGAACATCTGTAATGTCTTCAAATTTAATCACTTTATATTATACAAGAAGTTTTATTTCATGGTCAACCTGTTTTCACTTGATGGGTGATGTGTTTGGCCTATCATTCACAAAATTTGAGGCCTTATACTTGGCCTTCATCAATTCTTTCTTCATACCTACATAAACAAACTTAAAATAAATTGTATCATACAAAATAAGAGGCCATATAGTCTCCTTGAATGTCTTTTGCATAAATATTTTCCATCTTTTCTTCTTGTCTTCATTCTCATGTGTTCTTCTTACGTCTTCTCTCACCTTTTTTTTCTCTTTAATGATAAATATCTTCTCTATCTCTTTGTCTTGTTTCTCGCTTGGCAACATCTCACTCCTCATACCTATTTGGTTTTCATTCTCTTTCTTATTCTCATCTCTCAATACATTCATCTTATACACTCTTTCTCTCGAAAGTGACTCTAGTGGCCACTTCACCTTTTTTCTCATATTCTATCCAGTCCAGTGGCATCTTTTTCCTCTAAAGAGCTTCACCATGAGCTCTATCTTCTCTATACTTTACCTTAATTATCTTCTCATTTCTTCCACTTCTCTCTCTACACCCATATCCTCTCTTCTTCTTTACTTTTTAGGCCTATCTAGACCTTCCTTTTAGAAAGCTTGTCAATCTTTCCTCTTAGAACTCTATTGAGCCTTTTCTCTTATTTTTGTCCTATATCTAGGACCTTTTCTTATCCTCCTTGACTCTATTTTGGAGTCTTCTTTCTTTGATTTTCTCTCTAGGAGATCCAAGGCTCTCCTTTCTCTCTACCTTCTCTAGTCTTTTGATGACTAGCTTCAAGTCATCTTCATAGGACTTTTTGGTGAAATAAGATGAATGATAGACATGGGAGAGATAAAAATAATAGAATCCATAGGAACCAAGTTGAATAAAGTATTCAATAAAACCATAGAGATTGAGTGCGTGAGGCATGGTAGATTAGTTGTAGGAGATCCAAGAGCTGGGGATGGATCAAATATAAGTTGTGAGGATGTAGGAAAATTTGTGTATTGGATGGTGACGGAGGAGAGATGATGGCTTGAACATAGGATGTGATGGCATAGAAAATAGCATTTAAATACCTATTTTCCATTATGAATAGCTCTTTAGATATGCATAATTTTGCCAAAGAATTTTTGGGTTTGCTTATTCCTATATTCAAATTTCCATTCCAATTTAAATAATCTAATTTAATTGAGAATTGAAAAATATATGATGAGTTTTGTAACATTTTTTCAAACTAATTTTTTATTTTTTCAAAGATATATCATTTTATTTTTTTCAAATAGTGAATGGGATGGAACATATACAACATAGATAATGAATACGATGGAAAGAGAATGGAGATGCAAGAAGATGGTGAGGCCAATGGATTTATACATGTTGTACACTATGAAACTAGTGGTGATATGTAATATTATTGAACCCACATAGTGATGGCATTTACTCATGGTCTGCATAGTATAGCCATAGTGTTGTGTGGAATGAAAATAAATGGATGGAGGGAGCCACAATACTCAAAGAGACTAAACACCTACTCTAATACCACTGATGGGTTTCACCCCATTAATTGACAATGTGCACAACATAAAATATAACATTCAATCTCAATAACTTGAATTTTTATTACAAGAGTTACACATACAAAGAGCACACTATAATTACTCTTTAAACTTCTCTCACTAAACAAGGACGGTTTTAACAACCAATATTATCTCCTATCATCATCCCTAAAACCTCTCACACTAATTCCTATGTGAGTTGAATAAAAACTCACTTTATAACATTTTTTAAGCTATATATATATATATATATATATATATATATATATATATATATATATATATATATATATATATATATATATATATATATATATATATATATATATATATATGAGTTTATCAACTCAAAAAATATTAATAATATAATATTCACACAATATTATAATCATGTTTGGACTAGTTTCCTAATAGTGGTTATTGTTTCTTCTCCTTATCAATCTAATATTCCTTTGTAATGATATTAATAGATCAGGATTGCAACATACTTCTTCTCCCTAAATACCCTGCAAGGTTATCTCATGTATACCTCATAACATTATGCATTCATCTCAAATCAACAAATGTAGAAAAACTCAAAACAAAACACTATCCAAGATTACCTTGCTCTAATACCAAATGATGTAAAGTTAAGGGAGATAAGTCTCCAAAACATCATCATTAGCTACTAAACTTACTGACTACAATCACTTGCTATGGTTTGTCTTGAATCTTCTTTGTACAATCTAGTTTCTCCATTGGTATTTGGGACTAATAGCCTATTTGACTTTATACCTATTTCTTGTAATCTTAATATCACTACCTGATGACATTTACACCTCCCATGTCCCACACATTTGTTCTCTACCTCATATTACTCACAAACATGCTCTCTTTACTTTCTCTAGCTTCTTAGTAGACAAGTCTTTTAGGTCTCAAGGACCAAAACTTCTTGGTACCTATACTTTCACTAGCTTATTATTTGAAAAAAACATTGTGTTATTTTGTGTTTACATATTATTGGCTCAAATTAGGGCCTTATTAATTCTTTCACATTTCTTATTCTTTTCTCTTCTCCTCATTGCAGTCATGTTTCTTCTCTTTCCTCCAATTTTTTTGTAATTTATTTTATTAAGTCTGTATTTGGATTCCTTATAGATATTTATTTTTTATTCATCATCTCATCTTTTTTTGTCTAGGACAAATTCAAGGGTCTTGATAAATGTGCCCTAGGAGGATTTGTTTCCCTGCCAAATCTATCCCTTTATATTTTATGGGAAATTATACCCTCTTTAAATATTCTTCAATGTTTGAACCCATCATTTTCAATTTTTTAATGTTTCGTTTGTCACCTCATATGCCAATAGGTTTATAATATATGTCTGGAATGTCTATATACATAAATGATCTAAACAATTTTCAATAAGAAGGGTCAAAGATAATTCTAATGGAATTTAAATTATGCAAACTTCATATTTTTAAATTTATGCTTAAGGACTTATATCAAATATTTTTGACTACATATTCTAAAAAATGAGTATTAAAAAAAGGAAGTATAGTTTAAATGTGCATAAATAAATATGGCAGGACTTCTTTCTTTCAACTATAGAAGAATTACATAATGCCTAATTCTAGAAAGTATAATATGTAACTACAACTCCATAGAGGTTGTCTAACCCAACAAACAAATTTAATTTTCTTCATTTAAGTGTTTGAGGGGAATTAAAACAAGTAAAAAAGATAAATAAAACATATTATATTCAAAATAAATAAAGAATTGAATATATAGGCATACATATTAGTTGATGGCATATAGTTATATAAGAAAATTTTAACTCGAAAGATAATGGAGTATAAATTCGGTGGCAAGGAATATATTAAATGACAATAATAGGACCCATTAAATGGTCTATCCACACTATCTTAGGCACATTTAGTCAATTACATTAAGGTGACAAATTTGTGATTTTATATTCAATATCTTTGATATCGAATAGAAATTTATAATAACATGCACAACTTAGATCTAGATTCAGAATCCTAAGATTTTAGTAAGGTGTGGTGGTTTCACCAATCTGGTATTTTACTTAGTCATTGCTTAACAAATATTTTCATCAATGCTATTTTACTATCTTTAGCCATGAGAATGATAATAATTTTATTTTAAGACTTTATTGTATCTTAACTTCTTTGTGCACCGAATTTTATCATTTTATCATGTTATTAATGTTATATAACCCTTGTGCAGTAAAAATATTTAAAAACATTTTGAAGTTACTTATACAATTGTTAGGTTTTATTTTTATCATATATTGAAACAAAACTTCTACTTTCACGTATATTGAAATACATATTTTTTCATATTAATTTGAACTTAACTTAGTCCTTCACCCAATTTTAGTTTCTCTTTTTCTTTTATTTTTATTTTTATTTTTATTTTTATATATAATTTCAACTCTATTATATATATATATATATAAAACAAACACTTCTTGATTATATAAATATCAATATCACTATATTCATTATATTTATCTACCGTAAGTTGGTCACCTAATAAAGATATTAATTGATGTTGATTACAGCGATCAAAATTTATACATTTAATATTTTATATGTTATTTTATGGTTTAGTTTTTTATTATATTTATAAATAATTTCAATTTTATTATTTTGAATTATATAAATATAAAATACTTTTTAATTATATAAATATAATATTGGGATGTAAGGGAGAGGCATTTTATTCATGTATTGTAAGTTGGTCATTTAATAAAGATATCAATTGATTTTAATAACAGTGAAAAAAGTTTGTATGTTGAGTATTTTATATTTTATTTTATGATTTAATTCTTTATATTATGAGTTTGTTCAAGTTGCACAATTTATATTTTTAATTTACTAAAGTTTTACAATTTTTATTATTATTTTGTTAAAGTTGTACAATTCTATATAAATTGTACATTTACTTTTCAATTAAATGTAAACAAATATTACTTCTATTTTTTCCTTATACTAATTCAAAAATTAATACCTACTCAACTATTAACTTCTATTTAATTAAAGAATTTGTATTCTAATAAATATTATAACAACCCATCATTTTCATCATTCAAACTACATCCCTTTTAATTTTAATATAATAATTGTTAATATATTTTTCAAAAATAAATATTATTAAACTTTGATATCAATAAATACAAAATAAATTAATAATTAAATTTTATTTGATTTCTATTTTACTATTATAATTATTCTTCATTTATAAAAAATAAATAAAAAATAAAATTAATTTACTTTTTAATTCTCACATTACAATAAATTTTTAATCATATTTATAAAAATATTAATAATCACCTATTTAATTAATTTATGGTATAGCTATTTGCAAAAGCCTATACCAGCCTACCTAATACGACGAATGTCATTTACATTACCTTTTCTAACGGTTAATTTTTATATTTTTAGACTCTATTTGATATGTTAATATTTTATATTTTATTATTAAATATAATAATTATAAAATTTGTAAGATTTGATATTTTCATAGTTCACTTGGAAAAACTGTGTTAAAAATTAAAAAAAAATTAACACAATTTTTTTTAAATAATTTTCTAATATATATTTTAAATAAATTTATGTAAAATATATCAATAAATATCATTTTGAAATATATATATATATATCTAAAAATATATTATATTATGTATTTTATAATTATATTTTATTTTAGTATAATATATATTTTAATAAAATATAATATTATAATATATCTTGAAATTACTTAAAATTATAATATAATATATATTGTTCTCAATAAATATGTGTGAAAAATATAAAATATAATATAAATTATAATTTACCCATTATGTTATTAAATAATTAAGCATGATAAATATATAATCCAAATAAATAAATATATATTTTTATTTTAAGATATATAAATTTACCATAATAATAAATATAATTCATTCACCACATATATTTTAACATGATAAATACATAAACTAAATAAATAAATATTTTTATGTTAAAGTAAATAAAATTATTATAATAATAAATATAATTCACGTATGATAAATACATAATTAATTTTTTATTTTAAAATTATTTTTAATTAAATAAAATTATAATAAAAAAATATTAATTCACCCTTATCATATTATTTTATAATTATAAGGCAAAAAATAAAATAAAATAATAGCAAGTAATTTTTTATAATGTTGGTGAATTAAAAATTAATACACACATCCCACTACACAAAATTAACTTCCTAAATGCTATGTTATAAAGTCCAATTTTATTAACGTAACATAGTATATAGTACATAGTTTGTCATATGATGAGTTGAAAATTTAAACATGATAAGTTAGGTTATACAAAGTTAAAAAATATACATAAACCCTAAAAAAGAAAAAAAATATAATTAAAGTATAAACAATAAGGATCCAAACTAAGTACTAGAAATGAACATGGTGATTAGCAGAGGATAAATAGGCAGAGGATAACGAGGTTTCCTTCCCAATTACCTTGAACATAAAGGTCAGTTCTTATTTTTCATATAATTATTAAGTTAAATTTTAAAAATAAAATTATACAATCCATTCAAACAATGTTGCCCATCATATTACTTGAAAACTTTGTTCAACCATAATATTCATCCCTTTATTATATATAATATATAAATAGTTATATATAATAAAGAGAGAGAATACACTTAGGAATGCTTGAAAACTTTGTTCCACCATAATATTTATCCGTCTATTATATATAATATATAAATAGTTACATATAATGAAAAGAGAGAATACACTTAGGAATGCCTTGTTCTTCTTATATGTATTTTTAATAATTTTAATATTTTTTATTAAAATAAGTAAATATATAATCTCATATTACAATTTAAGAGTTTAATATTTAGTAATTGTTTTCTCTTATCAAGATTTGTGATTTACATTATTAGGATTTTGGAGTATAATTTACTTGATCTTGATAATTTATAGAAATAATTTTAGTCATAGATTTGACTCTTAATTTATATTATAGAGGAGTGATAGCCCACTTCATATTACTCAGCTTATCACTCAACTTTTATAAATAAATCCCAATCTATTTTAAAATAATTAACTTTAAATATTAAACCAAAAAAATATATAATAAAAATTATGAATAATATCAATCCCACTATTTGTAAAATGATCATCCCCATATTTTAATTTATTTTTCATAAGCATATGCATTCTCCCAATATACATCGTCTATAGATGTATTATTTCCCAACCCCCATTTATAAGTAGATGTGTGACCACAGATTGAAGAAAATATAAGCCATAATAATATTCTCCATTATACTGAAAATCCCTTTCTATTATCAAATCACCTTTCACTCGGTGAAACGAGTAATCACTTAACTTTTACAATGGAATGCAAATTTTACATTCACCACGCATTTAAAAAAACAATTTAGTAATGTGAAGAACACCTTATACTATTTATTTATTTCTGGTGCGCAATACCCTATTCTCTTATATTTGTATGCGTTTATGCATGTGTATCTATATGTATGTGTGTAAATATATTATATTTACTTTCATGTATATGTGTATGTGTAAATTTACTATATTTACATTCATGTGTATGCGTATCTGTAAAGATATTATATATTATGCATGTGTGTTTATTTTAAATATTATTTTATGAATATTATTATAAATAGTCCTTTTTTATGAATATTTTATAAAATTTTAGAAAAAAGATATTTTTGTTTTGACCATCCCAATTCTTAGACAATGAAACTATTTTCTTTTGCTCTCTTCCATATAAAATAGTCATTGTAAATATTACTTAGAGAGATTCCATATAATATGATCCATTTTTGTAGATTCATCCTAAATCTAACGCAAATTTTCAATTTTCTTCTCTTGTTAGTTTCAACCCACAACATGGCAATCAAAATTTTTGTAGAAATGGACTTTAAACATACCATTATTGTGAACAATTTATATATAAACTTCTTAAAAAAAATCATTGGTCCCTATGATCGAAAGGAAAAATGTGATGCAAAAGTCTATGATAGTTCACACAACCTAGAGACTCCTGACAGCTTGATTCTTGACATAGAGACTTGGTTTTAGTATACCAAAATTGATTCCATTGATAAATATTTGTTTGAAAAGTTGAAGCTATTAGAATTGGTGAATAGGTGATCTTCTCATAGAATGAGCACACAAGAATTTTTTAATAATGACATAGCTTGTATTCATAAATATGCAAGAAGATGTGAAATAATTGCCTAGTGTATTAAATTTCATTTCTTACCAATTATATGTTCTCTTATAATATCCTAGTAAAGAGGAATATATAAAAGGAGTAGGGTGAGGTAAATCACAAGAGAAATCATTAGGGAACTTGAATAAGGGAAATCAAAGTGACACTTAGTTGAACTCCTGATAGAACTATGGGTGGAACTCACCCTCTCACCCACTTAACCTCATTATAACAGCTAATTAAGTTGAAGATAAATGTGTAAGGATAATCCTTCTAATAAATAACTAAAATAATAAATATCTTACACCAACTCCCTCTTTAAGTTTATCTTAGATAGGAATAAAATAAAAAATGGGTCCCAACATCAAGCCAGATGAGGTACCCACATATAATACAACTCTCAAAAAGTGGAGTAAAAGGAGAAAACCTAGTGTGAAAAAACTCACCATTCCCCTTTGCCCTCTTTTCCCTGCACCCCTCGCCTCCCCCCGCACCCCTTGCCATAGAGACTTGGTTTTAGTATACCAAAATTGATTCCATTGATAAATATTTGTTTGAAAAGTTGAAGCTATTAGAATTGGTGAATAGGTGATCTTCTCATAGAATGAGCACACAAGAATTTTTTAATAATGACATAGCTTGTATTCATAAATATGCAAGAAGATGTGAAATAATTGCCTAGTGTATTAAATTGTATTTCTTACCAATTACATGTTCTCTTATAATATCCTAGTAAAGAGGAATGTATAAAAGGAGTAGGGTGAGGTAAATCATAGGAGAAATCATTAGGGAACTTGAATAAGGGAAATCAAAGCGACACTTAGTTGAAGTCCAAATAGAACTATGGGTGGAACTCACCCTCTCACCCACTTAACCTCATTATAACACCTAAGTAAGTTGAAGATAAATGTGTAAGGATAATCCTTCTAATAAATAACTAAAAATAATAAATATCTTGCACCAACTCCCTCTTTAAGTTTATCTTAGATAGGAATAAAATAAAAAATGGGTCCCAACATCAAGCCAGATGAGGTACCCACATATAATACAACTCTCAAAAAGTGGAGTAAAAGGAGAAAACCTAGTGTGAAAAAACTCACCATTCCCCTTTGCCCTCTTTTCCCTGCACCCCCCGCCTCCCCGCGCACTCCCCCCCCCCCCCACCCCACCCCCCAAATAATAGATAAAGAAGAGAATGTAGGACTGAAAAACCCCACACTAACACCCCCTTTAAGCGTAGCTTAGGTGGGATGAAAAATTAGGTCCTAAAAATAAAACTTGATGAGGTACTCAAGAACATAACGATGATCCCTATACCCTAAAAAAATATGAAGGATATGTGCCTCCATAAATAAGAGAGAACAGGTAAGTGAAAAATACTGCATGAAAAAGAATGTAGTATGTCCCTCTGTAATAAATGATGTATCTTCCTTTCAAAATAAAGAAACCCCAAGGTGTCAAACTATTTAATTCACACTCAAGTGGAATATAGATAGGAACCATGATGTAGATATCTATAAAATTATCAAATATGTCAAAGTCTAATTAGGAATCACAAGCCTAACTGTAGAAGATGGAAATAAGGAAGCATATAATGAAGGGGAGAGAAAAGGAGGGTTTATATGTACCCTAATTACATCCAAACAAGAAGAGTGGCATGAACCATTCTATAAAGGAATGCCCATTAGAAGAGGAGATCATTTCTCAACAACCACCAAAATTGAAGATAGGTATGCAAATGAAGCTCTGAGATCTATAAAATGAATGTCCACATAGATGTATGAGTCATCAAAACTCTCAATGTGCATACTTTCACTGAGATCAATAAAATCGTCTAAAATGTAAATATGTGAAGGCTCTAGAAGAGAAATAATCTACACAAGAATGGATGTAGAATATGTAATGAGACAACTAATATTTGGAAAAATCTCATCTTATAGTGGGGTCTCAAAATAAGGAAGAGCATTATCTCCCATGGATGAATCATCATAATAAATATAAGTAGGATGGGAGAGTAAAATACACTCAAAAGAGACAATAGGAAGAGGAAGAGGATGAGAGGCATAAATCATAGTAGGATCCTCGAAAAGACTCTGAAGAGTGCTCCAAATAGTGAGAGATACTCTATATGATGCACATGGTGGTGTAGATCACATGAAACATGTATCAATAAGTGACCATAGACACAGTCAAAATATTTGACCTAGTCATTGTATTGACCTAGGTTAATAGGAATATAAATCTGTCTATATAAAAATGGAATAAGGTCTTGATCCATGAGTGAATTTTCCATGTATACATGCCATGAAGCATAATTGGTCTTCTAAAGAGGGACCAATAGTATAAACTCAACCTTCCTCCTCTGGAGTCTCTCAAATAGGGTTGTCATGACTAAGATAAGACAATAAGGAAGTGAAAGACTGTATGGAATAAACATAATCAATCCATGAAGCACACTAATGGAATGGACATTAGGCACAATCGATAATACATCCATGTGAGTAATCTTTGCTAGAGTGATGAGGGATAATACACACTTAGAATGGGTATGTCAGACACATCTAAAAATGCATCCACATATGAGAAATTGTTGCACGAAGTATAATATAGAAATTAGTAGGGCCCATAGCATAGATAACCTACCTAAATATGGCACTTTATAAATTTATTGTGTTTATAGTAAAAATAAATCTCATGGAACAAGAATAAAAAATAAAACACTTTTCCAAAAATGACACCCAAATCTGACATACCAAGCAAAATTTATGGATAATAAAATTTCTCATCATTAATGACATATTTAATGAACTTGCATTTAATTTTTTTTATAATATTCACAAAACAAGGGTTAAGGTAGCCTATCAACCACTCATTGGAACTAAAATTGAGAACCTAAACTCTTTCAAGATAACACTAGGTCTTTAATCAATCTGTCCATTCAACCATGTGAATTTTTTGGAGAAATAAAGTTGTTTTGAGGGAAATTATCAACAAAAAGACTATTTTACAAAAAAATTAATTTAGTCACAACTTTTAGGTGAGTAGTATTGAACTACATACCTCTCTAAGACAAATTCAAAGACTTAACCAACCTGTGTATGCACACCTTTGTGCATATCAATGAAGAAAATCTTACTTGGTAGTAAAATAATAAAATCAAATTATTTAAAAATAATTAAATATGTATGATTAGGGAGGCATCTAGGTTAAGCGTAGCAATGGAAAGAGAAAGGGAAAAGTACAACCATGAGTCCTAGTTTAATGAACCTGAAAACTATCAATACAATAATCTATCAATAGGCAAAGCTTTTGAAATAATAACTTGTATTGATTTGTATTGAATGAATTGAAATAATTAAAAAAAAATGATGCTTAAATAATATTCAACTCATAATTAGATTTGACATGCAAAAATTTGAGAAAAAAACTGAAAAAAAAAAAAAAAAAAAAAAAAAAAAAAAAAAAAAAAAACCTATTTTTAGTAATTGCTATTATAGTAAGTTTCGCATGCAGCTCTAAGAATATATAAAAATACTCTAAATGTGTTAATAAAAATATGAGCTATTTTTTGATCTAACTTATAAAATTTAAGTTCTATCACATGTTATTCAACTTACTCTTGAATGGAGTGATACTTGATTGCAATTTTCTTACTCCTACCATGAAAGACGGGGTTCTTTGACAATGCTATGGAGGATATATTGTCATAAAAACTATAAAATATCCTTGTTTCTCCTCATGTAAATATAAAAGTATGCTTCTCAACATTTTATCTTGGCATGTTGTTGCATTTTCTACTATGTACTTTACTTTACTTGTAGAAAGTGAAACTATGGGGTTTTTTTTTGAAGCCCAAGATATGGCTCCTGACCCGTGATGAAATGCATATCTGAATTTCTCTTTCGATCATTAAATATACTAACCCAATCACTATCTATGTATCCTACTAGTTGTAACTCATCTACTAATGTATACAGAACTCTATAATCTCTTATTCTATTCATGTACCTCAATATCCTTTTGCCTATTTTCCAATGTGTCTCCTTTGGCATCTCTATGAATATAGATATGAGGTTGACTACATACATGATGTCTGACCTAGTTTTAGTAAAATATATTATCTCCCCAATAAGCTCTTATACCGTGTGGGGTTTACATTATTTTTTCAATCCTTATGCAATTTAAGACTTGCCTCGACTAGTGTGGATACTAGCTTGTTGTCCAACATCTTAAACTTCTCCAAACTCTCCTTTGCATACATAAATTGACATATAAATATGTCAATGTCTATTCATTTGACTTATATCCCAATAAAATACTTTAAAAATCCTAAATCAATCAATTCAAATTCTTTTTTCAAGGCTATTTTGAACTATTCTATTGACTAATTTGTGTTTATGATGAATATTAGATCATCTACATGTAATGGGCTTACTAGTGTTTTTACTCAAGTCATTGCTAAAAAAGTACAAGTCTATATAGTTGTACAATGATATTGAGGCTCACTTGAGCCCATACAACACTTTTTTCATCCTATACAATTTTTTCTCATGATTGAGAATCTCATATTTGGGTGGTTGTCCCACATAAATATCTTATTCTATCACTCCATTCAAGAAGGTTGACTTGACATCCATTTGATGCACTTTCCACTTGTGTTGATTAGTAATGGCTATGATTTTTCTCACAATTTCTAAACTTGCTATAGGTGAAAATGTCTCATCATAGTAACATACAATCCTTTGTTTATATCTATTCACCATTAGTATTACCTTATGCCTCTCTATCTTACCTTTGAAAGTGGTTTTTCTCTTACACACCAACTTGACTCGTACGACCTCTTTTCCTTTTGGTAGGTTAACTAACTCAGTCTAATTTCTCTCTATTACATGCATTTCATTGTCCATTTACTCACACCACTTATTCTCCTTGACTACTTCATCAAAGTAAATAGGACCAGCTAATAAAAAGAGAGCATAATTCATAGTTTCATCTTCATTTATCTCATACCTTGACTTCTCATAGACTTCTTGCAAGATTCTTATCCTCACTAGGAGTTGACTTGAGTTAGAGGAGGATGATGTTGACTCATGAATAACCCCTTGACCTCCTTGGAGGTTGTTTCATTGTCCATTTCCTTGCACCACTTGTTGTCCTTGACGACATCTTCAAAGTAAATAGGATCAGCTAATACAAAGAGAGCATAATTCATAGTTTCATCTTCATTTTTCTCATACCTTGACTGCTCATAGACTTCTTTCAAGATTCTTATCCTCGCAAGGAGTTGACTTGAGTTAGAGGAGGATGATGTTGACTCATAAATAAATCCTTGAAATCCATGGTGGTTGTTTCAACTATATGAATAAATGCTTTGTGAAATATAGGTCCAACATAGTGCATGGGTTGTTGTACCACCTATTGTTTTAGTTTCAATAAAGGGTCCACTAGCCCTTTTTTGTACTTTTTATTCTTATTGTATCTCTTCCCAAGAATCATGCTCAATGAATTGAAAATCCTAGTTTATTATGAGTTCTTTGATGATGGGATTGTAGATATTATAAACCTTTAATTGATCACTATGACTTATGAAAATATAATTCTCACATTTGTAATCCCATTTGGTCCTTCTTTGTCTAGGCACATGTGCATATGCAACACATCCAAACACTCTAAGGTGTTCTAGTTGCTCCATGCTTGTTGAGGAATCAAATACATAATAATCTTTATTAAAAAAATATTTAACTTGTATATTATTGCTACTACATCATCAGCTCAAAAATTATTCTATAAACCTTTTACCTTTACCATGCTCCTTGCCATCTTTTGGATGGTCATATTATTCCTCTCAGCCACACCATTTGGCTACAGTGTATACATGGTTGTAAATTAATTATTGATTCCATGATCCTTGTAGAAATTCATAAACTCATTAGATATATACCATCTCCCTCTATCCATCCTCAAAATCTTGATGTAGTGGCCTCTTTGTTTCTCCACCATGGCCTTGAATTTTTTAAAGGTCTCGAATGCCTTCAATTTATTATTAAATAAATAAACTCTTATATTTTGACAAAAATTATATATGATTATCATGATGTAGACATTATTGGATAGATAATGGGTCTTCATTGGACCACACAAGTATAAATGTATCAACTCAATAACAACTCTACCTCTTCATGATTTACCCATGGTAATTGCACTCCTATGTTGCTTCCCCAAGATTCAACCTTCACACACCTTGTTTACTTATTATATAATCAAAATCCATTTCATCATTTACTTTTTTTAATAATTTTTAGCCCTCTAAAGCTCAAATGCACATATCTTAGGTGCCAAAGAGTATACTCATCTACTATACATTTGAATGTTGTTGTGAACTCACTTTGCATTCTCAAAAAACACATCAGTTTGCTTGTCATCTCGAATACTAAAATTTACCTATTACAGCCATTCCTATCAATTATTATGCATTTTCCATTCTCAAATTTGACTTTGTACCTATTTTAGACAAGCCATCTAATACTAATAAGGTTGTGCTTCAACCTGATCACATAGTATACATCTTGAATCTGCCTTTTGTCACCTTACTTGGTGTGAATATATATGATACCTTTTCCCATGATGGTAACCTTATCATTATTTCCCATCTTTACCTCTGATTTGATTGACTCATCAATGTGCTTGAATATATCTTTGTTCCCATTCATGTTGTTGCGACAACCACTATCCAAGTACCATGTCTCTTTACTACTTTGTTTTAAAATGTTACATGTTATGAATAAACTAACACTTTTTTCATTTACATTAGGTTCAGCCTCTTGTGTTTTGTATAAATTGTAATTCTAGCTATTCATATCATACTCCTTATTTCTACAATCACTAGCATAGTTTCCATACCTTTTTCAGTAATAGCATTAGATGTTAGACTTATTATACCTTTGTGTATATCTTCCCATAGAAGTGTTGTTATTCCTTCCTCTTTCATGTGACTCTTGATGTCTATGCCTTCCACCTTCTTAACTGCTAAATGTTATTCATCTTACTCTTTTATTTGATTCTCTCCCCTTTCTTCTAACATTCACATTGGTATTGAATAATTGATCATAGGAAGAGGTGGATGACGTATTCAACCTTTGTTCATGGGTCTGAAAGGAACCCATTAGGTCATCCATCATCATTTATTTAAAATCCTTTAACTATTCTATTATAACCACTATAGGGTAAAATCTAATTTGAATGTTCCTTAACACCTTCTCAATGATCCTATGATCTTCAAGGGTATCATCACATGTCTTTATTTGATTGACAATATTCATTGTCTTTATGAAGAATTCATTGATAGACTCATTCTTATTTATTTATAAGGTCTCAAATTCCTTTCTTAAGAGATACAACTTGGCAAGATTCACCTTTTCACTCCCTTGATAGGCATTTTTTGTAATGTCCAATGCTTGTTTGGAATGGATAGTTGTGGCTATTCTAGGAAATATTTAATCAGCTAGTGTCATTTGTATGTGGTTAAGTATCTTGGCATCCTTTTTTATATTCTCTTTTAACAAATTTCTTTGTGATAGTTAAATATGGTCTTCATCTTGATGTGCCACACATCATAGTTATTTCTATCAAATATGGGGGGGTGTTTCCAAAAAATAGAGCTCCCTAATACCATGTCTAAATGGGCTTGAAACCTAAGGTATCTAATACCATTTATTTGTAACCAATAAAAAATGTGTAGGCCTAGGTAGCCAACAATCAAAAAACAAAATATTAAAACAAAATATTGAAATAGGGGATGGGTAGAGATAGTCTAAAACACAAAAAATGTATATATACTAATTCTAAAAACTCTTTTAAAAATGCAACTATAGTCTTTTACTAAACTCTTACATGAAACCTCAATTTTTTCCTCCTTGCTCATTTATGATTAATGATCTAACTGTTGTTATCAAACAACATTATCTTACTCTTCTTACTTTGTTCCTTATATTTTTTTTTTGTCATGTTCTCTATCTTTTGTATTCTACTGATGAACTATATTTCTGTTTGCTATTGTTGCATAAAAAATTTAAGACAATTGCTTTGCTCTTTTTCTCTCCTCTACCTATCTCTGACTATTGTTACATCACTAATGATTTGTGCCTACTAATATATTTTTTGTAGACTATTAATACTCTATTTTTCTATATATAAATAATTTTCTTCTATTCTATTATCATTATATTTTCTTTTTGGTATCTATCTAACATCTCACCTACCTCTTTTTTTACCACCTAACATTAAATGATTGTTTAAAAATTCAAATTTCAAATTTTGTACTTAATTTATTTGGTGGTTACAGTTATTGAGTGGAGTGGGCTAGGGGTAGGTTAAAGGGAAGAATATTCTATTTTAACATAATCTATAGTAGAATATAAATCCATAGCATGTGGAGTGGCATAGTATACCTTGGAATATGAATGCCTAGTGAATTGTGTCTTAACATACAAATAATTACACATATTCAACTACTGATAACAGTTAGTAATTTTATTTATTTTTGTTCCACATTCATTATAACCAAGTCAATTTTATAAAAAATTAAATATTAGACATATGATAACTAAGTACATTTGGGAAATTTATTATGTGTATGGGCTAAATTCATTTTCCCTTAAATCCCAATGCTGGCAGGAAATTATCACCCATCTAGCATCTCTCCTTGATCATAAATTCATAATTAGTAGGGATTTCAATGCCATAATTTCTAGCTCAAAAAAGAGAGGGGGATTTTTTGATCACCCTATCTCAAAAGGACTTTTCTAGGATTGTAGTGGATGTAGGGTTGGTTGACATGATCCTAAAATTTGGTTCCTTCCCCTATAATAATCAATGGGAAGGATTTTTTAATATTATTCAAAGACTTGATAGATTCTTAGTCTCCTAAAATTGACTAGACATTGATTGGATAATGTAAATAAATATCTTACTATCTCTAGTTTTGATCATGCCCCAATTGAGTTTAAGATTACTAAATATGATGCCCCCATTTGTTATCTTTCAAATTTAAGTTAATGTGGCTATGAGATCCCTTAATTCATGACCTAATTAAGGAATGGTGGATTAAGCCCCCCTACATTTCTAGCACCCTGATGTTCAAGACGAGTAAAATTTTTATCTACATTGAAATATGCCTTTGAACTTGGAATCAACTTTGTTTAAATTTTTCTTTGAGAAATAACAAGAGTGGAATTTGTGTTAGGGGATGTAAATCAAATGTTGTTCACCTTAAGCATAGATGCAGGTTTATATCACAATGATAAAACCCTTATAGTCGAGCTATCTAAAGTACATATTAGATAATATGTTTACTAGAAATGAAAGTCAAGCAAAAAATGGCTCAAGGTAGGAGACAAAAACAAAAAAATAATTCCACAACTCCACCCGATAAAGGAGATAGAATAATCATATTTATAGCATTAGGAAATGATATCCTGTTGTGTTCTTAAGACCAACTTTATTATCAAAAAGGAGGTTATCAAGTGTTTTCAAAAATCTACTATGCAGTACTGAGGCTTCAAACCTTGTGGCTCAATAAAAGATTCTCAAATGCATCCCTCGACTTGTGATTGCCTAACAAAATGGAAATTTGATGGCCCCCTTTTCCCTATAAAAAATCAATGCTATGATTTTTTTAATGCCCAAGGATAAGGCTTGAAGTCTAGATGGATTACCCACAACATTTTTCAAAACTTTTGGGACATTGTCAGAGACGAGGTGGTCAGCATGGTTTAAGAATATTTTCTTAAGAAAACATTTACCTTGGATTTCAACTATATTTTCATCACCTTGGTCCCTCAAGGTGAGTGCGAATCCTTTTTGACTGACTACAAGCCTATCACTCTTTGTAATATAGTGTATAAAATTATTTCTAAAATTATTTCTTTCTACCTCAAACCTATTTTGCATAATCTCATATATTCTAAACAAGGGGGATTTTTCCTAGGGCATCAAATCCAAGATGGGATCATTATCACCCATGTATTATTGTCAACCATAAGAAGGGGATGATCTTGAAATTTGACATTAGTAAATCCTATGATAGAGTAAACTGGCACTTTTTTATCAATGCTTTAGAATAGTTTGACTTTGATAAAAGAAGGTGTAATTGGATCTCTAATTGTGTAGCCAGTCTAAGGTTTTCCATTTTGGTTAATTTTGAGCCATCTATATTATTTAAAGCATCCAAGTGCTTGAGGCAAGGGGGCCCATTTACCATTTCCTTTTCATACTCATGGTTAAAGCTCTAGGTAAGTCAATTTTTGGGTCCCTCTTTTAAGGTAGACTGCAAGCTATCCAAGTGATAGTAGGGTTTGACAAGTTCACACACTAGAAATTTGTTGATGACATAGTCCTATTTTGTTATTCTACTACACTTAAATCCCACTTATTCAAATAAATCTTGATGGACTATGAGTTTGCTTTGTGTCAATAGGTAGATATTATTAAATATGAGATGTACTTGCTAAAATTTGAAAGATAAGATCAATTTCACATTATTTAAATCTTAAGCTTTAATATCAAGCATCTTTTTGAAAAGTATCTTGGGGTCCCCCTTTTCTTAAGGAGAAAGTAATGTTAGGACCTATGGAACAAGATAAAAAAGTCTCTTTTGATCCAAGTTGGAGGCTTGGAAAGGGAAGTGGATTTCTCTTGCTGGTAGAATTACCCTCATAAAATCAATACTGAGTACCCTCCCAATCTATATCTTATTGATTCTACACCCTCCAACAAATGTTATCAAGGATCTCAATCAAATAATGAAATATTTTTGTGGCAACGAAAAGTGGAAAAGAAGAATATCCCATTACTAAAATGGGATAATGTGTATACCCTATGCTAGGGGAGGTGCTAGAATCAAAAGACTGTCTAAGTAAAATTTGCCCCTTGGGGTAAAAGGAAGTTTGGGGTATCCACAAATATTTGGGTAAACATAAATCCACCAATATATTAAACATCAATAATCCCCCTAAGGGATCCCACCTTTGGAATTTTAATTTAAAATGCCACTTCATAATGAAAGATCTTGTTTCCTAAATTATCAATAATGGACGAAAAGAAAATTTTAGGGTGGGGGGGGGGGCAAGGGGGGTGGGGTTTCTTAGAATAAACACAAACTTATTCAAGTTATTCATGGGTTATAGGGGGCTACTAATTACTTGAGTAATGCTTGGTGTTGGCATGTATGTGATTACATAGCTCCTAGGATATGGTTAGGAATTATCAAATGGAAATGGAAGGACCTAAGGGACTTGCCAATCCTAGAAAAGCAAAGAGAAATTTTAAATGTCATGTTTATAAAACAAAAAGTTTTTCCCAACTTTAAAGATGATTCAATTCAGTGGGTAGGAGCTTAAATAGGGATTTGATCTATCAATCTAGGCTACAAAATCTCATATTATGTGTACCTTTCCTTGGTTTGGCATAAAATAGTTTTTTGGAATAAATTTGGAATGCCTAAGGATAGGGCATTTTCTTGGTTAACAACCTAGAGTTAAATTCTTACTTTTTATAGGTTGTGGAATATTGGAGTAGATTGGACATCTTGGTTTTATTTCTACATTATTGAGTAATATGATGCAAACCACATATTATACACCTAACCCTTTATAGCCCAATTATTGAATTGGATGTGTTGAAATCTTGGAATGAGATGGGCTCATATTTATTCACTCATATCAACCTTTTCCTCTTGGGTGACTAAGCCTGCTAAGGCCACCTTCCCTAGTCTTTGCACATTATGATTTAGATGCTATGGAAAGAAGATAACAAAAGGATATTTTGAAACAAAACCAGTCATTTAGAGTAGGAAATTCATAGATCTGAGGTGGCCATGTCAAAAATTATATCTACTCAAGCTAAAAGAATCAATGGATCTTTAACAGGCTAAGATAAGAAAATCATTATGAGATGGTAGTTACCGAAGTCTCCCCTTAGTAATGAACCAAGAGTACTTATGAAAAAATTTCATAGAGAATATAATTCAATTTTAATTCCCCCATGATCTGTAAATATCAGTAGGAACTTCACTACTTTTTAGATCATTTAAAAGGATCTTTTAAGTTCTCAATTTCAAAATTATAAAAACTAAATTGGAAGCATAAATTTCCCAACTTTTAAGATATTGGAATGATTAAAAAATGAATAAAATCTGATTCAAATCAGGTTTCAAAACTAAAATAAAGGTGAATTGTAAGATCACATCAGTTATCCATTAAAATCGTCAGATTTTTCCAAGTTCTTGATTTATCAATTTCTCGTAAATGATTAAATTTTGTATTGTGATTAAAATCTGAAATTATAATTTGCAAATTAACTAAATATAAAATGCAAAAATGAATTCAAAGATCAAAAACATAGAAATTATTTAAGGGGGTAAAAATTCCTATGTCCCTGGGATCTTATTGAACTGATCCACTAATGTTACTAAATTTGCAAGCCAAAATAATACTTACAATCAACAAAATAGATCTACTCTCTGCAAAAATAGTGTTTCAGACCTTTGAAAGACCTTAGTTGACTCAACACATCCTTAACCTTCCTGAATCACCTATAGAGGCCTCTCCAAATCAAAATTACCAACTTTCATAGCCCAAAATGATTTCACCAAAACTCCAAAATGGGAAAATGAATATAGTGCACAAAGCATATTGGAATTATAAACAAGTTTATAGTTTACTCTGAGCTCTAATTCGGCATCTAAGGGCTCCAAAATGACCATATACTACAAACTCAGCTATATCTTCCAATACACGGTCAGAAGAAGCTTACCTTCAAATAAAAGTTCGTAGGTTTTATATCGTTTCCCAGCCTATAGCTTGGTCAGTCAATACTTATCCCTTTTGTATGGGAGGTCCATGGTTAAAGTCTTTAGCCTCCCTCTTTGGGCACTTGGGCTATCTTTTTAGTCCCACATTAGCAATTTCAAATGACTTTGAAGTCTTTATAGAGAATGGTGGCCTCTTAAACATTGCTGACACCCCTTTTGGTGGGCTTAAGGTGCTAAACATAGTATGGGTTTGTTGGTTTTTTACCAACTTAGCCTTTGGTATTTGGCATGTCTATTCTCAGGTTGCCAAACTTAGCATTTGACTTGGTAGATAAGTGGTCGTGGCATGTCTCATGACATGTGGCATGGTAAGTTAGAAGATAATCATGAGCTGGGTTAACTCAGCCTTTGTCATGGTCTCCAATCTAGCATGTAATCTTGATGACTTGGAAAAGTGGTTGGAAGGTGTGGCAAGTGTGGGTTGTCCCATGTGGCATAATGGGGTTTGCTTGGTAATAATAAAATATAATGAATTACCAAAGTAATATTACAAATCTTTAAAACAAATAATTGATTTGTCCCACATGCATCTCATGGGCATAAAATATAGGTTTTAAATCAAAATCAAATGCATTGCATTGTGAGATGGAGGCCAAGGCACCCCTCCTTAATCAAGTGTGTCTACCCTCGCTAACAGCCCCCAGTGAGCCAATAGCGGGGCCCACAGTTCTCCATATGACCACTTGTCAAAGACTAGAGGCTGAAATCAAACCAAAAAAAACCAAAGATTTTCATGAATGTACAAAACTAACTGCCACATGTCAATGGCTGATTGGTCCACTTGTCATGTGCAAATTGTGACACCTCCTTATTTTTCCTGTCACAAAAATAACTTCAATAGCATATAACTTGGGAAATCGGACTCCATTTTGTGATCCAAAAGAAGTGTTGAAAATATCTCAACAAGTTCTACACTGTGAGATAGGTTTTCTCACAACTTGGATACTTTTTTTGAATTAAACTCTAGATCACACCTCCCTACAAAAGAGGATTTCAGTCTCCAAAAGTCTAATATTTCCTTAAAATTGATAATTGGTCTACTACATCATTGTAAATAGAACCCAATCATAGCAAGAGATAGACATTGGCAAAATAAATTATTCACAACTCAACTAAAAGTGCCTACAACATGTCATGAGTAAAGGAATCTACAACTATTAATAAAATGATCACAACATACCAAAATTGTCTACCCATGTCACATCTTGTAAAGCGATGACTCTCAATTCCCAATGTAACTACAAAATAGTTTTGTTAATGTAGACAACATATAATAAATGTTGTAGACATGTTGCAATACAATGCCTTGGTATGGGACTTACAATACTAAGTTATTGTAAACAATACAAAGTGTATATTTCCTAACATCTCGAACATACCCATAGGGTTTTTTAATGCATCTATACGTCCATGTGCCATAAATAGATACATTCTTGAAATAGAAGTCAAATATGAGACAAGTGTTGTAAGGACATTAACTCAACCCAAAACATGCATTCTACTATTCTCTCCAACTAATCAAATGAGTTGAAGCCCTAAAAACAACTCACTCAACATAAATAAGAGATTCCAAAACATAGAGTTATTCAAAATTAAGGTGAGAATTGAAATACTTCAAAGGATAAAATTATCTCAAAGTTTTCTCAAAAGCTCTACTAATGCATCATCAAAGCTTGTTATTTCACTTAACATAATTCTTAACAATTCTTTGAAAACTAAATCCATTATAAATCCATTTAATCAAATTTTCTACCTAGTTAACTTGATTTCCTTAGTGGTTTCCTTAACATCATTATGGATTGATTTAACTTCATTGACCTTATTAACAGGTTGATAAATCATCTTAGATTTACCATGTTTAGAATGAGAAGATGAGTGAAGTTTAAAACAATAATCAATTTGATGTCCACTCATATGGCAATGAGTGCATAAAACCTTCTTAGGTGAGGTCTCCTTTTTACCTCTTCTCACTTTTCCATGACAAGAATGGCCTTTAACACCTGCAATCTACTTAATCAAATTGTGTTTTTCCAAAAAAATGCAACACTATGGTTATGCATCCCACAAAAAGTGCAAGGAAATGATTGCATCATCTTTCAAATGTTAAATCCAAATTTCTTAAACATAAAAAGTGGATCAGAAGATTTAGTGCTAATTCTAGTATAGGAACTAGGAGGTGGAATTTCAATTCCTCTTCTACATGTTCTCTTACACTACACATGATCTATTAGTGGCCTCAAAACTTTTCTATTACAAGCTTGTCTTCTTTTAGCCATGGAGGAAGCTTCTCTTATATCCACTTGCTTACTAGTGTAACCCAAACCTGCATGAAGAGATCTATGATCTACTTGTATTGTGTTAGTAATTCCTTGGCCATCTCAGCCAAAACCTCTTCCATTAAAGCCCATTTTATTTAACAATTTGGATCATATACCCTTAGTGTGTTGTTCAAAACTACCAAAAGCATCATTACTTAAATCCAAATCTGAATGGAAAGAAGAAGATGAATTGCTTGGTGAATAACTTACAGTGTACTTAGTCATAGTCTCTACATCTGAAGTAGATGGTATTTCCTTATTTAGTTTACCACACTACAATTTGATGAAGATCTAATCATTAGATTCAATCTCTCATTTAAAACATGCAACTTGTTCTTCAAGAGTTAAGAGCTTGCATCTCAAGAATGCATTCTCATCCTGAATTTGGGTGTTGATGGCTTCAAGCTCTTCCATCTTGGCTTTATGTGACAACTTGCCCATGATTTCCTGCAAACACACTAATTCCACAATTGTGAAATAATAAAAACCAATAAATTAAAATCAAATATCAAATCACACAATTAGAATCTAACCCTACTTTCTAACTGCTCTAATACCAAAATTTGAATTGTAAATATCAGTACAAACTTCACTACTTTTTAAATCATTTAAAAGGATCTTTTAAGTTATCAATTCCAAAATTTAAAAAATTGAATTAGAAGTAGAAATTTCTAAACTTATAAGATTTTGGAATGATTACAAATTGATTCAAATCAAGTTTCAAAACTAAAATAAAGGTGAATTGAAAGATCACATTCGTTATCCATTGAAACCATCAAATTTTTAGAAGTTCCCAATTTAATCAATTTACCATAAATGATCAAATGATTAAATTTTGCATTCTAATTAAAATATGAAATTATATTATACAAATTAACTGAAACTAAAATTCAAAAATGAACTCAAAGATCAAAAACACAAAAATTGTTTACTGGGTTCAGAATTCCTAGATCCCTAGGTTCTTATCAAACTGATCCATTAATGTTTCTAAACTTACAAGCCAAAATAATATTTAAAATTAAAAAAATAGATCTAATCTCTATGAAAATAGTGTTTCAATCCTTCAAAAGACCTTTCCTGACTCAACACATCCTTTACCTTCCTGAATCACACGTAGAGGCTTCTCCAAATCAAAATTGGAAACTTCCATAGATCAAATTGATGTCACTAAAACTCCAAAATGGGAAAATGAATATATATAATAGAGTGTATCAGAATTATAAACAAGTTTGTAGGTTACTTTGAGCTCTGGTTTGGCCTCTAAGGGCTCAAAAATGACCATATACTACAAATTGGGCTATATCCTCCAATACACAGTTAGAAGAAGCTTACCTTCAAATAAAAGTTTGTAGATTTTATATTATTTCCCACCCCATAGCTTAGTTGGTCAATACTTATTCCTTTTGTATGGGAGGTCTGTGGTTGAAGTCTTCAGCGTCACTTTTTGGGCACTTGGGCTATCTTTTTAGTCCCACAATGGCAATTTCAAATGGCTTTGAAGTCTTTTTACAAAATGGCAGCCTATTAAACATTATTGATGCCACTTTTGGTGGGATTTAGGTGCTAAATATAGTATGGGTTTGTTGGTTGGTTGGTTACCAAATTATCCTTTGGTATTTGGCATGTCTATTCTCATGTCACCAAACTTAGCATTTGACTTGGTAGATAAGTGGACATGGCATGTCTCATGACATGTGATGTGGTAAGTTGGAAGATAATCATGAGCTCAGTTAATTTGGCCTTTATCATGGTCTCCAGTTTTGCATGTAATCTTGATGACTCAACAATGTGATTGGAAGACATGGCAAGTGTGGGTTCTCCCATGTGGCATAATGGGGTTTGCTTGGTAATAATAAATTGTAACGAATTACCAAAGCAATATTACAAAGCTTTAAAACATACAATTGATTTGTCCCACATGCATCTAGTGGGAACAAAAGATAGGTTTAAAATCAAAATCAAATGCATTGTAGTGTGAGATGGAGGCCAAGGCACCCCTCCAATGAAGTGTGTCAACCCTCACTGAGGGCCTGTAGTGAGCCAATAATGGGGCCCACGGTTCTCCAAATGAACCCCTGTCAAATATTAAAGGCTAAAACCAAACCAAAAATCAACCAAATTTTTTCATGAATTTAAAAAATTGATTGTAATGTGTTAATGGCTGATTGGTCCACTTGTCGCATGTAAATTGTGACACCTCTTTATTTTGCTTGTCATAAAAATAACTTCAATAGCTTATAACTTGGGCATTCAGACTCCATTTTGAAATCCAAAAGAAGCGTTAGAAAGATCTCAATGAGCTCTATTCTATAAGATAGGTTTCATCATGACTTGGAAATTTTTTCTAAACTAAACTCTAGATCACCCCACCCTTGGGCTTCTTCAAGCTAAAATTTGGCATAACACCTTATGGCAAACCTAGTGCTTCAGGGGCTAGTTGTATAATAAGAGATTTTTCAAGTTTTATGATGAGGGAAACCTATTTCAAATTAATATATCAGACCAATAATGAATCCCAAACTCATGGTTTAACCCTGCATGTGGATTTTATCATCCAATGTGGCATGTTGAATGTTATCCTTGAAGGGGACTCAATGGTTATAATCCAAGAACTCTAAAATTAGGGGGCTTGTGCTTCAAAAATTGAAACTATCTTGGGCCATGTATCGGATATTCCTAAATCCCTCACTTCTTGGGAAGCATCACAATTTTATAGTGAGGCAAATGTAATAGAAAAGTTTCTAGCTAATCAGGGTATTTCATAGTCTATTAAGCTTTTTAAGGACAAGTCTTGGGATGCTTAGTCAAAAGATAATTTGGGCTAGCTATTAAGCACTCTCTTTCCTCCCAATTATTTATACTTGGTCATCATGGTGGTTTTATTAGCACTCTAAGGGGATTCCTATTTAATCATCTTGTCACATCATTATGTCTATCTCGCACATGTGCGATTTTAAATTCCATGGCATGTATTTATGAGGAGTATGTTTCCTTCAACCTAAAATATTTTCAATTGAGTACCCTAATTTGGTTGAGGGCTATAGCTTAGCTATTGTTTGTGAGCCGTGAGTGATGGAGCATCTTGTACAAATTGTAAATTACTGACCATTATTCCATCTCTTCAAAGAAATAGGAAATGTCATTTGAAATCTCATCTCAAAAAATTCTTTGTGATGTAATCTGAGCCAGTTTTGTAGGATATTAAATAAATTTTGGGCTTAGTTTTCTTGGAGACCCCCTATAGGGTCAAGGTCAATGTAGACTTGCATCTTGTTTCATTATCAATTTGATGTTAGCAGTGGAAGATAAGGAATTGGTCAAGGTGGTGGTGGAGTGGGTGATAAAGCATCAACTCAGGATTGTTTGGTAAGAGGCAATTATTTATTTTATGGCCAAGGTCATGGCAAAGCTACCCCACTTGGGGAAAGAGGTTTATGGTCTCATTCCCTTGCCCATCTTTAGGGAGTTTGAAGAGATGCTTTGTTTGGTTGTGTCTTGTGTGAACAAATTTAAAGGCTTCCTCCACTCACCTTCTTCGATAAGTAATTGTATTACTTTGTTGGATGTGAGCACTCAGTAAGCTCCCTTGTTGACCCTTTCATCTATCTTAGGACTATGTCATTATTCACATATGTTATTTGCATTTTGACTGTTAGAGTGAATGTAGTAAGGTTTATGGATGCAAGGCACAATGGAATTGTAATGGCTCGTACTCGGTAGGCAAGACCCTCATTCATGCATGCTCAGCTCGAGTCTAACCTTTTAGCTCCTATGTTGAGTGGTTCCTTGGTGCTCCCTTCTAATGATAATTTAGTCTCTACCACTCAACACAAATATTTGAAGTAGGTCAATCATGAGCATTCTAGTGCTTCCCTATGGATGGTTTAAGGTCTCTATAGTCATGCATATAACTTAGCTTTGTGACTTTTTGTTTTGGTGTTTTGTCTCCTACTCTAGAGTGGTATCTCCTACTAATTAGCCTTGGTTTATTTTGGTTTTCTTGGTGGTAGCTCATTGTACTTTTTTGGGTTGGTTAGTTGTCAGCGTATTGGCTAATTTTTTCACACTCCCACCTTCTCATGGAATTATTCAAGACGTGTAATTTTTATAACTCAATCTTATTTGTATAATAGGTGAGGGACCCTTAACCTTCAATTATATATCTAAAAAATAACATATTTATTATATAATATTGTAATATAATAATTATTATATTATTTATTAAATTTTATTAATAATAAATAATATAATTATATATTATATTATTATATGTTAATTCTTTATAATATTATTTTAACAAACTCATTTATTTCTTAGGTAAATAGTGATGGTGGATAAGTCACTCCCAAGCGAGAAAATCTTTGCGAAAACTAGTGAAGAAATTAATTGTGTAGCCATATATAATCTAAAAGTTTTGAGCCTTAGAAGGAGAGCTAATCTTACACCGCATTCTTCATCATATTGATCACATTTTGTATAGAGAAAAGACATAGGGATATGTGTCAACATCTCATATTGTAAAATGTTTTAAAAAATAATGAAATTAGTGTTATGGAAGGAAATGACAACATGAGTCCGAAGGGTTAGCTCGAGTGGATAGGATCAACGATTTTGATCACCTAAGTATCAAGTTCAACTCCTACTAGACACCCTATAATACGCCATGGTTTAAAGGCAAACTCTAGTCCAAGGAACTAGAAATAAATCATCCTTCGTTAATGAAGAGTCTTCTTCGAATCCTCTAATATCAAAAAAAGAAAAAAGAAAAGAAAAAAGAAAGAATAATGAAAAATAAAAAAAAGGCAAGGACAACATGATCTAATTTTGATCTGTAAACTGAAAATACAAGTGTAGTACATCTGAAAAACACTTTTTCACGTTTAAGAGATCTTTCAATTTCTCACCTTTTTTGTTTAATTTTTTATAAAGAAATAAAAACCAAAATTTAAATGAAGATCAGAATTAGATAATAATCAAATAAAATTAAAAGAATTCACCACCAAATTGATATAAGAGTTCGGCTTCAATAGCCTATGTCTCCGGGTCCATTCGAAGTGAAGATCGTTCTCATTAATTTTGTGTAACAAATGTCTTCCAAAAACAATACAAATCTTCAATTCACCTTCTCTGATCTCTGTTTGCCTATAAATATATCTCTCAGACTTAAAAATAATGGGCCAAGGCCATACAAAACAATAATAAGACTCTAACCGTCTTAAATCTCTTTACACAATTGGCTTCTTGTTCTTCTTCAAGTAGAATTTCATCACTTTTATAGCACTTCGACCCCCGCAACACAAGCGGTCAAAGCTTATCCCTTTAAGGTAGCAAGTCAAGGGTTCAAACCGTTGGCCTTTCTTTTAGGCGCTTTGGCATGGGTTGAAAGGTCAGCCTCCTCCATTTTTGGCATGCTTTAACTTCTCTTTATCCCACTTTTACTGGGAATAATAGTTTACATGCTTTAAATAGGTAAGTTAATCATTTTTCCAATGCCTAGTCTTAGGCGCCAGCTGTTAGGTTTGGTCAATGCTTTGAATTTGTGGTGACATGGCAGCTTTTGCAAGTTGGCCTTTGGCGCCTTGTTTCTAAGTGATAAACGTTTGAAAATTTCTCAAATAACATGTGAAATAAAAAACACCGAACCAAAATATTTTTACACTGAATTATTTTGCCACATGTCAAATGGCTATTGGTCCACTTGGCATATTTCAACAGTGCCATGTCACTTTCGACACCCCTATTTTTTTCCCTGTCACAAGATGTCTTCAACTAACCATATATTGAGCATTTGGACTCCATTTTTAATTTCAAAAGAAGTGCTAGAAAGCTCTCAACAAATTCTATGATGTGAAAATGATTCAAATAGAATTTTAAGACTTTGTAAAAAATGGAACGGTACATGGATCCACCTAGATCAAATTTGGATGGTTGGAATTGAAAGATTCCATACCTAATTTAATCTCAACGGCCCATATTGCATATGAGTAGATGGATTTAAGATGCTTTAGGCAGGATTTGGTGGTTAATCAATGTTGAGACAAAAATGTAGAGGCGCTTATCTATAGATGACACCTCCAGTGTAATTTCATTAAATAGATTAATAAATCGATATTTATTCAAAAATATCTAATTTTTATTAAATAAAATTATTAAAAATATAGAATATATAAAATAAAATTTTATTTATATTGAATTTGTTTATATTGCATGTCATTTGAACACTCTCGGGGATTTCATGTTAAGTGTTTTATGTTGATCATTAGTATTCATTTAGTTACCCAGCAACACGGAATAGAATGGTGTGTTATGCAAACGAAAAGTAAAGTAATTTATCTTTTCTAGGAAAAAAAGTCATTTGTTGCAAATGGCAAAGCCGAATTTACCAGAAACACTCTTGGTTTTAGATTTATAATCATCCCTCTCTTTGCAAGAGATCTCATTATTATACATTTCAGCAAATTCGATATTCACAATCAGTCATAAGTGCAGTAAATAAGCCAACGAATATCCTCAATATTGTTAATCAGTAGTTAGTTAACAGTTTTATGTTTTAGGCAAAACAATTAGTGCTTTTTCTTTTAGTTAACAGTTTTATGTTTTAGGCAATACAATTATTGCTTTTTCTTTTATTTCTTTACGATTTTCAGGTCCGTCTGCATCTACAATATATTATTGCAAAGGCTATATGAAAACAATAGGAGATAAAAACATTGCCTGGCCTTCCCCATGTATGCCTGGATGCCTGCTACCTAACAATATACAGGGCAATAAGCCAAAAAACAATTCGCCTCTAATGATTCAGAGGTGGGAAAAAAGCTAAAGAAAATGGTTATTCCATATATCAATTTGGAAAAAACTCAGGCCTATATCATAGTTATCTCTCTGTACTTTGTCTGATCTCTTCATCAGGCAAGGATATGACAGTCCTGAAGGCATATACACATTGTATATATATACTTATATTAGCCAGGAAAAGACAACCGTGCCATAAAAGTAGGCTTACGTACTGTACATTAGGTAGATAGTTTTCCAGCTTTTAGTTGTTAGGTATCAAAATCAATCACTCCAATGGTGTTTCTAATATCTAGAGCCAGCATCGTAATATAATTAGATTTTCAACTCTTATTTAAAAGTTGATTTTGAGATTTTTTTTTCCTACCTGTTTTTTTAATTGAAGTATGGAGTTTACAAATAATTTATTTATTTTTTAACTTCTATTTTATTACTATAATTATTCTTTTATTGTTTACAAATAATTTGTCTTTTTAATAAATAAAAAAATTTATTACTATAATGATTTTCTCATTGTTTATAAATAAATAATTTTTTTAACTTCTATTTTATTATTATAATTATTTTCTCATTTATTAAAATAAAAAATTCTTCAAATTGATTGGCCATAGTAGAATTTGAGTTATATTTATGTTGTATTTAATAATAAGTTTATTAATCTATATGTCAATCATATTTACAACAACTAATTTGTTCCTATAGTTATTTGTAAAAGCTTATATAACTCTACAACAACTAATTTGCTTCTATTCTTATTTGTAAAAGGTTATATAATTCTTCAACAACTAGTAGTCAATGATACTGACAACAACTAATTTGTTCCTATAGTTATTTGTAAAAGCCTATATAACTCTACAACAACTAATTTTCTCTTATATTTATTTATTAAATGTTATATAATCTTTCAAGAACTAGTTTGTTCTTATAATTATTTGTAAGAGACTATATAATCCTTAATAACTAATTTGTTTCCATAGTTATTTTTTTGAAAAAATGAACCCTACAACTAGTTTACTCCTATAATTATTTGTAAAAGATTATATAACCCTAAAACATCTAGTTTAGCCCTATAGTTATTTGTAAAAGGTTATATATCCCTATCAATATGAGAGAGGTCATCTACTTCATAATTATTACAACCACTTCTTATATTTTAGTATGACTTTATTCGATATGTAATTTTTAACCCTATAATAACTAGTTTGCTCCTATAAATGTTTGTTAAAAACTTTATAACTCTAAAACAATTAATTTATTCCGATAGTTTTTTTAAAAGGTTATATAGCCCTACCAATATGAGTATGACCTTGTAAAATGATATATAACCTTACCAACTAGTTGACTTCTGCTACATGACTTTACTTAATATGTTAGCATCTTCTATTATTTTTATAGGTATAATTTAGATATTATCTTATAATTATTTGTAAAAGGCTATACAACCCTATAAGAACTAGTTTGCTCTTATAGTTATCTATAAAAAGCTATATAACCCTACAACAACTAGTTTGGTCTTATCGTTATTTGTAAAAAGCTATATAACCCTACCAATATGAGCAATCTAATCTACTTTATAATTTTTATTACAACTACTTCTTATGTTTTAAGTATGATTTTTGATACATGACTTTACTTGATGTAGCATCTTCTATCTTTTTTTTGGTATAATTTAAATATGAGAATTTTAGAATATAAAAACTAATTTTAAAATTTTTTTATATTTTTTAAAAGGCTTATTTGTATTTGCAATCATTATAAATCTGATAAAAATTATACACTTCTTTAAAAATTTTCATATTGTACTACTTGAGAATATTGTTTTGCTATAGTCCCATTTCTATACAATGTGTAATTTATGCCACAAGTAGAGTCAAATTTGTATCCGATATTGTTATTATTTAGTATTTTTGGTGGCATAAATATTAATATTTTAAATCAAATTTTGTGAATCACAATAAATGACAATATGCATTTTTAGTGGTACTAACTTCATATGACTTTTTTGCATCCCATTTGTGCTAGATACTTAAAACATAAATTATATATTATATATGTTTTTATGATATTTTCAACACTTCTATGTCCCTTTTGCATCATTTCTATGTCACATACATAATTTTAAAAATCAAAATTGTTTAATGCATTCTTAATTATGATAACTTGTCTAAACCCTAAAAGAGTTTGGAAAAATGGGCCAATAATGTTGAAAATTTCCACCTTCCATTGAGTAGTTCTATTAAAATTATATCCATAACCTAATTTGTCATGTGAGTTGTTGCGAATAGACATAATTTGTCAAAATAACTATGTAACTAAGGCCTATGTAAACTTGTAAAAATAATCATCCTTCATTAGATCATAATCAAAACTATAATCATAATTTTTTTTTACACTTTAATGAAAAAAATAAGATATTTTATATGAAACCTTCATATTATTAATTATTTTTGTTTGAATGTGGGTTTATTTTCATTGACTATGATTAATAACTAACAATGAAAAGTTAGAGCAACACATAACTATGACAACTTATAATCATGAACAAAATGTGAAGATGTTTCTGGATAGTTCCACATTCACTGGACAACAATGTAGGTTAGTTTTGTCCTTTGACTATGGACTTGGTCATGTTTACTTTGCTAAAACTATAATTTTTTTTCCTCATTTACTTGTGTTGACTAATAATTTTAATGCACTTCAAAATTTAAAATACTGCACAGAGTTACTTGTAATTTCAAATCTTAGTTCTCGCATATAAACTAAATGCATATCAAATAAGGGGGTTTCTAGTGAAAGGGATTGAGTTAGAATAACCTTGGTTGATCCTTATTGAATTACCAATTGCTATATTATATTAAAATACTTTGAAGATGACTTTATATAAAATTTATTTCTCCCACTAATGTGTATGTGTGAAATTATGAATGTAATAATAAATGTTTTTTCTCTTATTTTACCCTTGGCACAAGCATGAAAATGTGAATTTAACATTTGTAAAAATTGAATTAAGTTTTTATAATTATATAAGTATAACTTATAACTATTTTTATAGATTTTTAGACTTTGGATTATTGCAATTAATAATTTAGAGTAGCTTTATATTTATAGGGGTTGTGACTTCAAATATAGTAAACATATTGGTGTGCAAATGTTGACCCAATAATACCTAATAGAAAAAAATATGATTAAAACAAAAAGTTATCCAAAACAAACTTCAAAAATTATGCCTAGACAAGTCTACTCCTTGCAAATAGGTTTACAATCCCCAACCTATATAGAAACAACAAACTTGTCTAAAAAGATAAAAGATGAGAATTAGAAATCCTCATGATAAATTGTAAATATGAATAAAAAAATAAAAAAATGTATGAACTATATAGAAGAGACCCAAAAAAAAGGCCAATATATACTTTATTCTTTATCAATAGTCTAGATATATGCAAACTTATAGTAAAGAACATTAAAGATGTGCTTGTACCCAATAGGGGTGTCTACAGTTCCTTCCTCTACCATTGTCCCCTCCTCCCATATCATCACCCACTCCTCCCCATACTGCCTTTATAGTAATTAAATTTTTAGAGTAGAGGAGAGAATAATTCTTAAGTGTGTATCACATGCTTTATCTTTGACTTGAAATCAGAAAACTCAACAGCAAAATGACAATAACACATGTAGTAATCATTGTCCATATATAAAATTTGATTGTTTGAATTTGAGATTTCAAGGTAAAGGGTAATAAAAAGTACACCTATGTGTCTACATCAAATTTTCATGTTATGAAGAGTGGAGATGTCATGAGTCACCAACTGGTAACCCAACCAAGTGAAGAAAGGATGTTTTCAATCATGTTCATTTCCAAGCTATGGAAATGAACAATCCCTTAAGTGGTAATAAGAGAGCTTAATATTTTTGGGTGTCACTAAACCCATGACCATATCACCTCACATAACTAATCTAGATCTAATCTTGTATCCTAACATAAGAGGATGGAAAAAAAATATTCCCCCTTGTAGAAGAACTTGGAGATAAAATTTCATTTTATTGAATTATTAACAAATTGAGATTGATCAAGTCTGAATTTTGAATAACGAATCAAGCCTATGATTTGGAAAGATACATGATCCAACTCTCATGAATGAGGACAAGTGCCCAATGTGTTAATCCTAAACAAGGTAGAGTCATGATGGGCTCACTAGAATTGATTCCAAGGCTATTGAGTGTCACTTGAATTAAACATACATCATCCATAAAATAAGAAAGAACCACATAATTTGTTCATTAAAATTAATTCCAAGTTCATTGAGTGTAACTAGACTCAAACACACATTACTCATAAAATGAGTCACATTGTTGTAGATGGATTTTTGTTCTACTTGTATAATCAAAAGATGATGAATAATATTCATGCCCCCATCATGAACTCAGTGCCAATATATTTTATTTGAAATAAACATTTTCATTTAAATTTTTAAACTATATTATATTTGATATGCACATCAACTAATATCATGCCTTTTAAACTTAGAAAATGTGCATCAACATGTATCTCATTCCTTTAATATATTTTAAATTAAATTATAGGATTCCATGCATTTATATGCTTAATTATAATTATTTATGAAACCTCTAATTTCTTCTTTTATAACTATTTTACATATGCCCCTGCATATGTAGCCAAGTGTGTATCAATATGTACCTAAGTCTATAAAGTTAGTTCATATGCATGTCATATACCCCCAAAATATGTGTCAATGTGTTAGTATCTGCTTTTTGAATTGATTTGAATCTTTGAAACCTACACTCTATCATGGAATCTAATTTTTGAATTACTTTGAGTCATTGAATTTTGTTTTCATCTTTGATTTGATATTTAAATTACTTTTGTTATTTGAATTCTATATTTTGTCCTTGATTAAATTTAGTGTACCTACATGGCATATTCGCCCAAAATGTGTACATGTGTGTATAAAATGTCAAAAATATTTGAGACCACTATAACAAATCCATAGTGTGTAGATAAGTTGAACCATTATAAACCTTATATAATTTGCCAAACTATTATTTGTGCCATCTTAATTTTTGTAATAAGATCGATGTATGCCATTATTTTTATGTAAGGGATGAGCGTATTGAATGCATAATATTGAGATATTTAATGTATATTTTGAATAAGTTCATTCAAACTGTAATTTGATTGATTAAATATATTTTTTCTTTTTGACCATTTTGATAAATTGGGATTTTATTCTTTTAATGTAATTCAATCTAATTTTATAAATATGCTTAATGGGAATTGTATAATGATTTTTGAAGGTAATGTGTATAGAGAAACACTATCAAGATGGCAAGGAAAATGCAAAAAAATATGTGTATAGTTAAATAAGTGTTATCTTTGACATTCTTGCAATGATTGATACATGTGGAAAATCACATTGTGTGTATTCCAACTCATCTTGAGAAAAGTGATTTGATGCGTATTGATTGAGTTATAGCATTTGAAATTATGAGAGGTGTTAGATGTAATGTTTTTACAAAAAAACATCAACCCATATTAAAAGGTTGGTTGAAAAAAATTGTAATTCATTTGGATAATTTTAAGTTGTTATTTTGAGCTCTAGTTAATAAAATATGCCCCAAAAAAGATAACTAGGACTTGTTTGATTTGATCAGGTGTCAGTTTCCCTACATTCTTAAGATGCACTATCTTTAGTATAATACAAAACCCCTTTTTATGTATTATAAAATATGAATCTTTATGAATTTTTTAGGCATTTTAATTTAATTTTCATTATTTTCAAACATGTCTAGTCTACAACAGTCTTATCTAGACCCTACACATACTTGCCTAAAAATACATTGGACTTGTTTTTAAACATACCCTTTTAACTATGGAAGTTTTTGTGCACCTATCTTTTTTACGATAGACAAGTCCTGAGTGGATATTAATATTATAGATTCAAAATATTCAAATTATATTTTTTCATACTTGTATAGGTTTTATTGAGTTGTATTTTATGTTTTTGTGATTTCAAGTTGATATAAAAGTAAGAGATTTTAAGTGCGGGCATGTGATGGATACTACATGTGCATTAATCTTGAGTGATGCAGAGAGGGCCTCTCTTGATGCAATTGGGCTCAATCATGTTTGTTGACTGTATGTGATGCCATATGATATGGATATGATGACAAAATTGGCCAAGAAGTGGGATTTTGATACTTACACTTTTTTAATCCCCATTGGTGAGATGACCATGACACTAGAGGATGTTTGGAGGATTTCGAGACTTCTTATGGTTTGTACCCATTTTGCCCTAGGAAGTGGTGGTGGGTTGGGATAGTTAGCATACATGCACTAGTATATTAATGGTCATCTTAGGGGTTATCGATATATGACTAGTGAAATCACTTTTTTTATCACAGATTATATTTCTTAAATGTTTTACATGTATGGAAAATCTTTTTTTCTTTGTTGGCATCATTTACTACCAATTATGGTCATGATGTATCCATTTCATATAGGATTCATCAATTTGTGTAAGATATATAGGATAATGGTACTATGTACTTCATGGTTTTTTTAGTATTAAATCTTCATTAATCTATGAATATTCCATTTTTTAAAGTGAACATTTAGTGATTTTTGTGGAGTGGCTGATAGGGTGGGATCACTTAAATTTATGGGGTCAAAGTTAATTTCAAGGATAGGTTTGCCTACATTTATATATAAATTTCTTGCTATAAATGTAACTCACCAGTACCTCAAAAGACAATCTAGAGGATTTCACCACATACTGTCGAGCAACTTTAAGAATTTTTTGGTGGTTTGTATTTCAATTCCTAGGAGGGATTCAAGAATCAATAGTTTAGAATCCAAAGGAAAGTGGGAAATGTTTTTTCACAATATAATTTTTTGGTATTTTTAAATTTTTATTTCATTTATTGGTCTTAAAATGCTATCATGATAATTAAACATGAGGGAAATTTGCATCCTAAAAGCATAAGAACCTAACGTTAACTTGTGGGAACTTGATCAAAGTTTGTCATCACTTGTGGCTCAGCCCTCATCCTACTATCATCCAATTGCAGCTCACAAGTTATGGCTAGATGCTAGCAAACTACCATCGACCACTCATAGACTACAAGTAGACATTGATAGTCTATGGGAAATAACCAATGTTCACCAATATTTTGTAGGTAACCAATAACAGTCTGTGGGTGATCATTGAAGTTTATTGGTGTTTTTCTATAGGCTACAAACACCCACTAATAGTCTAAATTTGACAATCAATAGTTTATGGGTGACCATGAACAGTTTATGGGTGAATTGCCATAGATTTTTGGTGATCACATGCATACTATTGGAAGAGATCTATAGTATATTGGTAGTGTTAGGAATAGTAGGCTATACGTAGTTACCATCAACTTATGAGTGAACCATGCTAGATTGCATTCAAATGAGGGAATTCTATAGGTAGTCACCATTATGTTTGATTATTATCATGGTTACTCACTCATCAGTCAAGCATCTTTGTTTATTGTGAAGCATCTTCATTTTACTATTAATTATCTGTGGGTGACCACCAAGGTTTAATGGCATGTATCTATATACTACATATGTCTACCAATAGTTTATGGGTGACTGTCAATAGTCTAGGGGTGATCACTCACAGATTACTAAGTATGACCTCATTTTTATACAATCTATCATGGTTCACCTACAGGTTACTGGCAATCACCTATGATCTACTAGTCTTGACACCCACCAACAAAATGCAAACATCCATTGATAGTTTATGGGTGATTATCAATAGTATGTGGGTGACCACCTACAGATTGTTAACAATCACCTGTAACTAACACTTGGCATCTATATTTTATTGGTAGGCACCAGGACTATTAGACCATAGTTAGTCACTAGCAACCTGTAGGTGGACCATGATATATTTCATGTAAATGAGGTCTCTCCTTAAGAAGTCACCATCATTATTGATTATTGTCATTATTATTCATCGGTCAAGAATCTTTGTTTAATATCAATCATCTTCATTTTTTTGTTAATCATCTTTCATCTATGGCTATGTAGGCCAGATAATATGGCATCTGCCAAAAATGTTGAGTCCTCTAGGAAATTTAAAAAACAAAATAACCTAGTATATTACTTTAGCTAGACAATATACATAGGTACCATATTTTCATGTAACTAGTGTTTTTTTTCATTAGCTTGTATTAAAGTTAAATAATAATTAAAATGTCTTAAACAATTTTACATGCAGAACCCACTGATTACTCTTTTAAATAATTGTCTCCATAGTAAGACATACTTAGGCATAAATAGAGGTACTACTCATAGAATACTATTTTCTAATTAATTAAATATTTTTTTCAAGATTCAATAATAATGATAAGGCCAATAATAATATTTCATGCAAAACCCATTGACAAACGTATCGAACATCAACATATCTCTGAATTAGAAAGACTTTTGAATTAAATGTCAAACATAGGTACTATATTATAAATATTATTTGATTTAATGATTTTTTAATTTATACTTTAGTATTGTAATTTATTAAAAAAAAATATTACACAATATTTTTGCATATAAAATTCAATGATAAAACTATTGAAGACTTGTATAACAATTTTGAACATATACCTCCCTAGAAAGAAGCCACTTAGAAAAAAATACCCACTGTCCCAATGAATTCAAGCAAATAGAGATATCACATCATAACTAGTGGTATCAATGATGAGTTCACAACACTAAATGAGAGATCCACTCACCCACCATAATCTTTAGATGAGACTGCTATGTAGCCAAAACAATCTTTTGTTGAAAAAGGCACAAAAAAGTCACTCAAAAAGAAATACCCAATGTCCCATTGAATTCAAGGAAATGGAGATATCACATCATAATTAATGGTGATGATGATGATTTCCTAACACAAAATCAGAGATCTACTCACCCAAGACAATCTTCAAATGAAACTAATACACATCAAAAATAATTTCTAGTTGAAAAAGGCACAACAAAAACTACGTAAAAAAAAAATACATGGACAATTGGAAGGTCATTTTAGTATGAGTAGGCATCTAAATACATATTTATTGAACTTGTATAGCCAAAAAAAAGTACTTACACACCAATATAATGTAAATGCATAATATGTAGTTGCAAACTTGGTAATGAATGTAAAATGTAACTCAAGTTGGACACAATTGGAAAACATTGAGGCAAAATATATGAGTCAGTAAAGGACAAAGATGGAAATATCAAAAAAAAAGTGGAATGGAAAAATGAATAAAAGTACATGCATCAATGTTATACAAAAAAGTATCAAAATCATCAATGACACCTCATTGAGAAAGAAGGAATAATTAAAGATCAATTCATAAAGGTTGTTCAGTCTAATTTGCTTGCCAAAAGTATACAAATTTTAACTCTATATCACATTCTAAAAAAAGGAAGACCATTCTCTAATTTTTCATATTACAAGATTATATTACAACAAATTTGAATGCACAACATTCCACATTCACATTGGTCTGATACCAATGCTTTGGAGATGGCAAAATACCTCACAATGAGTGAAAAAGAGGATTTGAAAGAAAAAGTAAAATTAGCAAGGTTAATTTCACTATCCATTGATGAGATAATAGTGGTTAATAACACACCATATATATATATATATATATATATATATATATATATATATATATATATATATATTTCAAAATCATTTAAGGCAACCTCACCTTTTATTTGTACATGAAATGACTAAAAATTATAATGCAAAAAACATTTGTAAATTGGTTATTTCTAATTTGATGTATATTACTAGGATGAGTTACCATGATATAGGTACTAAGTTGGTGTGTGTTGGTTGAGATGGTGTGTTAGTCATGTAGGGGAATAAAAAAGGTTTATATGTTCACCTACAAATATCAGTTACCCCATATATGAATTCAATATATTACATGGCACATAGAATGAATCTTGATTAAAAAATTGTAAGCATACTCAAAAATATCACAAAAATGGAGGAGCTAATACATGATTTGCATGCATACATGTCATGTAGTCCAAAATAGTTTTTAAAGTTTTAAAAATTTTCAATTAGAGTGAATAATGAGAAAAATATATATTAAAATATGTGGATATTAGATGGATTTCAATGTATGAGCCTGCATGTAGAATATTTGAAGAATGTCAATCAATGACTATTTTTATGTTCAAGTAAAGGATGGAGGTTGACAAGGCAAAAGATTTATTGAACCACTTGATAGATTTCAAAACTTTGTTAACATTATGTGGTATTTTACCCATGTTGAAGGAAATGCATTGTTTGATGAAACATGCACAAGAGAGATCAATATATAGTGTGGACTTCATAAAGTTGAGGAAACATGTTTGTTTATCGCTTGATATATTATACTACTCAAGTAATAATTTTAAGGGAATAATAGTTGAGAGTTTGAAAAGTTTAAAAAATATAAAAGACCCTCAAAACTATTTTAGATTCAATATTCATGATCATAATTCTATTTATGTTAATGCAAAGGAGATACCATTACACACTCTACAATGATGAACTAATGTAGTTGGATCATAATTTGAAGAAGTGCCTATAATAAGGGTTCTATATGATAATGTCATATGTGACACACAAATAAAATTGAGAGACATTTCAAAAAGCCTAGCTACTAAAATTTGAGATGATTTTCAAAGAGATGACTTTCTTGAAGCCATAGCATGGTGAATCCTATATTTTGGAATGGTGCAAATTGTCAAGAATAAACAAGTAATTTATTTATCAAATACATGAGTACTCTTGTTGAAAATTTTAGTAACTCTGTATAAATCAATAAAAAGGAAGCGAAGGGTATTTTGTAAAAAAATTACTAAATAAACAATCAATGTTTTTTTAGAATTACAATGGTTAAACAATAACATTTCTTAATTGAACTAATATAAATAGGTTCTATTACTAGGCTATGGAAGAAACTATATCAGAGCAGTGTTCTATAGAAAGAAATAAATGAATATTTTTGTGTATATAAATTATTCCAAATAATGATTTTGGGGTTAGTGGAAGATGAAAGGGTATTGAGTGCATTATCTTCTTTTTAAAATCAAGCTTTTCTCATAAATTGGATAGAAATCTTGAGACGTTTTTAAGGTTGTATGTTTTAAGTTATGAATTTTATACATTTTTGTATGATATAGTAATTTCAATTTAGAGTGGTCTAACTGAAACAAGAGGTGTAATGAATACACCTACCATAGAAGATAGTGAAACTATAAATGTCAGTGATACATGCCATATAAATGTTAGTGATGAAGTATGGGTTACTAGAGGGTTATTTGAAATACTTGAGTGTTATTTTTTAAAATTGTAATATGTAGATGCAAACTACTGAACAATATTTGTGAAATTCTTGGTTGATTCAATTTGAGTCAAGTAGTTTATGAAATGCATAATTTATATGATCCTATCTTTAGTTTTTTACAATAGTATTTTTTTAGCATTTCTTTACATTACAACATGCAAAAAATAGTGCATATTTAGCATTCTATTTTTTTCTAATTGTTTGACAATTTTTTTGATTAAAATATATATTATTTAATAATGTTAAATGGTAAAAAATATTTTAATAGCTTTGAAACCAAATTTACTATACATTAAAGTCGTTAAACATTGCAACAAATTATTACACATTATAGGTTGTAGCCTAATATGAGTAAGCAATACATAATTAAAAAATATATTTTAATATTATAAAACATAAGTTTTCAATAATTATAAAACATAAGCATAAAATAACTCTAAGATTTGAGCTCAAACCTCAGTTTATATTAAGTAAACAATAGTATGGAAGAAATTACAAAACAACATTAAACTTAAGTCTCATTATTAGTATTGATCAATTTGTCCTTGAACTACTTTTTCACTGGTAATGGTAGTGGTTGTGTTGTTAGTGCCTATGAGGATCAGGATTCTAGAATCTAGGAGATCTTTCACTGTAGAATTTATATTATCAATATTTTCCCATTCTTCTATAGCAACATCTTCCACTTAAAACACTGATGGGTCCCCTTCAACTTTGTTTTCAAACAAAACATCAGAATCTACACCATTTTCTTGAATTATTTTCCTCAATGTATTATTTTGCTTATTCAATAAATCAAGTTTTTCATTGAAAGAAATTGCCACAAAAATAATTTTGCATGCATTCATTAGATGCATGTCAAGGATAACAACTTGGTTCTTCAGATTGATATATTTTGACTACAAATGATCAAGAAATATTTAGCTAGTTAAATTTTTTAAAATAAATTTTAATTAAAAAAGCCATCACTAAACATACCTTATTTTTTTCTTTTTCCATATTCACAAGATCTACAGGGTTTTTGTTTTGTGCCTATTTGTTATAGTATGCTTAGGCTTTTGAATTCAACTTCTCAATCCTATTTAACATTATATCAAGAACATCATCATTAAATTTATTATTCATGACAACACTTCTTAAAACTACTTAGTTGAATAAAACATCAATTTTTGCTGGTTCATACTCGTTCATTGTGTACAATTGATTTCATTTATTTTGGTTCCTAAAATGCTCATTTATTTATTCAATTAATACTTTTTTTTAATGCCCCCAAGTTCTCAATTCATCAAGGTTTGGAATAATAAAATCTTTAACATAAACTTTTGTATTTTCTACCAATAAATTATAAATAAGAAAAAAAGTACATTGGTCATCAGTTTGAGGAATCTCCTACACAAGACTGCCTTTAGTGCTTTTAGTTGGAAAATTGGGAGTACAAGGTGACCGTAAAAGTTTCGTGGGCTAAGATCCATATATGATATCATAAGGGTTGAAAGTATCCATGGGCATGCCACTGTCAATGCCCAAATAATCATCATTTGAATCAATATTATGAAGAATTGAAGTCCCCATCACACTGAGAAGACCACCAGCCAAAAAGTCTTAAAACTCATACATTACGACCTGGACTATGCCACCAGTCTGAGTTGGGATAAAAAGACATTTTCCAATACTAGTAGTTAAATGACCATGATGGGGTGGTGGCAGTGGTGGGATTTCTTTCCAGGGAAAATAATGAGTTGAAAATGGGAATCAAAATCAATAAATGACCAATTAAAAAAATTTAATATAATACTAGAATTTAAGAAAAAATATATATCTATTTAGTGCACCTTGTTTTTTTGTTGCTATTGTTTTGGCTATTGTTGTTGTAGTTTCTATTACTATTATTATTGATATTGAGGAACTCTTAAAGCTATACCAAACCCAGCTAGTGTTTGTAATATATATTACACAAGCTTCACTATATATATAATAGAGTTAAAATATTACAGTGATAAAAGACTATTCAATCAAAGCAAAGCTAGTTTATGAAGGTATACTGGTAACATGAGTGAAGGGTTATGTTGAAGGTGTAATCAAACTCTGCATTCACTTTATTTTTATAAATTATTACTTAGGCATATATGAAATCAATTTTACATCCTCCTTTATCTCTATTTTTGTTGAGGCTTCAGGTGGTTGATGTCCCTTGCTTAGTGTATTTCTAATGACAATCATTTCATATATTTTTTTATACAAGAAAAAATATTTTGTTTAAAATTAACTAGATTGATATTTATGTAATTATTTAAAATAGATATAGGACAAAGATCAAATAGTCAAACAAGTACTCAAAATAACCTCATGTACTTCAAGGGAGAGTGCATTGACAAACATTATGGGATTGTGAGTAGAAGGAACAGAGGATTCTTGTAAATCTAAAATTGCTTCCTAGTACAATGAAATAATATAATTATAATAAGAAAACTAAGTATGTTCATTCCATATACATATTTTAAATAATCATTGATTCTATTGGAAATAAAATTTCACTAGTCCAATGGTTGAGCACCCATAATACAAAGAATATAAACCAAAGCCTAGAATGCAATATTGGATGGTCTACCCAACAAAATAATTTTTGCTTGGAAATTTTAAGCATTCGAAATAGGATAGGGTTTTTAACATATTCATGTTTTAGTCCTCCTTTACATCAAAATTGATTATCTATAAAAATTTAATCTAGAACAACAAAAGTAAAACTATTCAAAAATCAGCAATTATAAATTTCACAATACGTTTCATCCACCTTCACTGAGTAATGGGACTCTAAATACTTTTTATCATCATTTTTCAGCAATACCATTTTGGTGACCAGGTCCCAATCCTTATAAGGTAAACCTATTACTCTCTTAATATCCTCTAGATGGATTCTAAATGAAACATTTTAGGAGCCCAAGTTGATGTGAAACATGGAGGAAGAAGTATTGAATCTTTACAAGAAAACATTAAGCAAAGGAATAACTTTATCATACTGGGGCTTGTAGATAATGTCATTAAACTTACAAGGATCCACCCAATCATTATATGTGTCTTGTTGTTGTAGAAGCCTTTGGATGATAGTGCACATCAAATTCCATAGTGAGTTTGGGGTTTCTGATTACCACTGTGCCAATGCTAGAAGAGGTCTAAAAAATGGAAGCCATGAAGTAAAAAAAGGTTTTGAAAGTTGAGGAAAAGGAAATTTTTTGAAAATAGGAGAAGAGTCAAAAATGGCAAAATGTGCAAAATGAGGTGAATTTCAAATATTTATAGGTTTTTAGGTTGAAAAGAGTGACTTCCTTATGATGTAGGCATTCATTAGAGATACTTATGTCATAGCTAAGTACCACACTAGCTTGGGTCAAAGGGCTTCATCTACATAGGCATTCATCTATACAAGTGCTCATGTGTAATGCATAGGTGTTCACCTAGTTCCCATTGGATTCCGTTTGGTCCACACAGGCATCCATCCAGTTCCCACAGGTAGCCATCTAGTAAATACATGCATCTATTTGGTTCACATAGGTGATGATTTGGTTTATATAGGCATTCATCCAAATCACACAATAATTCACCTTGTCCATATAGTCATTCACCTAGTTCCCATAACCAATCATTTAGTACATATAAGCATCCACCCAATTCACACTTGCACCTATCTGGTTTACATAGCATTTCATCTAGATCACATAGGCACTCATTTAGTTTACACAAGAATTTTTTAGGTACACACAAGTGTTCATCTTGTCCACATAGTTATTTTCCTAGTTCACATTAATTAAAGTCACCTACCTATAATTATTTCAACATGTATCTATTTTTATGTAGGTGTTAATCATCTACAAGGAACAACATGTAGCTATGCACTACCAGTGTTGACCAATATTACTCAGGAGACTATGTTTCTTGGCATTTTTCCATGGTTTTATTCTTTGTGTTATTCACCACCTAGCATTTTATGATTTACCTTTGCAAGGATACAACTTCTAACCTAATTTACCATAATTATGAATCGGATTCACCTCGAGACCTCCATGGATTTTTATATAGGGCCCACTAAAATGAACCTTGATGTACTTTTGGCACTTGAATAGGTTATCCTAATTATACAAGGATTTACATTGGTTCACTAAAGTGGGATTTGGTGGAGGACTAGGTTTGGCCACATTATTACATTATTGGGATTATGAGCATAAAACTATGATACAACCTATAAGTATGCCTTATGATGGGAGGGTACATTTAGAAGGGTATGTAAAGAGATGGATTAGTACTTCTAGTTTTATATGGATTGTTACAATGGAGTGTCACTAGATTCTTCACCAACTAAAAGCATAGTCAATTATGTGAAAACCCTATAGAGGATAAGGTGGACTAATGATAGAATGTAGCTAATAGAAATTCTTATGATTTGTCAGTATCATGATTAATGGTCAAATGTATACAATTAGTTTAAGTTTGATTGAGTTATGTGTTAGTTTGGCATCAAACATAATGTTCCCTTGATACCAGTTATTGATTAAATCTATGAGATTTATCAGATATGAGAGTGACTGAGGCCAACCTAATGCAGTGGATTTAGTACCTAATCCTTTTACTGATGTGGAACTTTTGATATTTATTCTAGGTTTAGATGGCAATGGGTGTTCATTACAATATACATGATGGTGGATGGCACATAAGTGGACCATCTTATTTATTATTGTAGTAAAGGGTTCCCCCGAGTCACAAGGTGGAGGAGATGTGGGTGAAGAAATAGTTTTTTGGCCTCATACTCCTCATAAAATTATGTATATATATTTTTAGATTATTTTCATAGTTATTATTTATTTTTATATATTTTATAATGATATCTTTATTGTTTGTTTTATAGGGGATGAGTAATATTGGACTACTATCATAAAGACATCTCTTCAATTTTTGATGTGACATGTGCTAGGGGAAGAATTTATTGGTGGATTTTGTAAATCATGATATATATATCATAGGTGATCATGCCCCATGTTTGACTGAGAAACAATATATTTTATTGTATATTTATGTCCACATTAGAGCACAATGATTTGATAGCCAAGCGAGATGCAGTGATGATTGATCACAACCCACTTAGGGAAAAAATTGATGAGACCTCTGATGCCCATTCCTACTATAGTTATAGACATTTGTAAGAGCCCATTAGCTTAGTATATTCAATTATTGCATGAGCATGTTGCTTTAAAATAATGAGTGGTAGTATACAAGGATCATGAGTGGAGGATTTAGTCTAGCTCACGGCCATGATAATATGATAGTAGAGATTTTTCTTCATGAGCTCCTTTTCTAATTTTGAGAGATGTAGATAAAGATGTAGCTATAGATGTAGTTTGTGAGATTATGTGTTCTTATTTATATAATGCAATATTTCATATGCTTTAATAATTATTTCATTTGACTATTCAAATCATGTGATGGAATTATTACTTAGTATTTTAATGTATTTGGTTATGGTATTGTATATGAAATAGTGTGTTAATGATATAATATTTTTAATTTTCAAAACATGTATAATTAATTTTAATGAAGAATCGTAGATTGAGTTGACAACCCTGACAGAAATAAAAATTGTGCATGATTCTAACTATTATTTATAACTTCATTTTGATATTAAATCTAAGGTTCTATATTCTTAGAGACAATCCCCCCTATATTCATTACCTATGATACTTACGTTTGGTATTTATGATGTTATTTTTATATGTTTGAATCATGCATTACATGTTTTTTTAATCTAGAGTTTGGCGCTTTTGCTTTGGTACCCATGTTAATGTAATTTGAGATGTAACTTTATCATGTACCATGGTTTCCTTCATGATTTTTATATTGGTTTGGAATGTTAATAAACCACCTTCAAAATTATAATATAAACTTGTATTTCCCTTATTCATTTTCACATTAATTTATTGTTACCCTGGCCATCCCTAAACTGCATTTGCTTGTACAATAGTATGTTGTACAATCAATAATGTATTTATTATTTTGAGTCCTAGATTAATCATTAAAATAATATGTCTCATATCATATCCTTATGTATACTAAAAATCTTGCTCATTTTATCTCACACTTTTAATGAACTTGATTTTATATGTATTATGTTGTTGTATATTATCTACAACAATATCTTATTCATATGTGTTATCCATGACAACTTCAATGATCATTGGTTTTTTCATAGAATGATTCTTGGACATCTTGTTATTTCCAGAGGAATGTGCAAGAGAACATGCATTGGATTTTGTTGTTCTATTGTCCATTTTTTCTAAGGTGATGATCCTTTTATCTGCAAATTATGATAACATAATGAATAATGCATGATAGTCATTATCTTCATGCCCATTTATACCATGATAAGTGATAAATGCTTATTTTTTACATACTCAAGATATATGATGAGGATGATAATAATTAGGAGTAAGGGTGATTAAATTATTATAAAAAAATGTCTATAAAATATTATGTGGTTGATCTTTTAATTTATGAAGTTGAAATGGTTGTCGCTTAGTAAAAGTGTATTTATTCACATTAGCCATTGCTTTACAAACTAACTCTATCCCTTATTTGAGTAAACTAACCTTCTCTTCCTTGATTTTAACTGTTTTCATTGATTAATTCATCTTGGACTCTTTATTTTGGTTGTTAAATTTAATTCCATTATTTATTTGATAACTTCCTTCTCTTGTGAAGATGGCATTGATGTATTTATATCAGTGGCATTATGTGTCCTTAAATTTATATCACGTGCATATTTGAACATATCCATGTATAACTCCTCAAAATATGTATAAAGTTTATGCATGTATCTTTCTTTAAGTGGAGATAAAATACCCCTACTTATGAAGAATTTATTTTCTAAATCAAGACATTGACATGTATCATGATAGTTTTTTATCACTACAAGAACTATTACCACCAACTAGTTTCCCACAAGTTGAGATGCCATAAATTACCACAAGTTTAGAAAGAATGATTTGGTTCAATGGGGCCTAATTCATAAATCCCATAAATCCATGATGATATTAATTGTAGATGGATTGATCTTATTTTCACTAGGTCTTATTATGCATGGACCAGTCTTTAGTTGATGGTATCTATTCCACTAGGTTGTATTAGTTAGTTGGGCTAGCTCGAATGGGGATTGGATTGAATTAACAATTTTTTTAATTTATTTCACTAGTCTAAAATACATACTATCCAATTTTATAATACTACACACATGGCATGCACACCATATTAGAACTAAGAAAGCAATGCCTGTAGCCATAATTCCTTATGTGACTCCCATAAGGGCTATTACCCTAATAACTTTTAGCTTATGTATTCAACATCAACTAGTAATTATTATAAGGAAGATGTAATTAAATTTATCTCAAAGATTAGTAGTTATAGTGTAGATCACAAAAAATATCTCTCCCTCAAAATGCATTTTCCAATTATCCAAATCCCTCTCAAAGAATCATGTTCTTACTAATAATTGAATAAGGCTGAAGAAACATGTGAAAGATCTCATAGATGCGTGCAAGTTATTTTATTAATGTTGTAGCCTATAGATCAAATAAATTTAAATAGTTTTAATATAAATCCAACAAATATTATGAATAAAATTATATCCTATTAATACATGAAATTTAATCTAAAATAATCACAAAGGAAATAGGTTAAGAAATAGTATTTTATAAATTAAGTGATTAGCATTAACCTAAATAACTATCTAGTTTGACCAAGCCAAGAAATTTATGATCATATAAATATAGCATATCTTTTAGTTCTTAGCCTTATTTGTTAAAAGATGAGCAGGGTGCCCCACTTATTAGGCCTTGAGATTTGATCCAACAAGTGGGTGAATTTCTAAACCTCATAAAATTTAAATCAAGCATGCACGTGTGCACGTGCACACACACACACACACACACACACACACACACACACACACACACACACACACACACACACACACACACACACACACACACACACACACACACACACACACACACACACACACACATGCATGCATGCACGCATGCACACACACACACACATGTATGTATGTATGTATGTATGTATATGTATACATATATACACACACATATATACATATGCATGTGCATATATGTATATGTATAAGTATATGATTTGTTATTTTTGGGAATAATGGAGTTTTATTTCTATTAAATTTATAGGCCTGAGTAAGAGAAATAAATAAATAATATTTCTAATTAAAGTTACTAATTTTTTAAATTAAATTGTAATAGACCTTTACTAAAAATAGTAGTGAGAGAGAGAAGATCAAATTTAGCTTATTCTAGACTATTATGACTAAGATAGGGTCTACAAATTTATGTGTAGGACTTGGACACTATTGTAAATAGGATCTTAACTTCATTTTTCGATTAGATATGAGCATCATAACTGGACACCCTAGCCTCTAGTGTTGTAGTCCTTCTCTAACACTATTTTCTTAAGGTATTAAACTTATTTGGTTTTGTTTGCCTATTTAGTATGAGCCAGTGTGCCAATTTTTAGGTCCTCACTATCAACAAAACTCCCTATAAAGTTGAGTGTTCATTTAATTGTATCTTCAATGCAATTGAAAGAATCTTTGCAAGATGAAGAAAAGGGGTAGTGTGTGTAAGATTCACTAGACAAATCAGGTATGTTTGAGATGACTAGGGACTAGTGTAAGGACTTGAATTGGCTTGAAAGTGTATAGGTTAATTGTATATAGAGAATAAAAATGATTTCTTGAGTGGTATTAATTATATTCTTGATTTATTGAATGATATTTTACAACCCCTTCAAAGTGATCTTTGAATGGGCTATATGGATCTATTGGCCATAGGTTAGATGAAACCAAACTAAGCTAACATAATGAACAAGAGGATTTAGGAAAAAATGATAACATGGGTTTGAAATGTGATTGGATAAGAGTGTTAAAAAGGGGACACCCTAGGGTCTAGTGCTATAGTCCAACTTTGACACTATTATCCTGAATACATTGGACTTGGGGGTGTGGATTAGTCATGAAGAGAGGGTCCTAGCTTAGTTGGGGTCAAGTCTGGAAGGACATGGATGACTAGGAATTAGTGAAATTAATATTAATAGGGTCATGAGAGAAAAAAAGAGGGACCTAAGGATTTGGTGTCATTAGTCATGCTTAAGTTACCAGTTTTTACATTTTATATGACTACATTTACCCACCCCCCTTTTTCTAGTGATGTAGTAAAGTGAAATACTAGGATAAAGGAAAATAGAAAGCATACCTAAACTTGATTTCAAAGGTGAAGCCCATAAATCTTGTATGATGCTGAGTAATGCTACATAGTATATAGAGAACACATTGTGTAATTGTGAATCTATGTAAGGGAAACAAAGAATAAATTAGTTATTATTATATGCAATATAAAACAAGAATGTACAAATCTGAGTAAGAGAGAGGAAGAGAAAGGAACAAATACACCTTATTGGTACATGAACCAAAATAGAACATGTTGTGATAGTATGTAATGCTAGATGTGTTAGATGATGCCATACCAAAATTTATATCATGAACGGATCTAAGTGCTCAATTACTTAAAAAGTGGCTCAAGAATGCAAAGGTTGGTCGTTTGGCTCAATCATCACCGCCTAAGTGAATCTAGATGATCATGCATGTGATAATCAATATTTGAAATATGTGTCTAATCCATTTGAGTAGGTATCTCAATAATACAAAGGCTAACCCTTTGGATTCATCATTGCCCCATGAAGTGAAGCTATAAATTGATATTGGTATGAAGAAGTATGTCATATGAGATGGATCCTAAATCCTTTGAATGTTCTAAAAATATGACAACGTGGTATGGATAGCTGAATGTGTGCTGGAAACTAGGCTAATGTTGGCCAATTTAAAAAAGATGGAGATTAAGCTGGTATGAAAGCCAGTGCAAAACTATTTTTTTGGCTTATGTGGAAGCCACTTAGGAATTTGAGTACTCATAAATGTGGAGCTTAGGCTTGTATGAATGCCACAACAAAATGATGCAAACCACTTGTAGATGGAATAAGGCATGCAAATAATAAGAAATTCTAAAAATTGAAAGAAAATAAGCAAAATTATTGTGCAATCTGCTCCCAATCATCAGTGTCTAAAACAAGGATTCTGATCTAGAAGTTATAACAACTATCATATCTGAAACTGGAAGTGTGAACCAATCATTCCACTTATGATACCCCCTATGTCATGATTCTATAATAAAATTGTAATAGAAACTAATGATCTAAACTAGTCTAATTATGCAAAATTATACTCAAACCTACCTTTCTGCCTACTTCTAGAAAACCTAGTTTTTCTATTGTTTGGATAGGAGCAACGAAAATGAACACCCTAGTGTCTGATGTTGTAGTCTAGTTTCACCACAATTTTCTTTGACTAAAATTGATCACTATTTTAGAATCTTTACTATTTTATTGATCTTTTCTAAGTGGTTTGATAATTAGTTGTTATTGTAGTTGTTCTAAAACTAGATTTTTTTACCAATAGGATCATTGATATCTATAGAAAAACCCCTATTTTTTTCCCCTCTTCTGAGGGTAAGAATAGGTACCCTATAATGACTACCCTATGAATAAAAAGCCCTGTAAGTGTGTTAAGCTAGAAATATACATGATATAGTAATGATAATCAACAAGATATCTCAAGATATCTCAAGATATAACATGGTTTGATTTAAGAGATATTTAGATCAATAGAGGTATGCTTAGATAGATGTAATAATGTAATAACATGTGTAATGTATTGAAATGGAACTAAAAGTGTTATTTATTACTTTTATTAGTTGTTAGTTTGTTAGATGGAGGGATGGAGCATGACGTCCATCATGGCATCTAAAAAAATAATAAAAATGCATGATATAAATCATGGCATTATAAGTAATAAAAAGTGATCAAGAAAGAAGCACACAAAGAAAAAATTAAGAAGCATACAAGGGTGGCCAAAGCGCAATGAAAAAAATAACATGGGCATATGTCATTAAATTTGGAAATAAAGCATATAAGGCATGTTCAAGTGCCACATACACATACAAGTGAAACAAGAAATGTTGGCATAAGGGCCACAAGCTCATAGAAGAGTACAAGCAAATGACATTGGCAAATGTCCTAAGGCACATATAGGAGACAATTATGAACTAGAAATAAAATACAACAAGATATGCTAAGCAAGAAGAGAAAGCATGTAATAACTTTAAAGATAGAATGACATCTAACTAGTCAGATCAAGAGTGAAATTATGCAAGACATGTCTAGTAAAAGACTAGGTATATGCTAAGAGATACACAAGTGTTAGATATTAGTGAAATATTAATATAGTAATCTATGTAATCTACTAAGTAATGTACATCAGCATAATAACCTAGAGTGTATAGTGTAGGATTGACATAACCTAGATGGTGTAGTCATGTAGAAGATGCCTCGAGTGGGTATGTATATCGATGTGTGTCTCAAATGTATAAGTAAGATGTCCCATCAATGGGTAGAGTGAAGTAATAAAATAGTTAGATGTCACTGCTCACACTCAAAGAATATTAAGTGAAGCATGGTAATGTAGATAAAGTGATATACAATCACATTAGACAAACAAAGTATGTCCTATCATGATATTAAAAATGTAATACATGGATGATGGTTACAATTGAATTTTTTTTTCATTATTTTTGACATATTTGAAAGTTTTTTGATATTTTGGAAAGTTATATTGCTTTTGTATTTTATAATTATTTAATCTATTTATAATCAATGCTTAGGATAAATTATACTAATTGATGAGTGTCATGCAAGACTCCATCTCATCGTGTCCTGTATCAAGGAGTGGAATCATGCATGATCTTGAAGGACAATGAAAATGTTTAGATTATGGATCTAAAAGCTATATATGTTGTAGATGCTTTAAGATATCTGAAGTAGAAATCAACTATGGGGTACTTATGTAACTCTAATAAGTGGATGTAATATTTGGGATCTTAGGGACCCATCTAGAAGTAGGAGAAGATATCTTAGCACATGCTCTATATGCAGATACATGAGATCTCAATGAAACTACTCCAAGTGTGACTACTGTAGTTGGAAGATGTCTATAATCCTAAAGATATGGAGGTGTATGATCCATCTATACTAGTAATGGATGTCTTAATTGTGTTTTAATCTAAAGTGAAATAGGAGATAAAACTAGAGGAGAAGCTAAAACTAGTGGTGAAACTAAAATCGATTACTATAAACTAATATATGGCTCTGAAATGGGGAGTGGTAACTCAAATAGAACTCCACCAACTATAATAAATTTATTAGTGTGAATGAATTTCATGCATCTATGATATATATAAGGTATTACTCTATTTTTTCTAATCCATGGTCAACCAATTAACATATCAAAAACTCCTATGGTGGAAACTATAGTGAATGTTGTGTCCACATGTATAGAACCAACCTGTAGTGGAAGTAATATCTCACCCAATGAACTCTATATATTCCAATAGAAACAACTGATAACTATGTCTATGAAAGTGATATCATATTCTAAATAACCCAAATACTATAGCAGTGTCAAGGGGCACATGTTAAGACTGAAACCATTGTCAATAATCACACTACAAATATGTTGATTATGAATGTGAGCTCTAATAAAGAGTACCTGATAATCTAAATCATCCTCAATGATCTCATGCTCTGAATAGGAAATTGAAGGTCTAGTTCGACCTCTAGAATTGTTTACACCGACCATGTTGCTTTAAGGATGTAACTCAACTAAAGGTGCCCTATATGTATCCAGTGGTGGATATGCATGATATGAATGATAGACCCCTAATGTATCCATTGTATCTTGTTTTCAATGTTATGGAAATAGATTTGAGAATATTTTCAATGATTCATCCTATATTTACATTGTCGATGGAGGCTCAACTAAAGTGCCTAGATTAATAGCATTTGATTCTATTAGGTCCTATATCTTTTGCTTTAAATTGATGTATCTATTTATCATATATCTTGGTGCCCTATGGTAGTCTCAAAATGCCTAATAATCACATCCCTTTGAAAGAGAATTTCTTGGATCAACTTCTTGAATAGGAGGGAGAGATATGATATTACAATCTAAAGGTTGTTTCAAAACCATAGCTCAAGAAACTATAAGATGTGAAAAAGTACACCAAGGGGGTGTTGTCAAAACTATTTGTTTAAGAGGTTTTGAAGTTGCATTGACTGTAGGTTTATTCTTCCATTTATCATCATTGGAATTGACCTTATATGAGACTTTATTTTTACTCTTATTAGTTATGTCTGATGTATTAGTGTACTTTAGTTTTCCCACTGAAATTATTTTGACTTCTCTTTCCTTTAATGTCTGACATAATTTAGTGAAGGAAGAGAATATTTTGAACATGATTGATTCATGAAGTGATGGTAGAAGACTTTATTTGACAAGGTCCTATAACTCCTGATCTACCATGTTGCTAGTCATCTTAGCCAAGATGGTCTTATCTTGAAGAACATAATCTGTGAGATGCTCATTTGGTCCTTATTTTTTTTGAGCAATTTGAGCATATGAAACCTTATCACCAATGTTGATATTAAATTTTGCTATGAACATGTTAGCTAAAGGATTGAATTCATTTACTGACTAATTTTGTAGAATATAAAACCATGGTAAAGTATAATCCTTTAGACTCTATGGAAATAGCTTGGTAAGTTTCCAATCATTCGGGACATAATCAAAGCATAATTCATGAAATTCTCTTAAATGTGTCTCTAGATCACCCTTAACATCATAAAGAGTAAGCTTAGATTGAAAAAAAACTTTATGGTAAGGGTTTAGATGCAATGTTATGTGCCAATGATGTATGCAATAAATCAAAAGAATCTAAAGCTTGCGTAGGTCTAGTGGTACCTTGTTCAACATGTAGCACCTTTGGTTGAAGACATATTATCTCTTACACAAGGGCTACCACATTAGGAGATAGGGATGTACTAGATGTAACTAGTGGCATAGAGGTTGGTTGGGATCCTATAGTGGGTTGTTAAGACATAGCTACCCCTATAGTGTCATTTGTAATTGGTGTCTCTAAAGGAATGGAAGACTCAACTTTATTAGCCTTTTTTATTTTCTTGATAGATTGCAAGATAAGAGTATGATCTCAAGGTTGTTTCTTGAGTCTTTCTCTAAAAATTTGTAAAATCAAATCTTTGTTGATGACAACTTCATTATCAACAATAAGTGGAAGTGGATTAATAGAATAATATGGCAAAGCATGAGCATCATTACCTACATCATCATTTTTATTTTCATACTGCTCATTATCAAAGTTATTTTCATGAAAATTTATGTAATATGGATGTGTAGGATTTATAAAAAGTACCTGAGCTAGTTGTTTGTCCATGGTGTATGTTTAGATTAAAGGAATCTAGGTGAATTTAGGAGGATTTACACTGAGTCTTACACTTTATCTTGAATAAAGAGATGCAAGGAACTTAGGTGGCAAAAGGAAAATAACTTGGATAATAGTCAAAAATATTAAATTGATATAGCCTAAACAAGGAACTAGAATATGCATAGAAAGGATACGGAGCTCCCAAACATGTAAGGTGATACCTCAAGAAGAAAAATAGGAGCTAGTAGATGAAAATAAGGATTTTTCAAAAATATTTTTGTAAAATAATATGAATTTTAAAAATTGAAATTGAATTTTTGAGATAAGTATTCAAGAAAAAATACAAAAATTTATGTTAAAGTGTTTGATTTAATGGGACCTAGTAGATGCAACTAGGGTTTTGAGGAAAATATAATTTTAAAAATTACTATGAATTTTGGGAATATGAAGTGATTTTTTAAATTTTAATATGCAACTAAAAATTTAGAAAATGATTTGAAAATATTGAAAAATTATTGGGAGCTAGTTGATGCAACTAGGGTTCGAAATAGATTTATTATAGAAATTATTAAAACAATTTAAAATTTGAGATAAATTGATGATTTCTATGTGAAAGCAAAAAATGAGGAAATTATTAGATTAATGATAGAAGATTACTGGGACCCAATGTATGTAACTAGTGTTTTTAAATATAATTATTTTAAAATTTACTACAAAATTTTAAAATTTGAGATGAATTTTTTATTTTAATATTTAGGAATATAAATTAAAAATTAATGGGAAATCAGCTTGGAATTTACCCTACATTTTCTAGGGTTTTTATGCAAAATTCAAAGTAAGTTATATTCACCAAATGATTTCTTATTTTTTAGAATAATGAAGTTTTATTACTTTTAAAAAAACAAGTTTGAGTAGGAGAAATTAGTAAATAATATTCCTAGTTAGAGCTACTAAATTGTGAAATTAAATTATAAGTAGACCTTTTCTAAAAATAGTAGTGAGAGAGATAAAATCGAACATAGTTTATTCTAGACTGTTTCAACTGAGACATGG
>JARHVA010007014.1:650000-685000 GCA_037957365.1 Torreya grandis
ATTTATACATGTTTATTTTAATATTAATATCACTTAATTATGAAAATAATACCTCCCATGTCGGTCACTTTTATTCTCTACCTCACAATATTCACAAACTTGATCTCTTTACTTTCACTATCTTCTTACTGGACAAGTCTGTTAGGTCTCAAGGAATCCAACTTCAGACATAAATGGTATTAAACTATCTATTCACACTCTTTATAACCTCCTTCAAGTACTCAAATAATATTCAACTCTCATTTCACATCTTATGTTCACAATGTTCTCTCAAGGCTTCTATCCTTTTTTCTACCTTTTCCATTATTTTGCTCAAAGTAGGAACTCATATAAATAATTAATAACATTTATAGTCATCTTATATCCCCCTTTAGTCATGTGTCAAGTTTCAAGGTCATACTCCACTCTTAAACCACACTTCCTTCATTAGCTTTCCTTCAATTAGGCCTAATTAGACCTATTCCAAACCCTTAGTTATAAAAACCATATTTATCCATACAATCTCAATCCAAAATATTTTTATTCACTTTTTACATGTTTTTAACAGCAATAATACAAATTTTTATTGAATTTGGAAGGTGGAAACTATCTATACCATCCAAACCCTAGTTTTAGGGTTTCTTGCCTACACACAAGTCTTAGAGGTAATAAATTCATTATCCTAAGTTCTAGGCTATTTAAAAATACCAAAGAAACTTCCCCAGGTATTTTTAAATCATTTCCACCTTTCCATCCACCTAAGACATCTCTTCCAGCCTTGTTCTCATAATCATGCCTTTTGCAAAATTTTGTGTTTTTATAACAACTATGTAATAATTATAAGGTATGTGTTCATTAACAAGAATTTTATCCTCACCTGAGTATGTTTTAAATTTAATCCACCTTATCCAATGTATAAATCACTAAAAAAATCTCCATTCACCTCTCATTGATCAGTTACCCTTCTCTTGGTTTGTTGACTGTGTAAATAAAATATCACTTGTGTAAACAAGGTGCCCTATAGGCTTGATAATAGTATGGGTATTTTTTCAAGTATTTAATACTCTCATAATTTTTATAAGTATTCAAAAACATAATTTATAATGGGGTCATCTATCCAAACATACATCCAATATCACACTTGACAAGATTAATAAATATCTCAACTTACTTTACAATGTGACTAGGCATACAAAACAAGGCACTCACTGTGATAATATAACTCTTAATTAATTATGTCTTTCCTATTATATTTCCTTCCTTATTTGGATTAAAAAAATAACTCAATAAATATTTTATTGTACAACCACTATCTCAATAGGTTAATGGTATTTGTCTTAAGAACCAAGTGTTCCTTCATTTCTTGACTGATGCATAACAGGGAATAAGGTAGAGTTGCCTTTATTTGAGTTTATTTTACTTTGAAATGATTCTTAAACCACTAATATAACTTTACTGTGATTCAAACATTTAATTAATGTTCCATAATGAATATTGTTATTTTATTCACTTAAAACCATTCTTCAAACCTTCCTTCTTGACTGTAACATACAGTCCTTAAACTCACAAACACAGTCAAAATTTATGCACATATATAGCCTTTAAATCTCACCTAAAATAATTTATATATATAAATAATTTTACATATAAATTTTAAGAGGAAACAACATCAAAATTAAGTTATCTTCATTCATTGAATCAACATTCAAAATAATACAGTCCAGACATGGAATTGATTATATTTGATGAGGGTTTTTGAATCTTTTCTCATTATTTTATTTTTATCCCTCTCCTTGGAGATAACTATCTCCCATATTCTCCCCTCCATACACCATCCAACCAACTACAATTAATTTTCCTTCTAACTTCAATGTGGCTTTTGGTTAGTCATTACATTAACTTCTTTTCCATAACTAAACCTCAACATACAAGGGTGATTTTACATTGATTTAAATGACTTCATTTAGGAACTAAACTTGAAATGTATTAAAACCACTTCATCATGACTTTAATGGACCCATAAAACTAAATTTGCTAACCAATCCTCTTCAAGACATGCATTTGACCCCCTTAGACTTAATTACAATATTTATATTTTCAAATTCCATATTTTGGAGGGAAAACTCTACAATCTATTTATCACACCTTGAGGAATCCAAATGGAATATAAGATTATAAATAGACCTTAACATACCCATCAAACTAACTTTTCCCACCTATCCTCTTCAACAAATGCAATTGACCCCAATAGACTTAGTTACAATATTCAAATTTTCAAATTCCCTATTTTGGATGGAAAACTCTAGAATCTATTTGTCACACCTTGAGGACCCCAAATGAACTCTAAGATATTTTTGAAAAAAATTGACCTTAAAAGGCCACACACACACTTTGACACCTAATATTGACCAACTTTGAGTAGATATTGACAACAGTCCAAAAATGATGTATTCTAGCTTGATGATCCTACATCATACTCTCCAAGAGGGAGAAAAAAATGTGCCACAAAATTTATTTTTTACCTTCTATTTTGTTATTTGAGGGTCCTCCAAGTTTACTTGACTACTACACTTTTTTTCTTGCTCCTTTCTTTTTTTAAAAATCTTGCATTTCTTTTTTATGGCTTTGTCTAGTCTTCTATCCATGCATCTTCCACCTCTATGAGGTGTTTTAACTTTTTTACCTCCTTATTTTCCATATGTTACACCTATTATAATTAAATTTTAATCTCATTACACATAGATGTAATCAAATAGCTCTTATTATTCTTTCTCTTGTTTGTGTTATGGCTTCTTTACTCATGGTTTTCGCTTGATTCTTGTTGCTTAGTGATTTTATCTCTTTGATCATGCTAGCATATTCTTGTTTATGCTCTAATGGACTCTTATCCATGTAAAAATATATCATTTACCCTATGATACTTCTTTTTTCAGCCTCTACTTCACATTTCTCCTCTTTTTGATGTCTCTTTCTATGACCTTGGTCATGAGGAAGTAGGAAAAATCACATAATCCATAGGAGCCAAGTTGAATAATGTATTAAATAAACCTATAGATGTTGAGTGTATGATGCATGGTAGACTGGTTGTAGGAGATCCACGAGCTTGGGATGGATCAAATATAGGTTGTGAGGATGTATGAGAATCTGTGTATTGGATGGTGATGGAGGAAAGGTGGTGGCTTGAACATAGGACATCATGCCATAGAAAATAGAGTTTATATACCTATTTTACACTATGAATAACTATTTATATATGCATTAATTTTATGAATTTTTTTAATGCTTCATTATTCTTGTATTCATCTTTCCATTCCAATTTGAATGATCTAGTTTCATTGAGAAATAAATAAGATATGATGATTTTTGTAATGCTATTTTAAACTGATTTTCTAGATTTTTTTTTCAAAGATACTTCATTTTTTTTTTGAAATAGTGAATGGGATGGAGCGCAGATAATGGAGAGAATGGATTGGATGAAAATAGAAGGGAGATACAATTGGATGGTGAGACCAATGGGATTACATGTGGTCTACACTGCAAAACCAGTGGCAATATGCAAGAAGATTGAACACACATAGTGATAGAATTTGCTCATGGTCTACATAGTATAGCCATAGTGTCGTGTGGAATGCAAATAGATGGATGGAGGGACTGACAATAATCAGAGAGGCTAGACACCTACTTTAATACCATTTGTGGGTTTTACCCCATTAATGGACAATGTGTAGAGCACAAAATATATTAGTCAATCTCAATAACTTGTATTTCAATTACAAGAGTTACACATACATAAAGCACACTATAATCACTCTTCAATCTACTCTCACTAAACAAGGATGGTTGTTCTAACAACCAATATTCTCTCTTATCATCATCCCTAAAACCTCTCACACTAATTCCTATGTGAGTTGAATAAAATATCACATTATAAAATATTTTAAACTATATAATATATATTAATATGAATGAGTTTAACAACTCATAGAATATTAATAATATAGTATTCACACAATATTATAATCATGTTAGGATTAATTTCCTAATAATAGCTATTGTTTCTTCTCCTTATCAATCTGATATTCCTTTGTACTGATATTAATAGATCAGGTCTGAAACATACTTCTTCTCCCTCAATATCCTTCAAGGTTATCTTATGCATACCTCATAGCATTATGCATTCATCTCAAATCAACAAAAGTAGAAGAACTAAAAACAAAAATATATACAAGATTACCTTGCTCTAATACCAAATGATGTAGAGGTAAGGGGGGGAAGTCTCCAAAATATCATCATCAGCTATTAAACTTACTGACCACAATCAGTTGATATGGTTTGTCTTGAATCTTCTTTGTATAATCTACTTTATCCCTTGGTCTTTGGGCTTAATAACCTCTTTTATTTTATAGCTATTTCTTGTACTCTTAATATCACTTCTTGATGACATTTACACCTCTCATGTCACACACAGTTATTCTCTACCTCATATTATTCACAAACTTGCTCTCTTTGATTTCACTAGCATCTTACTAGACAAGTCTTTTGGTCTTAAGGACCAAAAATTCTTGCTCTATTTACTCTCAATAGCTTATTATTTGAAAAATAGTAGTGTCATTTTGTGTTTACATATTATTGGCTCAAATTAGGGCCTTATTAATGCTTTCACATTTCTTATTCTTTTCTCTTCTCCTCAGTGCAGTTATGTTTATTGTCTTTCCTCCAATTTTTTTGTCTGTTATTTGCTTAAGTTTGTATTTGGATTCCTTATAGCTATTTATTTTTTATTCATCATCTCATCTTTTCTTTTCTAGGAAAAATTCAATGGTCTTGATGAATGTGCCCTAGGAGGATTCATTGCCCTGCCAAATCTATCCCTTTATATTTTATGGGAAATTATATCCTCTTTAAATATTCTTAAATGTTTTAACCCATTATTTTCACTTTTTTCATGTTTTATTGGTCACCTCATGTGCCAATAGGTTTATAATATATGTTGGGAATGTATATATACTTTAATGATCTAAACAATTTTCTATAAGAAGGGTCAAAGATAATTCTAATGGAATTTAGAGTATGTGAACTTTATATTTTTAAATTTATGCTTAATGACTTATATCAAATATTTTTGACTACATATTCTAAAAAAATGAGTACTAAACAAAAGACATCTAGTTGTAATGTGCATAAATAAATATGGTAGGGCCTCTTTCTCTTAACTACACAAGAACTACATATTGCCTAATTCTAGAAAGTACAATATGTAGCTTCAACTCCCTAGAGGTTCTCCAACCCAACTAACACATTTAATTTTCTTCATTTAAGTGTTTGAGGGGAATTAAATAAATTAAAAAAGATAAATAAAACATATTATATTAAAAATAAATAAGGAAGTGAATATATAGGCATACATATTAGTTGATGGCATATAGTTATATAAAAAATTTAGAACCAGAAAGATAATGAAGTATAAATTTGGTGGCAAGGAATTTATTCAATGACAATAATAGTACCAATTTAATGGTCTATCAAAACTATCTTAGGTACCTTTGGTGACTCACATTAAGGTGCAAAATTTGTGATTTTATATTCAATATCTTTGATTTCAAATAGAAACTCATAATAACATGCACAACCTAAATCTAGATTCAGAACCCTAAGATTCTAGTAAGGTGTGGTGGTTTCACTACTCTAGTATTTTAATTAGTCATTGTTTAACAAATGTTTTCATTAATTCTATTTTATTATCTTTAGCCATGAGGATGATAATAATTTTATTTTAAGACTTTTTTATATCTTAACTTCCTTGTGCACCTAATTTTATCATGTTATTAATGTTATATATCCCTTCTACACTAAAAATATTTAAAAACATCTTGAAGTTACTTATACAATTGTTAGGTTTTATCTTTATCATACATTGAATCAAAACTTCTACTTTCATGTATATTGAAATTCATATTTTTTTTTATTAATCTGAACCAAACTTAATCCTTCACCCAATTTTGGTTTCTCATTAAATTATATATGAAAATATACATTACCATTATCCACATCAATTGAACTATAATTTATTAAATAATCTTTTAATAAATAAAATTGAAATTAATGTTATTTTCAAATATGTTCATCAACTAAAATAATATTATGTATACAACTTTACGTTTTTAATAAATTTATAATTAATAGTGGGTGACTCTTACTTTATGAAATAGTTAATAACTAAGTTCTTTGTTAAAAAAATATAATTTTCTGTTAAACAAAATTATTGAATATAAAAATAAAAAGGAATTTATTAATATCTTATGTCTTCATATTGCACAATCCATTAAAATTGTTGTCAAGAAAATATTACCAAAAATATAAATCCTGCTATAATCTTAATATTTACATCTTAATAAAGATATTTAATAATAATAGTTAATTAATCATATAAAAATAAAAATGATCATATACACAGTTACAATTCATTAATTATATATATATATATATATATATATATATATATATATATATATATATATATATATATATATTCACACTCAAGTATAATTAATAATAGTATTTAAATAATCATATAAAAATAAGAATGATCATAATAATCATAATCAAGTTTAACTCTATCTATGTTTTGCCTTTAATTTTGACTCTGAAAGGAGTCTTAATCATCAACAAGCGATGCAGCTCTATGAGTATCACTTTCGATTGAGAGTGCTGCATTTTCGCTCCCAAAAATCATTTTTTAAAGTCTTGTAAAATTATTTATATATATATATATATATATATATATATATATATATATAATTTCAATTATATTATTTTAAACCTTATATATATATATATATATATATATATATAATATTGGGATGTAAGAGAGAGGTATTATATTTATGTATTGTACGTTGGTCATTTAATAAAGATATCAATTGATTTTAATAATAGGAATTAAAATTTGTACATTGAGTATTTTATATTTTATTTTATGATTCAGTTTTTTATATTACGTGTTTGTTAAAGTTGTACAATTTATATTATTTGATTTATTAAAGTTGTAAAATTTATATTATTATTTTGGTAAAGTTGTACACTTACTTTTCAATTAAATGTAAACAAATATTACTTCTCTTTCTCCTTTATACTAGTTCAAGAATTGATACCTACTCAACTATTGACTCCTATTTAATTAAAGAATTTATATTCTAATAAATAATATAACAACCCATCATTTTCACCATTTAAACTAAATCTTTTTTAATTTTAATATATTTTTTGTTAATATAATTTTTGAAGATAAATATTATTAAACTTTGATATCAGTAAATATAAAATACATTAATAATCAAATTTTATTTGATTTCTATTTTACTATTACAATTATTCTTCATTTCTTAAAAATAAATAAAAAATAAAATTAACTTACTTTTTAATTCTCACATTACAATAAATTTTTAATTATATTTATAAAAACATTAATAACCACCTCAATAATTAATTTATTGTAACTATGTATTAATGGATACATATAAGTAGTAGTTTGCCCGTATAGCTATTTGCAAAAGGCTATACCAGCCTACCTAATACGACGAAAGTCATTTACATTATTTTTTTAACGGTTACATTTTTATATATTTATTATGATTTTTGTTATAAGACTCTATTTGATACGTTAATATCTTATATTTTAGTATTTATAGTATTTTGAATATAAAAAATATATATATCAAAGATGTGATACTTTCACAATCTATACATTCAGATAAAAGATTTTTTTAAAAAAACTATATTAAAAATTAAAAAATTTGAACACAATTTTTCTAAAAAAATCTTCTAATTTATATTTTAATTAAATTTATGTAGAATATATCAATAAACATCATTTTGAAATATAGAATAAATATCTTTAAAATGATATATATGAGTATATTAAACATAAATTTATCTCATATATGCATATTAATATATATATAAAAATATTATATTATATTATATTATATTATATTATATATTTAATAATTATATTATATTATAATATAATATATATTTTAATAAAATATAATAGTATAATATATATTGAAATTACTTAATATTGTAATATGATTATATTATAATAATATATATTGTTCTCAATAAATATGTATAAAAAATATAAAATATAATATAAATTATAGTTCACTCATTATGTTATTAAATAATTACGGTTCAAATAAATAAATAATTAATTAAATATTTTTGTTTTGAAATAAAAAAAATTATCATAACAATAAATAGAATTTACCTATCAGCATGATAAATATATAATCCAAATAAATAAAAAAATATTTTTAGTTTAAGATAAATAAAATTACCATTATAATAAATATAATTCATCCACTACATATATTCCAACATGATAAATGCATAATCTAAATAAATAAATATTTCTATTTTGAAGTAAATAAAATTATCATAACAATAAAAATAATTCACCTATGGTAAATACATAAGTATTTTTTTATTTTAAAATTATTTTTAATTAAATAAATCTATGATAACAAAATTTTAAGTCACCCTTATCATGTTATTATATAATTAGAGCCCAAAAAATAAATAAAATAATAATAAGTATATATTTTTTTATAATGTTGATGATTTAAAAGTTAACACACCTATCCCATTACACAAAATTTATTTCTAGAATACTGTTGCTGAGGGAACAGCTATAAAATCCATTTTTACTAATATAACATACTATATAGTTCATGGATTGTCATATAAAAAAGATGAGTTGAAAAGTTAGACATGATAAATCAAGTTATACTGAGTAAAAAAAGTTTTGGAAAGAGAACAAGAAAAACTAAGGGCCAACCCAAGGCTACTTAAAATATGAGCTATATTAATTCAAATACACATCAACCAATTAAAAAAAAAAAAAAACAATAACGATCCAAACTAAGTAATAGAAATGAACATAGTGATTAGAAATGATAATGGGGTTTTCTCCCTAATTACCTTAAACATGAGAGTCTCCTTCTTATTTTTAATATAATTGTTAACTTAAATTTTAAAAATAAAATTGTACAATCCATTCGACAAAGTTGCCCATCATATTACTTAAACACTTTCTTCCACCATAATATTCATCCCTATACTATATATGGTATATAAATAATTACATATAATAAAAAAATAAAATACACATAGAAATGCCTTATTCTTCTTATATCTATTTTTAATAATTTTAATATTTTTATTGAAATAATTAAATATATAATTTCATATATTAATATAATACAATTTAAGAGTTTAATATTTATTAATTATTTTCTCTTATCAAAATTTACGATTTACATTATTAAAATATTAATGTATAATTTACTTAATCTTGATAATTTATAGAAATAATTTTAATCATAAATTTGTTTCTTAATTTAAATTGTAAAAGAGTGATATCCCACTTCATATCACTCAATTTTTATAAAAATATCTCAATCTATTTTAAAATAATTAACTCTAAATATTAAACCTATCATAAAAATTATGAATAATAGCAATCCCACTATTTTTAAAATGATCATAGCATATTTTAATTTATTTTTCATAGCCATACGCGTTCTCCCAATATACATCCCATAGATGTATTATTTCCCAACCCCCATTTATTAGTGCATGAGTGACCACAGATTGATGGAAATATAAGCCATAATAATATTAACTATTATCTTACAAACCACTTTCTATTATGTTAGTACCTTCCAATGGTTGAAATAAGAAATACAAGCCATAATAATATTATCCATTATACTGAAAATCCATTTCTATTATCAAATCACCTTTCACTCGGTGAAACGAGTAATCACATAACTTTTACTATAAAATGCAATTTTTACGTTCACCACATTTAAAACAACAATTTAGTAATGTGAAAAACACCTTATACTGTTTATTTATTTTTGGTGCACAATACCCTATTCTCTTATATTTGTATCTGTTTATGCATGTGTATGTATATGTAATTATATATGTGTGTATGCGTAAATATATTATATTTACATTCATGTATATTTGTACATGTAAATATTTTATATTTACATTCATGTATATGTATATGTGTAAAGATATTATGTAGCATGCATGTGTGCTTATTTTAAATAATATCCTCTAAATATTATTATAAATAGTCTTTCTCTATGAATATTCTATAAAAATTTAAAAAAATCATATTTTTGTTTTTATTATCCCAAATTTTAGACAATGAAACTATTTTCTTTTGCTCTTTTCCATATAAAATAGTCATTGGAAATCTTGTTTAGAGAGATTTTGTATAATATGATCCAAGTTTGTAGATTCATCATAAATTTGATGCGATTTTTCATGTTTCTTCTCTTGTTAGTTTCAACCCACAACATGTCAATCAAAACTTCTGTAGAAATGGACTTTGAACTTTCCATTATTGTGAACAATTTATATATCAACTTATTAAAAAAAATCATTGGTCCCTATGATCCAAAGGAAAAATGTGATGTCAAAGTCTATGATAGTTCACACAACCTAGAGACTCTTGATAGATTGATTCTTGACATAGAGACCTGGTTCTAGTATACCAAAATTGATTCCATTGATAAGGACTTTTTTGTAAAGTTGAAGCTATTATAATTAGCCAATAGGTGATCTTCTCATAGAATGAGCACACAAGAATTCTATAATAATGATCTAGCCTATATTCATAAATATGTAAGAAGATGTGAAATAATTAACTAATGTATTAAGTTGCATTTCTTACCAATTGTATGCTCTCTTACAATATATTGGTAAACAATAATATATAAGAACAGTAGGGTGAGGTAAATCTCAAGAGAACTCATTAGATAACTTGAATAGGAGAACTTAAAGTGGCACTCAGTTGAACTCTAGATAGAACTATAGGTGGAACTCACAATTTCACCCATTTAACCTCATTATAAAACCTAAGCAATTTGAAGATAAATGTATAGGGATAATCCTTTAAATAAATAACTAAAATAATAAATATCTTACATCAACTCCCAACCTTAAGCTTATCTTAGATAAGAGGAAAATAAAAAATGGGGTCTAAACATCAAGGCCTAATGAGGTACCCACATACAATACAACTCTCAAAAAGTGGAGTAGAAGGAGAAAACCTAATGGAAAAAAAACATCGTGCCCCTACCCCCCTCCCCCAAACAATAGACAAAGAAGAGAAGGTAGGACTAGAAATCCCCACACTAACACCACCTTTAAGTGTAGCTTAGGTGGTATGGATAATTGGGTCCTAAAAATAATACCTGATGAGGTACTAAACTACATAATAATGATACTAGTAGCTTAATTAAATATGAAGCATGTGTTCCTCCGTAAATAAGAGAGAGAAGGTAAGTGCAAAATGTTGCATGGCAAATATTGCAGTATGTCCATCTACAATAAATGATGTATTTTTGCTTTCAAAATAAAGAAATTCCAAGGTGTCAAACTACTTAACTCACACTAAACTAGAATACATATAGGAATCATGATGTAGATATCTATAAAATTCTCAAAAGCATCCTTACTAGTGCTCAAATATGTCAAAGTCTGATCAAGAATCACAAGCCTAACTATAGAAGATGGAAACAAGGAAGCATATAATGAATGGGAGAGAAAATGAGGGTTTATAAGTACTCTAATTACATCTAAACAAGAAGAGTTGCATGAACCATTATCTAAAGGAATGCCGATTGCAAGAGGAGATCATGGCTCAACAACCATAAAAACTGATGATAGGTCTGAAAATGAAGCTCTCAAATCTATAAAATGAATGTCCACATGGATTTATGAGTCATCAAAACTCTCAATGTGTATACATTCACTAAAATTAGTAAAATCCTCTAAAATGTAAATATTTGAAGGCTCTATAAGAGAAATAATTGACACTAGAATGGATGTAGAATCCATAATGAGATAACTAAGATTTGGTAGAATCTCATATTGTAGTGGTGTCTCAATGGAAGGAAGAGCACTATCACCCATGGATGAATCATCACAATAAATATAAGTAGGATGGAGGAGTACAATAGTCTCAAAAGAGACAATAGGAAGAGGAGGAGGATGAGTGGCATAAATCATAGTAGGATTATCGAAAAGACTTTGAAGAGTGATCCAAATAGTGAGGGATACTCTTTATGATCCACATGGTGGTGTATATCCCATGAAACGTGTATCAATAAGTGACCATAGACACAATTTCAAGATTTGGCCCAGTCATCATATTGACCTAGGTCAATAAGAATAAGAATATATCTATATAAAAATGGAATAAGGGTGTGAGTGAATGTTCTATGTACACATGCCATGAAGCATAATTGGTCTTCCCAAGAATGACCACTTGTATAGACTCAGCCTTCCTCATCTGGAGTCTCTCAAATATAGTTGTCATGACTAAGATAAGACAACAAAGAAGTGCAAGACTACATTGAATACACTACAATGAAACCATGAAGCACACTCATGAAATGGACATCAGACACAATCAAGAATGCAACCATGTGTGTAATCTATGATAGAGTGATGAGGGATAATACATGTTTAGAATGGGTATGCTCAACACATCTAAAAATGCATCCACATGTGAGAAATTGGTGCACAAACTATAAAATATAAATTATTAGCACCCATAGAATAGAAAACCTACCTAAATATGGCACTTTATAAATTTAGTGTGTTTATAATAAAAATAGAACTGATAGAACAATAATTAAAAATAAAGCACTTTTCCAAAAAAATGACTCTCAAATCTGACATACCAACTAAAATTTATGGCTAATATAATTTCTCATAATTAATGACCTATTTGATAAACTTTCATTTAAATTTTTTTAAATATTCACAAAACAAGGGGTAAGGTAGCTTTTCATCCACTCATTAGAACTAAAATTGAGAACCTAAACTCTTTCAAGATAACACTAGGTATTTAATCAATATTTCCATTCACCCATATGTATCTTTTGGATAAATAATTTTATTTTGAGGAAAACTATCAACAAAAAGATAATTTGACCTAAAAAATAATTTAGTCACAACTTTGAGGTGAGCAACATCTAACTAGAGACCTCTCTAAGACAAATTCAAAGACTTAACCAACCTGCATATGCATGCCTTTATGCATCTCAATGAAGAAAAACATACTTGGTGGTAAAATAATAAAATCAATTTATTTTAAAATAATTAAATATGCATGATTAGGGAGGGATCTAGGTTAAGCGTAGCTTTTCAAAGAGAAAGTGAAAAGTATAGCCATGAGACCTAGTTTAATCAACCTAAAAACTATCAAGACAATAATTTATCAATAGGAAAAGCTTCTAAAATATAACTTGTATTGAATGAATTGAAATAATTAAAAATAAAAGTGATGCTTAAATAAGCTTCAACTCATAATTAGAGTTGACATGAAAAAATTAAAAAAAAAAACTAAAATCTCAACAAACAAAAAAAACCCTATTTTTAGCAATTGCTATTTATAGTAAGTTTTGCATGAAAGCACGTGAAACTCTAAAAATATATCAAAATAGTCTAAACACTTTAATAAAAATATGAGCTATTTGTTGATTTGACTTATAAAATTTAAGTTCTATCACATGTTCCACAACTAACTCTTGAATGAAGTGATACTTGATTGCAATTTGCTTGCTCCTACAATGAAAGATGGGGTTCTTTGACAATGCTATGAAGGATATATTATCATAAAAATTGTAAAATATCCTTCTTTCTCCTCATGTAAATATGAAATTATCTTTCTCAACATTATAGCTTGGCATGTTGTTACATTGGCTACTATGTACTCTACTTCAGTTGTAGAAAGTGAAACTATGGGTTATTTTTTTGAACCCCAAGATATGGATCCTAAATGATGATGAAATACATACCTAAAGTTCTATTTTGTTCATAAAGTATATTGACACAATCACTATCTATATAGCCCACTAGCTGAAACTCATCTTCTGCTGCATACAAAACTCTATAATCTCTTGTTTTGTTCACACACCTCAATATATTTTTGCCTTCTTACCAATATGTCTCCTTTGGAATATCTATGAATATAGATATGAGGTTGAATACATACATGATGTCTGACTTAGTTTTAGAAAAATAAATTATACTTCCAACTAAGGTCTTGTACCATGTGGGGTTTACATTATTGTTGCAATCATCCTTATGTAATTTAAGACTTGTCTCAACTAGTGTGGATATTGGCTTTCCATCCAACATCTTAAACTTCTCCAAAATATCCTTTGCATACTTAGATTGACACATAAAAATTTCAATGTCCATTTTTTTGACTTATATCCCAAGAAAATACTTCAATAATTCCTAAATCAATCATTTCAAACTCCTTCATGGCTATTTTAAATTATTCTATCAACTAATTTGTATTTATGATGAATATTAGATCATCTACATATAAAATTAAAATAAAAATATGACATTGGCTTTCTTTGATGTAGAGTATGGGCTCACTAGTGCTTTTACTAAAGTCATTGCTCAATAAGAACAAGTCTATACAACTGTACAATGATCTTGGGGCTTGTTTGAGACCATACAACACTTTTTTCATCCTATACACTTTTTTCAGTTTGCTTGTCATCTTGACTACTAAACTTTACCTATTGAAGCCATTATTTTCAATGATTATGTATTTTCCATTCTCAAATTTGACTTTGTACCCCTTTTAGACAAGCTATCTAATACTAATATGGTTGTGTTTCAACCTGATCACATAGTATATATATTGAATCTACCTTTTGTCACCTTTCTTGTTGTGAATATATATGTCACATTTGTTCATCATGGAAACCTTCTCATTATTTCCCATATTTACCTCTAATTTGATTGACTCATCTATATGGCTGAATATCTCTTTGTTCCCATTCAAGTTGTTGCTACAACTGCTATCCAAATACTATGTCTCTTTACTAGTTTGTTCAAAAATGTTACATGTTATGAAAAAATTGACACATTTTTCATTCCCATTAGGTTTAGCATATTTGTGTTTTGTAAAAATTTAAATTCTTCCTATTCATAACATACTCCTTATTTTTACACTCACTAGCATAGTTTCCATACCTTTTTCAATAATATCATTGGATGTTATGTTTATTATACCTTTGTGTATATCCTCCTCTAGAAGTGTTGTTACTTCCTCTTTCACATGAATCTTGATGGCTATGCCTTCCACCTTCTTGACTACTAAAAGTTATTCCTCTTCCTTTATTATTTTATCATCTCCCTCTTCTAACATTCACCTTGGTCTTGAATACTTATTCATAGGAAGAGGTGGATGAACTATTCAACCTTTGTTCATGGGTTTGAAAGGAACCTATTAATTCATCCATCATCATTTATCTCAAATCCTTTGGCTCTTCTATTTCAACCACTATAGGATTATATCTAATTTGAATTCTCCTTAACACCTTCTCAATTATCATATGATCTTCAAGGGTATCACCACATGTCCTTATTTGATTGATAATATTCATTGCCTTTGTGAATAATTCATTGATAGACTCGTTATCCTTAATTTATAAGGTCTCAAAGCATGGTTGTAAGAGATATAACTTGGCAAGATTCACCTTGTCACTCCCTTGATAGGCATTTTTTATATTGCCCAATGCTTGTTTGGAATGGACAGTTGTGGCTATCCTAGGAAATATTTAATCAGCTAGTGTCATTTATATGTAGTTAAGTATCTTGGCATCCTTTATTATATTCTCTTTTAACAAATTCCTTTACACTTGAGTTAATGTATTGAAATCTATCAGGTTTACAACCTCATTATATCCACCTTTAACCAACTCCCATAGCTCTTGAGAGTTGAATATGTTCTTCATCTTGATACACCACACATCATAGTTCTTTATATCAAATGTAAGGGGATGTTATCATGAAATATAACTACCTACTACCATGTCTAAATGGGCTTATAAATTAAGGTCTGTGATACCATTTTTTTGTAAAAATAGAAAATGTACAGACCTAGGTGGCCAAGAATCAAACAACACAATAATAAAATAAAAGACTAGAATAGGTAATGGATACAAATAGTCTAAAACACAAAAAATGTATATATATATATATATATATATATATATATATATATATATATATATATATATATATTTAAAACTCTTTTACAAGTACAACTACACTTTTTTACTAAAATCTTACAATAAACCTCTATTTTTTCCTACTTGTGCACTTATGGTTAATGATCTAATTTTTGTTATCAAACAACATTATCTTACTCTTCCTACTTTGTTCCTTCTTTATATTCTATTTTTCATCTTTTTATCTATCTTCTACAGTCTTTTGATGTACTATATTTCTATTTGTTATTGCTGCATTAAAAAATTAAGACTATTGCCCTACTCCTTTACTCTTCTCTGCCTATCTCTGACTATTGCTATATCGCTAATGCTTTGTGCTTGCTACTTTATTTTTTGTAGACTATTCCTACTCTCTTTTTATGCCTATAAATAATTTGCTTCTATTCTATTTTCATTCTATTTTTTTGTCTCTATCTGACATCTCACCTACCTCCTTTTCTACCACCCAAATTTAAATGATATTTTAAAAATTCAAATTTCAAACTATGTACTTAATTTATTTGGTGGTTGTAGTTATTGAGTGGAGTGGGCCAGGGATATGTGAAGGGAAAGAATATTTTATTTTAGCATAATCTATAGTAGAATATAAATCCATAGCATGGGGAGTGGCATAGTATACCTTGGAATATGAATGCCAAGTAAATGGTGCCTTAACATACAAATAATTACACATATTCAACTACTCATAAAAATTAGTAAGTTTATTTATTTTTGTTCCACAATCATTTTAACCAAGTTAATTTTTGAAAAATGAAATATTAGACATTATGATAACTAAGTACATTTTTGAATTTTATAATGTGTATGGTCTAAATTCAATTTCCCTTAAATCCCAATAATGGCCAGAAATTCTCATCCAACTAGCATCTATCCTTGATCATAAATGCATAATTATCAAGGATTTCAATGCCATACTTTCTATCTCAGAAAAAAGAGGGGGATTTTTGGATCACCTTATCTCAAAAACACTTTTCTAGGTTTGTAAGGGATGTAGGATTGATTCCCATGATCCTAAAATTTGGTTCCTTCTCTTATAGTAATCAATGGGATGTATTTTTTAATATTATTGAAAGATTGGATATATTCTTAATCTCTTAAAATTGTATAGACATTAATTAGATAATGGAAATAAATATCCTACCATCTCTAGTTCTGATCATGGCCCAATTGAGTTTTAGATAACTAAAGGTTGTGACCCCTTTTTTTTTCTTTCAAGTTTAAGATAATGTGGCTATGAGATCCCTTAATTCATGCCCTGATTAAGGAATGGTGGGGTAAGGCCCCCTAAATTTCTAGCACCTTGATGTTCAAGATGACTAAAAAATTTATCAACATTGAAACATGCCTTTCAACTTGGAATCAATCTTGTTTAAAAAAATATTTAGTAAGAAATGGCAAGAGTGGAATTTGCATTAGGGGATGTAAATCAAATTTTTTTCACCTTAGGCATAGATGTGGGTTTGTATCAAAATGATAAAACTCTTATGGTTGAGCTATCTAAACTACATATTAGAGAATATGTTTACTAGAAATGCAAGTCAAGATAAAAATGGCTCAAGGTAGGAGACAAAAACATAAAACAAATTCCAAAATTTCACTTGATCGAGGATATTGACTAATCATATTTATATCATTAAGAACTGATAGACCAATGTGTTTTTAAGAGAAACTCTAGCATCAAAAAGGAGGTTGTTGAGTGCTTTCAAAAGCTACTATGTAGTATTGAGGATCCAAACCTTGTGGTTCAATTAAAGAGTCTCAAATTCATCCCTTGATTTGTGATTACATAACAAAATGGAAAGTTGATGACCCCCTTTTCCATATAAAAAATCAATGCTATTATTTTGTCAATGGCTAAGGACAAGGCTCCAAATCTAGATGGATTCCCAACAACATTTTTCATAATTTTTGGGACATTGTCAGAGATGAGGTGGTCAGCATGGTGTAAGACTATTTATTTAAGAAAAAATTGCCTTCGAAATCAACTATACTTTCATCACCTTGGTCCCTAACGGTGAGTCCCAATCCTCTTTGAGTGACTAAAAGCCTATATCTCTTTGTAATATAGTGTATAAAATCATTTCTAAAGTTATTTATTTATACCTCAAACCTATTTTGGATAATATCATATATTATAAACAAGGGGGTTTTGTCCCAAGTCATCAAATCCAATATGGGATCATTATCACCCATGAAATTGTGCATTTTCTTCTTAGCAACCATAAGAAAGGGATGATCTTGAAAATAGACATCAGTAAATCCTATGATAGAGTAAATTGGCACTTTTTATATCAAAGTTTTGGAAAAGTTTAACTTTGATAAAATATGGTGTAATTGGATCTCTAATTGTGTATACAGTCCAAGGTTTTCCATTTTAGTTAATTGCGAGCCAGCTAGATTCTTTAAAGCATCAAGGGGCTTCAGGCAATGGGATCCCATTTGCCCTTTCATTTTCATCCTCATGGTTGAATCTCTAGGAAGGTCATTTTTTGGGTCCCTCTTTTAAGGTAGACTAGAAGCGATCCAAGTGACACCAGGGTTTGGCAAGTTCACACACTAGAATTTTTTTGATGACATAGTCCTATTTTATTATTCTACTACACTCAAATCCCACTCCTTCAATTTAATTTTGATGGACTATGAGGTTTCTTTGGGTCAATAGGTATATATTATTAAATATGAGATGTACTTTCTAAATTTGGAAATATAGGATCAACTTCACATTATTGACATCTTAAGCTTTAATATCAACCATATTTTGAAAAACTACCTTGGGGTCCCTATTTTTGTAGGAGCAAGTAATGCTAGGACCTATGGGACAAGATAATAAAGTCTTTTTGAGCCAAGTTAGAGGCTTGGAAAGGCAAGTGGATTTCTCTTGTTGGTAGAATTACACTCATAAAATCAATCCTAAGTACTCTTCTGATCTATATCTTATCAATTGTACACCCTCCAACAAAGGTTATCAAGGAACTCAATCAAATAATAAAATATTTTGTGGTAACGAATAGTGGAAAAAAAGAATGTCTCATTACTAAAATGTGATAGTGTGTACACCCTATTCTAGGGGAGGTTTTGGAATCAAAAAATTTTCTAAGTAGATTTTGGCCCTTGGGGTAAAATCAAGTTTGGGGAATCCACCAATATCTTAATCATCCATAATCCTCCTAATGGATCCAACCTTTAGAATTAAAATTTCAAATGCCACTTCGTAAGGAAAGATCGTGTTTCCTAGATTATCAATAATGGACAGAAAGAGAATTTTGGAGTGGGGGGATTCTTAGAATAGACAAAAACCTATTTAGGTTGTTCAGGTGTTATAAGAGGCTAAACATTACTTGACTAATTCTTAGTGTCAGCATGTATGTGATTACTTAGCTCCTAGGCTACAGTTATGAACGATCAAATGGAAATGGAAGGACCTAAGGGACTTTCCAATTTTGGATAACAAAAAATAAATTTTAAATGTCATCTTTACAAAATAAAAAGTTTTTCTAAACTCAAAAGATGATTCAATTCAATGGGTAGTAGCTTAAACAAGGATTTGATATATCAATCTAGGCTAAAAAGTCTCATATTATGTGTACATTTACTTTCTTTGGCCTATTTTTTTAAAAATAAATTTGGAATGCCTAAGGCTAGGGCATTTGCTTGGTTAACAACCTAGAGTCAAACTCTTACGTTTTATAGGTTGTGAAATATTATAGTGGAATGGACCTCTTGATGTTATCTATATATTATTGAGTAAGAGGTTACAAAACACTAATTATACACCTACCCCTTTGTATCCTAATGGTCAAATTGGATGCATTCAAAGCTTGGAATGAGATGGGCCCATCTTTGTTCACTCATGTCAGACTTTTCCTCTTGGGCGGCTATGCCTGCTAAGGCTACCTTCTCTAGTCTTTACACAATATTACTGGTCATTATGATTTAGACACTATGGAAAGAAGGTAACCAAAGGATATTTTAAAATAAAACAAGTCATTTAGAGGAGGTAATTTACAGATCTAAGCTGGCCATGTCAAAAATTATATCTACTCATGCTAAAAGAAGTAATGGATCTTTAACAAGCTAGGATAAGCAAATCATTATGAGATGGTAGTTGCCAAAGTTTCCCCTCAATAATGAGCCAAGAGTACTTGTAAAAATGTTTCATAAAGAATATAATTCAATTTTAATTTCCCTACCCCTAGGATTCTTCAAGCTCAACTTTGGCATAGCCCCTTAGGGCAAACCTAGTGCTTCAGGGGCTAGTTGCATAATAAGAGATTGTGTAGGTTCTACGATCAAGGAAACCTATTTAAAATTGATCTATGAGACTAACAATGAATCCCAACCTCATGTTGTAGCCCTACATGTGGATTTGATCATCCAGTGTGGCATGGCGAATGTTATCCTTGAAGGGGACTCAATGGTTATAATCCAAGCACTCTAAAATCATGGGCCTTATGATTCAAACATTGACAAAATCTTGGGCCATATATGGGATGTTCTTAAATCCCTCACTTCTTGGGAAGCATCACAATTTTACCTTGAGGCTAATGTAATAGAATTTTTTTTACCCAATCAAGGTATTTTGTAGTCTATCAAATTTTGTAAGGACAAGTCTTGGGATGCTTAGTCGAAATCTAATTTGGGATAGATATTAATCACTCTCTCTCTCCTCCCCATTATTTACCCTTGGTCATCACGGTGGTTTTATTATCACTCTAAGGGGATTCCTATTTAGTCATCTTTTCACATCAATTTTTCTATCTCACACATGTGGGATTTAAAGTGACACGACATGTTATTTATGAGGAGTATGTTTCCTCTAGCTTGAATAATTTTCAATTGAGTACCCTACTTTGGTCGAGGGATATAGTTTTGGTTGTTGTTTGTGATCCACAAGTGATGAATCATCTTGTCCAAATCATCATTACTAACCATTATTGCATGTCTCTTCAAAGAAATAGGAAATGTCATTTAAAGGTAGTATTAGTGAGGCTCATCTCAACAAGGTCTTCGTGATGTATTCTAAGCCAATTTTGTAGGCTATCATATAAATTGTGGGCCTATTTTTCTTGGAGACCCCCTATAGGGTCAATTTCAATCCAAACTTACATCTTTTTTCATTACCAATTTGATGTTAGCAGTGGAAGATAAGGAATTGGTCAAAGTGGTGGTGGAGTGGCTGATAAAGCATTAATTCAAGATTGGTTCGCAAGAGGAAATTATAGATTTTATGGCCAAGGGCATGGCAGAGCTAGCTCACTTGGGAAAATAGGTTTATGGTGTCATTCCCTTGCCCATCTTTAGGGTGTTCAAAGAGAGGATTTATGTGGTTGTGTCTTGTGTGAAAAAAATTCAAGGCTTCCTCCACTCACCCTTTTTGATAAGTAAATTTATTACTTCATTAGATGTGAGTATTCAATAAGCTCCCTTGTAAACCTTTTCATCCATCCTAGGACTATGCCATTATTCACATATGTTGTTTTCATTTCGACTGTTAGAAAAAATGTTTGAGTGTTGTAACGCTATGCCACCTCTAGTAAGGTTTGTGGATGCAAGGCACAATGGGATTGTGGTGGCTCATACTTAGCAGGTAACCTCCTTGACCATGCATGCTCAGCTCGAGTCCAACCTTTGAGCCCCTACCAAACACCCTATAATATATCGTGGTTTAAAGGCAAACGCTAACCCAAGGAACTAGAAGTAAATTGTCCTTCGTTAATGGAAGGTCTTCTTCGAATCCTCTAATATCAGAAAAAAAGAAAATAATAATAATAATAATAATAATAATAATAATAATAATAATAATAATAATAATAATAATAATAAACCGGCAAGGACAACATGATCGAATTTGGATGGTTGGAATTGAAAGATTCCATACCTAATTTAATCTCAATGGCCCATACTGCATATGAGTAGATGGATTTAAGATTATTTAGCCACGATTTGGTGGTTAATCAATGTTGAAACAAAAATGTGGAGGCGCTCCGCTATAGATGGCACCTCCAGTGTAATTTCTTTAAATAGATTAATAAATCGATATTTATTCAAAAATATCAAATTTTTCTTAAATAAATTTATTAAAATTATAGAATATATAAAATAAAATTTGATTTTTATTGAATTAGTTTATATTGCATGTCATTTTAACACTCTCGGGGATTAAATAACTAATCATATTGTAAACTCTTTGAAGGATCAAGAAAGGTATGAATTAATTGAAAATCAAAGTTAAGTGTTTTATGTTGATCATTAGTATTAATTTAGTTACCCAGCAAGACGGATTAGAACGGTGTGTTATGAAAATCAAAAGTAAAGTAATTCATCGTTTCTATGAAAAAAAGTCACTTGTTTTAAATGGCAACGCCGCATTTACCAGAAACACTCTTGGTTTTAGATTTATAATCATCCCTCTCTCTGCAAGAGATCTCATTATTATACATTTCAGCAAATTCAATATTCACAATCAGTCATAAGTGCAGTAAATCAGCCAACGAATATCCTTAATATTGTTAATCAGTAGTTAGTTAACAGTTTTATGTTTTATGCAATACAATTATTGTTTTTTCTTTTAGTTAACAGTTTTATGTTCTAGGCAATACAATTATTGCTTTTTCTTTTATTTCTTTACGATTTTCAGGTCCGTCTGCATCTACGATATATTGTTGCAATAGTAGGAAACAATATTGCCTGGCCTTCCCCATGTATGCCTGGATGCCTGCTACTCTAACAATATACTGGGCAATAAGCCAAAAAACAATTCGCCCCTAATGATTCAGAGGTTGGCAATAAGCCAAAGAACTCAGGCCTATATCATAGTTATCTCTCTGTACTTTGTCTGATCTCTTCATCAGGCAAGGATATGAAAGTCCTGAAGGCATAAAAGTAGGCTTACGTACTCTACATTAGGTAGATAGTTTTCCAGATTTTAGTTGTTACGTATCAAAATCAATCATTCCAACAGTGTGTGTAATATCTAAAGTCAGCATCGTAATATAACTAGATTTTCAACTCTTATTTAAAAGTAGATATTGAGATTTTTTTTTACTGACCTGTTTTTTAATTGAAGTATGGAGTTTACAAATAATTAATTATTTTTTACTTCTATTTTACTATTATAATTATTCTTTCCTTGTTTACAAATAATTAGTCGTTTTTTTAAAAAAAAATTATTATAATTATTTTCTCATTGTTTATAAATAATTATTCTTTTTTATTTCTATTTTATTATTATAATTATTTTCTCATTTAATAAAATAGAAAATTCTTCAAATTGATTGGCCATAATAGAATTTGAGTTGTATTTATGTTGTATTTAACAGTAAGTTTATTAATGGATGCCTACTAGTCAATGATATTTACAACAACTAAATTGTTCCTATAGTTATTTGTAAAAGCCTATATAACTCTATAACAACTAATTTGCTCCTATAATTATTTGTAAAAGGTTATATAATCCTTCAACAACTAGTAGTCAATGATACTTAAAACAACTAATTTGTTCCTATAGTTATTTGTTAAAGCTTATATAACTCTTCAACAACTAATTTGCTCCTATATTTATTTGTGTAAGGTTATATCATCCTTCAACAACTAGTTTGTTCTTATAATTATTTGTAAGAGGCTATATAATCCTTCAACAACTAATCTATTTCCATAGTTAATTGCAAAAGGTTATATAACCCTTCCAATATGAGGAATCTCATCTACTTTGAAATTATAATTACAACCACTTCTTATGTTTTTAGTATGATTTTCATTACATGACTTTCTCTGATGTTAGCATCTTCTATCTTTTTTTGGTATAATTTAAATATGAGAATTTTAGAATGTAAAAATTAATTTTTAAATTTTTTTATACTTTTTAAAAGCCTTATTTGTCTTTGTGATCATTATTAATATAAATCTGATAAAAATTATACACTTGTTTAAAAAATTACATATTATACTACTTGAGAATTTTGTTTTGCTATAGTGCCATTACTATAGAACGTGTAATTTATGCCACCAATAGAGACAGATTTGTATCCCGAATTGATATTATTTAATATTTTGAGTGGCGTAAATCTGAATTTTTTAAATCAATTTTTTTTAATCAAAAATAATGTCACTATACATTTTTAGTGGTACTAACTTCATATATATTTTTTGCATCCCATTTGTGCTAGATACTTAAAAAATAAATTATATAGTATATCTATTTATATGAAAAATTTACCACTTCTATGTCACGTTTGCATCATTTTTTTGTCACATACATAATTTTAAAAATAAACTCATCTAATGCCTTGGTAATTGTGATAACTTTGCTAAGCCCTAGAAGAGTTTGGAAAGATGGACCATTAATGTTGAAAATTTCCACCTTCCATTGAGTAGTTCTCTTAAAATTGCATCGATGACTCAATTAGTCATGTGAGTTGTTTCCAATAACAATAATTTGTCAAAATAACTATGTAACTGAGGCCTATGTAAACTTTTAAAAATAATCATGATTCATTGGATCATAATCAAAACTATAACGATAAAATTTTGTCAGACTTTAATGAAATAAATAAGATATTATATATTGAACCTTTATATTATTAATTGTTTTTGTTTGAATGTGGATTTATTTGCATTGAATATGATTAATAATTGACAATGAAAATTAGAGAAAGACATACCTATGACAACTTAGAATCATGAACAAAATGTAAAGATGTTTCTAGACAATTCCACACTCCCTAGATAACAATGCAGGTTAGTTGTGTCCTTTGATTGTGGACTTGTTCATGCTGACTTTGATGAAACTATGATTATTTTTCCTTATTTAATTGTGTTGACTAATATTTTTAATGCACTTCCAAATTTAAAATATTGCCCAGAGTTACTTCCAATTTCAAACCCTAGTTCTTGCACATAAACTAAATTTATATCAAATAAGGGGGTTTCTAGTGAAAGGGGTTGTGTTAGACTGACCTTGCTTGGTCCTTATTGAATTACCAAATTCTATAATATATTAAAATACTCTAAAGAGTACTTAAACTTTGATGTATTTGTCCCATTAATGTGTATGTGTGAAATTATGAATGTAAGAATAGATGTTCTTTCTCTTATTTTAGCCTTGGCACAAGCACGTAAATGTGAATTCAACAATTGTAAACTATGAATCTAGTTTTAATTGCTATAAAAATATAACTTGTAACTATTTATATAGATTTTGAGACTTTGGATTATTGTAATTAATAATATAGAGTAGCTTTATATTTATAGGGGTTGACTTCAAATATAGTAAACATATTGGTGTGCAAAAGCCGACCCAATAATACCTAATAGACAAAAATATGATTCAAATAAAAAGTGACCCAAAATAAACTACATAAATTATGCATAGACAAGTCTACTCCTTGTGAATAGGTTTACAAGCCGAGGCCTATCTAGAAACAACAGACTTGTCTAAAAAGATAAAAGATGAGAATTAGCAATCCCCATGATAAATTGTGAATATGAATTAAAAAAAAATGTATGAACTATATAGAAGAGACCCAAAAAATATATGCCAATATATACTTTATTCTTCATTAAAAGTATATATATATATATATATATATATATATATATATATATATATATATATATATATATATATCAAGCACATCTTTATTGTTCTTTATTATAAGTTTGCATATATATATCAAGCACATCTTTACTGTTCTTTATTATAAGTTTGCATATATATATCAAGCACATATTTACTGTTCTTTATTATAGGTTTGCATATATATATATATATATATATATATATATATATATATATATATATATATATATATATATATATATATATGCAAACTTACAATAAAGAGCAGTAAAGATGTGCTTGATATATAAAGCACATCTTTACTGCTCTTTATTGTAAGTTTGCATATATGTATATATATATATATATATATATATATATATATATATATATATATATATATATATATATATATATATATATATATATATATATATGTATGTATATGTATATGTATATGTATATGTATATGTATATGTATATGTATATGTATGTATATATATATATATATATATATATATACATATACATATATATACATATATATATATATATATATATATATATATGTATATGTATATATATGTATATGTATATATATGTATATAATATATGTATATGTATATAATATATATATATATGTATATAATATATATATATATGTATATAATAAATATATATGTATATAATATATATATATGTATATATATATATATATATATGTATATATATATATGTATATATATATATATATATGTATATATATATATATATATATGTATATATATATATATATATGTATATATATATATATATATATATATATATATGCAAACCTATAATAAAGAATAGTAAAGATGTGCTTGTACCAATTATGTGTGTCTACAGCTCCTTCCCTAACTATTGGCCCCTCCTCTATAATCACCCACTCCTCCCCATATTGCCTTATTCTAGTAATTAAATTTATAGAGTAAAGGAGAGAATAATGCTTAACTATGTAAGACATACTTTATCTTTGACTTGAAAGCAAAATACTTAATAGCAAAACCTACAATAACACATGTATTAATCATTGTCTATATATGAAATTTGAATGTTTGAATTTGAGATTGTAAGGCAAAGGGTAAGAAAAAACTACACCTGTGTGTCCACATAAAATGTTCATGTTATGAAGAGTAGAGATGTCATTTGTCACAAGCTAGAAACCCAACCAAGTGGAGAAATGATGTTTTCAATCATGTTCATTTCCAATCCTAGGAAATGAACAATCCATCAAGTGTTAATAAGAGAGATGAAGGTTTTTGGGTGTCACTAAACCCATGACCATATCACCTTGAGTAACTAATCTAGATATAATCTTGTATCCTAAGATAAGAGGTTTGAAAAAAAAAAAATTCCCCGTTGTAGAAGAACTTGGAGATAAAATATTATTTTGTTGAATTATTAACAAATTAAGATTGATCAAGTCTCAATTCTGAATATCTAATGAATCCTATGTGTTGGAAAGATACATGCTACAACTCTCATGAATGAGGAGAAGTACCCAATGTGTTAATCCTAAACAAGGTAAAACTATGATGGGATCGTTAGAAGTGATTCCAAGGACATTGAGTGTCACTTGAACTAAACATACATAATCCATAAAAGAAGAAAGAACCGCACAATTTGTTCACTAAAATTAATTCCAAGTTCATTGAGTGTAACTAGACTCAAATGTACATTACTCATAAAATGAATCACATTGTTGTAGATGGATCTTTATTCTAATTGTATGATCAAAAGACAATGAATAATATTCATGCCTTGATGATGAACTCAGTGCCAATATATTTTATCTCAAATAAACATTTTCCTTTGAATTTGTAAACTATATTATATTTTATATGCACATGAATAAATATCATGCCTTTTAAACATAGAAAATGTGCATCAAAAAGTATCCCACCACTTGAATCTATGTCAAATTAAATTATATAATGCCATGCATTCATATGCTTAATTATAATTATTTATGAAACCTCTAATTTCTTCCTTTGTAACTGTTTTACATATGCCCTTGTATATGAAACCAAGTGTGTATGAATATGTACCTAAGTCTATGAAGTTAGTGCATATGCATGTAAGATACCCCCAGAATATGTATCAATGTGTCAGTATCTATTTTTTAAATTGATTTGAACCTTTGAAACCTATGCTCTATAATGGAATCTAATTTTAATTACTTTGAGTATTTGAATTTTGTTTTTTTCTTTGATTTAATATTTAAATTACTTTGATTCTTTGAAATATATATTTTTTATTTGATTTAATTTAGTGTACCTACACGGCATATTCCCCCAAAATTTATACGCGTGTGTATAATATGTCAAAAATATTTTAGACCCCTATAACAAATCCATTATGTGTAGATAAGTTGAACCCCCTATATAATGTGCCAAAATATTATTTGTACCATCTTTATTTTTGTAATAAGATCTATGTATGCCCTTATTTTTATGTAAAGGATGAGAGTATTATACGCATCATATTGAGATATTTAATGTACATTTTGAATAAGTTCATTTAAATTGTAATTTGTTTGATTAAAAATCTTAATGACCATTTTGACAAATTGGGTTTTGATTTTTTTTAATGTAATTCAGTATAATTTGATAAATATGCTTAGTGGGAATTGTATAATTATTTTTTAAGGCAATGTGTATAGAGAAAGACTCTCAAGATGGCAAGGAAAATGCAAAAAAATATGTGTATAGTTAAATAAGTATTGTATTTGAAATTCTTGTAATGATTGATACATGTGGAAAACCACATTGGGTGTGTTCCAATTCATATCAAGAGAAGTGATGTGATGCATATTGCTTGTGTTATAGAATTTGAAAGTGTGACAGGTGTTAGTTGCAAAGTTTTTACAAAACAAATTCAACCCATATCAACAAGTTGGTTGAAAAAAATTGTAATTCATTTGGATATTTTTAAGTTGTTATTTTGACCTCTAGTTAATAAAATATGCCCCAAAAAAGATAACTTAGACTTATTTGATTTGATCATGTGTCAATTTACCTACATTATAAAGATGATCTAGCTTTAGTATAATACAAAACCCCATTTTATGTATTATAAAATTTGAATCTTTATGAATTTTTTAGGCATTTTAATTTGATTTTCATTAACTTTTGGGCATGTCCAGTCTATAATAGTCTTATCTAGACCCTACACATACGTGTCCAAAAATATCATGGACTTATTTGTGAACATATCCTTTTAACTATGAAAGTTTTTATGCACCTATCTTTTTAACGATAGACATGTCCTGAGTGGATATTAATATTTTAGATTAAAATTGATCTAGTTTTATTTTTTCATACTTGTATAGGTTTTGTTGAGTTATATTTTATGTTTTTTCAATTTAAAGTTGATATGAGAGAATGAGAGTTTAAGTGCAGGCATATGACGGATACTATGTGTGAATTACCCTTGAGTGATCTAGAAAGGGCCCCTCTTGATGAAATCACACTCAATCATGTTATTTGATTATATGTGATGTCATACTATATGGAGATGATGAAAACATTCACCAAGAAGTTGGATTAGGATACGTACGCTTTTTGGATCCCAATGGGTGAGATGACCATGACACTAGAGGATGTTTGGAGGATTTTGAGAATTCTTATGGTTGGTGCCCATTTGGCCCTAGGAAGTGGTGGTGGGTTAGGATAGATAGCATACATGTAATAGTATATGACTAGTCATGTTAGGGGTTATCAATATATGACTAGTGATAATGTTATTTTTTTCAGAGATTATAATTTTTAAATGTTTTACATGTATATAAAATTAATTTTTGCTTTGTTGCAATCATTTATTACAAATGATGGTCATGATGTATCCATTTCATATAGGATTCATCGACTTATGTAGGATATATAAGATTATGGTACTATGTACGTTAGATTTTTTATAGTGGCAAATCTTCATTAATCTAAGAATATTCCATTTTTTTAAGTTGGCATTTGGTGATTTTTGTGGAGTGGCTGACAGGGTGGGATTCCTCAAATTTTTTGAGTCAAAATTAATTTCAAGGATAGGTTTTCCTACATTTTAATATAAATTTCTTACTATAAATGTAATTCACTAGTACCTTAAAAGCCAATCTAGAGGATTTTGCCACATATTGTTTGGCAACTTTAATTTTTTTTGGTGGTTTGTATTTCAATTCCTACTAAGGATTTAAGAATTAGTAGTTTTGACTCTAGAGTAAGGTGGAAAATGTTTTTTTACAATATAATTTTTGGGCATTTTTAAACTATTATTCTATTTATTTCTCTTAAGGTGCCATCAGGGTAATTCAACATGGGGGTAGTTTGCATCTTAAAAGGGTAAGCACCAAATGATAGCCTATGGGCATATGACCATAATATGCCATCATCAATGATTTAGATCACTTCCTGCTATCATCCAATCATAGCTCAAAAATTGGGGGCAGATGTTAGCAGACTATCGATGACCACTCATAGATTATAGCCAAATGTTGATAGTCTGTGGGCAACAACCAAAGTTCACCAATTTTTTGTAGGTGATCACCAATAGTCTATGGGTGACTATTATAGTTTGTTGGCATGTGTCTATATGATATAGATGTCCATAAATGGTCTAAAAGAGATCATCAATAGTTTATGGATCACCATCAACATTTTATGGATGAACACCCATAGAATGATGCTAATCACTAGCATATTATTCATAGATGTTTGCATTCTATTAGTAGTGTCAGGACTAGTAGGATATAGTCATTCACCATCAACATATGATAGAACCATGCTATATTTAATTCAAATGAGGTCATTCTATGGGTATTCACCATCATGTTTGATTGTTATCATGGTTACCTATTCATGAGTCAGGCATCTTTATTTATTTTTAAGCATCTTCATTTTACTATTAATTATCTATGGGTGACTACCAAAGTTTATTGATGTGTGTCTATATGCTATAAACATCTTCTAATAGTCTATGGGTGACCATCAATAGTCTATGGGTGACCACACATAAACTACTGAGTATGACATCATTTGTATAGAATCTGGCATGGTTCACCTGCAGGTTGTTGGGGATCACTTATGGCCTACAGTATTGACACCCACCAATAGAATGTAGACATCCAATGATAGTCTATAGGTGATTGTCAATAGTCTCTGTGTGACCACTTATAGAGTATTAGTGGTCGCCTATAAACTGTTAGTGGATATTTGCATTCTATTGGTGGGCACCAAGACTAGTAGACCATAGGTGATCATCATTAACCTATGGGTGGACCATGCTAGATTACATGAAAATGAGGTCATACTTTGGGAAGTCACCATCATGTTTGATTATTGTCATGGTTATTCATCGGTAAAGCATCTCTATTTATTATCAATCTCTTCATTTTGTTTTTGATCATCTTTCACCTATGGTTTTGTAGGCTAGATAATATGGTATCTGATAAAAACATTAAGGCCTCTAAGAAATTTAAAATATAAAATAACCTATTATATAACTTTAGCCAGACAATAGGCACATGTACTGTATTTTCATTGAACTAGTGCTTTTTTCATTAACTTACGTTGAAGTTAAATAATAATTAAAATATCTTAAACCATTTTGCTTGTAGAACCTAGTGATTACTCTTTGGAAGAATTGTATCCATCACAAGACATACCTAGGCATAAATTTAAAATGCCAAATAGAGGTACTACCTCATAGAATACCATTTTTTAATTAATTAAATAATTTTTTCAAGATTCAATAATAATGACAAGGCCTATAATAATATTGCATGTAACACCATTGACAAATGTATCAAACATCAACATATCTTTGAATTATAAAGACTTGTGAATTAAATGTCAAACGTAGGTACTATATTATAAATATTATCTGATTTAATGCTTTTAATTTATTTGTACTTTAGTATTGGAATTTATTAAAAAGTAATGTCACACAGTTTTTTTTACATATAGAATCTAATGATAAAAGTATTGAAGACTTGTATAATGATTTTGAGAATATAATTCCCTAGAAAGAATCCATTTAGAAAGAAATACCCACTATCCCACTAAATTCAAGCAAATGGAGATATCACATCATAACTAGTGGTGTCAATGATGAGTTCACAATAATAAATGAGAGATCTTCTCACCTAATAGAATCTTAAAATGGGACTGCTGTGTAGCCAAAAATAATATTTAGTTAAAAATGCACTAAAAAATAACTTAGAAAGAAATACCCACTATCCCATTGAATTCAAGGAAATAGAGATATCACATCATAAGTAGTGGTGATGATGATGAGTTCCCAACACCAAATGGGACATCTACTCACCCAACACAATCTTTATATGAAATTGACACATAGAAAAATTAATTTCTAGTTGAGGAAGGCACAATAAAAACTATGTTAAAGAAAAAATACATGGACAATTGGAAGGTCATTTCAGTATGAGTGGGCATCTAAACACATATTTATTGAACATGTACAACCAAAAATAGTACTTACACACCAATAGAATGAAAATGCATAATATGTAGTTGTAAACTTGGTAAGGACCGCAAAATGTAACTCAAGTTGGACACAAATAATAAATATTACGGCAAAATATAAGTCAGAAAAGAAAAAGATAGAAATATCAAAAATATAGTGAGATGAAAAAATGAAGATGAGTGCATGCATCAATTTTATGCAACAGAGTATCTAAAACATTAATGTCTCCTCATTGAGAAAGGATGAACAATGAAATATCAATTCATAAAGGTTGCTTAGTCTAATTTGCTTGCCAAAAATATGTATTTTTCAAATCTATATCACATTCTAAAAAAAGGAAGATCAATCTTTGATTTTTCATATTATAATATTTTATTTTAGTAGATTAGAATGAAAAACATTTCACATTCACATTGGTTTGATACTAGTACTTGGGAGATGGCAAAATCTCTCACAATGATTGAAAAAGAGGATTTGAAAGAAAAAGTAAAATTAGTAATGTTCATTTCACTATCCATTGATGATGTAATAGCAGTTGACAACACACCATGGGTATGCATGCATGTATATAAATTTAATAATCATTCAAGATAACCTCACCTTTTATTTGTAAATAAAATGACTAAAAATTGTAATGCAAAAAACCTTTACAAATTGGTTATTTATAATTTGATGGATATTAATGGGATGAGTTATCATGAAATGGGTACTAAGTTGGTGTGTGTTGGTGTGGATGGTACATCAGTAATGTAGGGGAATAAAAAAGGTTTGTCTATTCACTTGCAACCATCAATTGCTCACATATAACTCCAATCCATTGCATGGCACATAGAATGAATCTTGCTTACAAAATTATAAGCATACTTACAAATATCACAAAAATGGAGGAAATAATTTATGATTTTTATTCCTACATGTCTTGTAGTCCAAAAAGGTTTTTAATATTTCAAAAATTTGCAATTTGAGTGACTAATGGTGAAAACTATTAAAAGATGTAGATACTAGATGGATTTCAATGTATGAGCCTGCATGCAGAATATTTGAAGAATATCAATGATTAGTTGTTTTTATGTTCAAGTATAGGATGGAGGTTGACAAGGAAAAATATTTATTGAATCACTTGACAGATTTCAAATTTTTTTAACATTATGTGGTATTTTGTCCATGTTGAAGTAAATGTATTGTTTGATGAAACATGCACATTAGAGATCAATATATATTATGGACTTCATAATGTTGAGGAAACATGTTTGTTTATCACTTGATATATTATACTACTCGAATGAAAAATATAGGGGACCAATATTTGAGAGTCGGGAAAGTTTAAAAAATCTAAAGGACCCTCAAAAATATTTTAAATTCAATATTCATGTTCATCTTGGTATTTATGTTAACGGAAAGGAGATACCATTACACACTCTTCAAAGATGAACTAATGTAGTAGGATAGAAGTTTGAAGAAGTACCTATAACAAGGGTTCTATATGATAATGTCATATGTGACATGCAAAAAAACATGAGAGACATTTGAAAAAGCTTAGCTGCTAAAATTTGAGATCATTTTCAAAAGATATGACTTTCTTGAAGTCATGGATATGGTAAATCTTACATTTTGTAATGGTGTAGATTGTTAAGAACAAACAAGTAATTTATTTATCAAATACGTTATTACTCTCATCAAACATTTTAGTAAGTCTTTGGAAATCAATGGAGAGGAAGCTAAAGGTATTTTTCAAAAGAATTTACTAAAGAACCAATCAATGATTTTTGGACTTACAATGGTTAAACAATATCAGTTGTTAATTGAACCAACAAAAAATAAGTTCTCTTACTAGGCTATGGAAGAACTTGTATCAGAGCAGAGTTCCATAGAAAAAAATCAGTGAATATTTTCATGTCTATGAATTATACCAAATAATGATTTTGGGGTTACTGGAATATGAAATGGTATTCAATGCATTATCTTTTGTTAAATCAAGGATTCAAAATAGATTGGATATAAATCTTGAAACATTTTTAAGGTTCTATGTTTCAAGTTGTGAATATGATATGTTTCTATATGATAGAGCAATTTCTATTTGGAGCAATCTAACTAAAATAAGAGGTGTAACGAATACAAATGCCATAGAAGATAGTGAAACTATAAATTCCAATGATACAAGCCATATAAATGTTAGTGATGAAGTACAAGGTACGAGAGGGTTATTTGAAATACTTAAGTGTTAGTTTTTAAAATTATAATATATAGATGGAAATTACTGAATAATATTTTTGAAATGCTTGATTGATTCAATTTGAGTGAAGTTATTTATGAAATTCTTAATTGATATGATTCTATCTTTAGTTTTCTACAATAGTATTTTTAGCATCTTTTTACATTGTGACATGCAAAAAATAGTACATATTCAGCATTCTATTTCTTTTTGATTGGTTGACATTATTTTGAATAAAATATACATTGTTTAATGATGTTAAATGGTAAACAATATTTTAATAGATTTGAAACCAAATTTACTATAAATTAAAGTAGTTAAACCTTGGAACAAATTATTACACCTTGTAGGTTGTAGCGTAATATGGGTAAGAAATCCATAATTACATAATATATTATAATATTACCAAACATAAGTTTCCAATAATTATAAAATATAATCATAAAATAACCCAAGGCTTTGAACTCAAGCCTCAATTTTCATTAAGTAAATAACAATTGGAAGAACTTACAAAACAACTTTAAACTTAAGTCTAATTTTTAGTATAGATCAATTTGACTTTGAACTACTTGTTCATTTGTACTAGTAGTAGTTGTGTTGTTAGTGC
>JARHVA010007014.1:690000-695000 GCA_037957365.1 Torreya grandis
TCTTGACAATGTACTACATCGTTATTTATGATGTGTCAAAATTTGATGTTTTTTGGCTTGACATGCATGCCACAATTTTTTATGTGACTATGTCCAAAATTAAGAAAATATTCTCCATCGGGACTCTAGGTTTTCCAAATGTCACATCAAATCACAAATGCATTTGTCAATGTAATTTTTTCCATGGCAAGTCAATCGCTTTTCAGATTTAAAAATATTTAAATACATTCATCTACACGTGAAAATTTATACTAATTTTTCCACTAAGCTACTCTATTAATTAGAGTTAATTTAAGATTAATTAATTTGAAACAAGAGTTCTCAGAGGTTAAGAGGAGGAAGCAAGAATGTTGTGCAAGATTGAACTATATTAGTAGAAGAAATGGGGCCCCGTTTGAAATTAAAACTAGATAATTTAATAGATATGTATGCATATATATATACACTTCACTTTAAAACAACATAAATTCGATTTGAAATGGTCCTGGATTTTGTGTTTTGGCTCTAATTTTAACTATCTTTTGTGCTAATCTTTTGCCTATTACAATTGCATTTGTGCTTGAGTATATTCAATTTACATTTTACGTTGTTTTTGAATTCTACACTTTCTTCAAATAATTTTTTTATTTTTTATATTTTTATAAAACTTATAATGTTGGAAAAAAAATATCGGCAAATTTCTATATATTTTGTATAGGTAAAAATGAAATCACTATAACTATTCTTAAAATATTAATAATTATAGTCATCCACATTATTTTAAATTATATCATATTGTATATTATATATTCATCAAATCATGGATGTCTCACATTAGATGGTATGTAATAACTCAAAATGAAAAACTTCACTATATATTCAATTTTAATCAAGTTTCAATATTTGAGCTTTTAACTCTAAAATTCACAACTCAAGATGTGGATGATTCTCTCTCTCTCTCTCTCTCTCTCTCTCTCTCTCTCTCTCTCTCTCTCTCTCTCTCTCTCTCTCTCTCTCTCTCTCTCTCTCTCTCTCTCTCTCTGTGCATGTGTGTGTGCGCACGTGCTATGAGGACTTACTTTTCGATTCCATTATCTTAAATAAGATAATATAAATTTTATTTTATCAAACAATATTGTTTTTTAATTGAATTAAGTTTTAATATTTGATGTAAACATTATAATTTACAAATATTTTGTTAGTTTTTATTCGTAGGGGTAGTATAATTTTCACCCAAGTCAATCATATTTTAATTTTAATTAATCACAATAAATCTTTCAAAATTATAGTGACTTTTACTTAGTGGATATTCAGATTACAATTTAAAATTTAAGAAATTTAAGATAAATTTTTAAAATTAAAGCAACCTAAAATAAATATAAAATTAAGTTAAATTATCAAAAATTCAAAAAAAATATGTCTGCTATTTTAAATTTAGAATAAATTGAATATGAATTGAAAAAATATATGTTAAATTAGTAAAAATATGAACATCAAGTTTAGGAAACTTTAAGTAAATTATAAAATTTAACTAAAATCATAAAAATTCAAACATTAAAAAATATTTGAAAAAAATTAGAAATTGATAAAATTTAGGATAAATTTTAAATTATAAAATCTTAAAAAAAAAATAACAAATTTATAAAAAAATTTAAAAATAGTGAAAATTAAAAGAAATTAAAATAAATAAAAAATAATACCAATTTACCAAAATTTAAAAAAAAATAATTTTTTTTTAACAAATTTAAAGAAAATTCTGACATATAAAAAAAATCTAAATCCAAAACATATAATAATTTAATAAAACTTTAAAAAATAGATTTAAATAAAAAATAAAACAAATTTAAAACAAATTAAATTATCCATGTAATACTTAAAGTGAATCTGGGAGCTTTTGAAGTTAAATTAATGACTTACTCAAATTATCTATTCAACTATATGTATAATCTTTATATATGAGCATTTTTACACTACAATATGCTCCGCACGGAGGTGCTTTATTGTTATGTAATTACTAAACCGTGGTTTAACATTTTATTCAAAACTACTAAGTCTCAAAAATAATTTAATAAAATAGTCATAAATATATGAAAAACACACTTTTATTTTTAATAGCTAGAATATCCAAAACATTATTTTTTCCAAAACATAAAAAGTCCAGTCTAGCATTGGTAAAACATTTAGAGGTTCATAAGCAAGCATTTACTTAAGCAATTATTTTAATTCAGTTAATACTCCATCTGGGGACTAAAACTGTAAGAATATACCTCTTTGTTTGAAATACGCTAATAGATATATTCACCTTAAATTTATGTATTTAACAACCTGTAACTTACTCTATTGTTGGTTTTATATCTCATATTTCTGGTTCTCAATTTATATTATGATAATTTACTGTACCTATCATGATAAACACTTTGATGAGTTTTCTACCCGCTGCATGCTATATTTAATTTTTTTTATAAATATTCTTGATATATTAATATTATATAACACCTATGATTAAAATTATTCCAATAGAGAATCTAATGAGTTTATTCAACTATCTACATAATAAAAAGGAGTTAACACCTAAGCTAGACAACTAAAAATCTCTACAAAAGTTCCCATGTTCTAGTTTAAACATTTATAGTGGTAGAATAAATAATATAATGCTCTATGCTTATAATCATTCAAAAAATAAGCACATAATTGTTTGGTGAAATGAATCATTTTTACAACCACATTCTTAAGCATAAATAAAACTACATATTTACAAGTTTACATCCCTATTCATTAATATAAACAATTATGCATATATCCTATGTAAAATCTGTTATACACCATGTTGGGATTACTTATATTATGTATAAAATAATAATCTCCCTACATTTATAATCATGATAATATTATATCTTTTTTGGATTAGGAATATAGAACTTTTGCCACATTATGTGTTTAAACTTTATGGCAACAACATGCTAATTGCAATGACTGGCTATAACCCACTTTTTAAAATCTAAATCCTTGATAAGATGGTTAAATGTTATAATTTGCTATATTTAACCATTATGAATTTGTTTACAACAAAGGTTTAATAAAGCATGCAGAGGTGGAAAAGTATGGCAATGCCCAACTTCATATAGCATTTTAATTTATGGATCAGATACATACTTATTGAGTAACCACAATATTTAATTCCAGTAAATCGATTTACCTTATTTCGCTGAATATTAGCAAATCAATTCGTTGTATTTGAAAATTTTGATAGCTCCACCAAAAGTGGTGACATCTTGTATACTATGTAGTTAAAAATTCTATTAATTAGGGAAAGAAAGTTTCATTTATGTCTTTTATTTTTCTAAGACAACTCCCAGTGATGCCTTATAGATATGGAGAGATTCACTTATATTTTCTATCGTGATATCATACTAAATCACTGAAATTAATTATAAGGTTGAGAAATTGACATAGTCTAGTATAGTTGTTCGCTTTGATTAATGGAGGCATTAGAGGCATGCAGTGATTTTTATCATAGATTGGGTTAAGTTAAATATGCCCCTACAATGATCTAGCATCAAGGATCTACATAACTATGAATCTATACATAGCTCCTCAGCATATACCAAAGACTAAATTAATAATTCCATTACAAACCGAACCACCTCATAGATCTTGACCGGGTACTTATATAGCAAACTGATTTTATTGGTACAACAAACCTAAAAAAATGAGTTTTATATAACCATTATAATATGTAGGACTGACATTCAGTACCCCCATGCGCAACTATTTAGACAGACCGAACTAACATGTCTTAATTTCTTGTTATCAATCAAGGTCTTATTTTCAGCTGTCACATAATAAAACATTCGTAAAAAGTCAACACAGACATTAGCTGTAAATTTGTATCCATATACTTCTGCAACTCTAACTTATATTGTAGTAGATACATTAATATGCTATGATATCATAATACTAAGCTTGAGATTTATATAGCACAATTTTAATAATCTTTGATATCAATTATGGATATAATATTCCTAATAATATCTGTATATTCTTAGACATAACACCATACATAGATATAATTATGATATTAATGATTAGGGAGCAATAAACATCATACAATTATTAATTATCATAATAAATCATAGGATATCATATACCGAGTGTATGATTTTTATAAATGGTATGAACAATATAACTATGATATTATTCCCTATTAATAATTATGATATAATATAACTATGATATTCCTTGGCTTTGATATCCATAACATATATATAGTATATAATCTAATATTCCATTATAACACAGTTGTTATAAACCTATATACATGCATTTGCAAGATAAAAGCAACCAAAATTTTCATACAAATATATTCTAAAATTTGAAAATATTACCTACATACCAAATTTAACGATTAATCTCCTTCTTCTCCTTCCTTTCTTTTCCTTAAGCCCTCCTTGTTTCTAACACTCCAAACTCATATGATATTTTTTTCCTTTAAAAAAAGTCATTCCTTAATAACGTGGTGTGCCTTTTTCTAGCTTTAGATTTTTTTTTCCTTAGGTTTTTCTAATTTTAATCCTCTTTTTGGTTTTTCTCTTTATTAAATATTTTCCTCTTTTTAATTTTTTTTTTCTTTATTCTCTTCTTCATGAGCTTTAACTAAATCTCCTCTTTTCCCATTTTTCCTTTTGCAAGGAAATTTCTACTTTTTTATTATTTTAAGATACTTTAAATATGGAATACTAAACACCCTAATTTTTATAGAATTAACATCTAAAGTAAAATAGAATGTAGAATGCTATGATGGAGTGAAATTCTTTAATAGATTTATTCAATAACAATAGGTATTTATATACATAATAGAATCAGTTCAGATTGTTACCAAACATGTAACTACCAACTGATCGCTAACTATTATGTCACCTAATCACCTAACAAACACACGTGACTGATGTTGCATAATTACAAATTACACAATGTAATACCAATTTTTACAACATTCCCCCCTTTATTACATTGTTTCTACA
>JARHVA010007014.1:700000-775218 GCA_037957365.1 Torreya grandis
TCTTTTGAATATCCCAGGCACTTCACATTCTTCACATGTAGTTTGGTGAAAGAAAATGAAAAACATGTGTGGTTCTTAGATAGTGGTTGCTCTAATCATATGACATTTAAATATGATCATTTTGTAAAATTAGATGCATCTTTAAGAAGTCAAGTAAAATTTAGTGATGACAAAGAGGTTGATGTGATAAAAAAGGTACCTTTACTGTAAAAACTAAGCAAGAATAAACTACTTATTTCATGATACTTTTTATGTGCCCAAATTATAGTCTAAACTTTTAAGTATTGGGAAGCTTTAGCATAAAATTATAAAATTATGTTTAAAGATAATTGTTGCAAAATATTTTATAAATCATCTAATTATCATCTTGAAGCAAAGGTTCCTTTGACAAAGAATAGGTTATTTCCTCTCACATTACATTTTTTTACTATGCATGCCTTCAAAAAAACCACAAATGATTCATGGTTATGGCATCAATGTTATGGTCATCTAAATTTTCAAAGATTAAATTTACTTTAAAAAGAATAATATGGTGATAAAACTTCCATTAATTCAGCCAAAAGAAGTTTGTTCATGGTGTACACATGGAAAGTAATATCAAGATAGTTTTTGGTGAACAAATCTTGGAGAGAAAAATCTCCTCTAGAGCTTGTGCACGCTGACATTTATTATGTTATGCAAGAGGAATATTTTAGTAAGACTCTTTATTTTTTGTCTTTCATTGATGATTCTTCTTGCCACACATGGATTTATTTTATTTAGCACAAATCTAAAGCTTTTGAATGCTTCAAAAAATTAAAAGCTATGGATGAAAAATAAATAGAGTATTATCTCAAAATATTTTGAACGGATAGAGAGGGAAAATACAAATCAGATTTTTTTTTGTAACAAAAATCGCTTCAAGAGATATCTTACTACAACCTATACCCCTAAATAAAATGGTATTGTAGAAAGAAATAACCATACAGTTATTGAAATGGCACAAATTATGTTGAAGTAAAAAAATCTTTCAAATTGTTATTAGGGAGAAGCAGTGGCAATAAAAGCATACATATTGAATCAAAGCCCCATAAAAGCAATTCAAAATATTACTCCAAAGGAAGATTGGAGTGGTGAAAGGAGTTCAGTGGCTTGTCTTTGCGTATTTGGTTGTGCTACATATGTTCATATTCTAGTTTAGAAGTGGAATAAGTTAGATGCAAAATCCCAACATTGTATCTTTAAGTGATATTATGATGCAATTAATAGATACACATTCTATAACCCTAACACAATAAAATGGATTGTTATTCAGGATGTAGTTTTTGATGAAGGGGGAGAATGACAATGGAAAAAAGGTGCATAGTAAAAAACACCACCAATAATAATGGACATAGAAGATGGATTGGTTCTTCCTCTCCCCACAACCTCAAGTGGAATTTCAAGCCCCAATAGTATCTCAAGTTTGATCTCTATAATGTTAGGTTCACCAAGTTCATCTACTAGCCCAACTTCAAATGGTATTTCAGGTCCAACATCAAGTGAAAACTCTTCAAGAAATGTATAGAGTTTAAATGAGATTGATCAAAGGATTAATGTGAATCTAATTGATAATTTTACTTTGCTCGGTATAATTCAAGTTGAACCCTCTCTATATGAAAAATAAATGAAATAAAAAATATGAATTGATAGTATGAATGGTCAAATTCAAGCAATAAATAAAAATAATACATAGGAATTAGTGTAACTTTTAAATGACCAAATGGTGACTCGTGTCAAAAGGATTAATAGGGTGAAATATCATGATGATGGTTTCATGAAATGACAGAAGTCAAGACTAATTGTCAAGGGATTTGAAAAAATACCTGGAGTAGATTATTAAAAAGAAATGACTCCAGTTACAAGACTTTATACAATCAAATTTATTTGGCTATTGCTACACTGGAACAACCATGTTGGGTTAAACGTAAAAATACGTGATTTTTGTCTTTTTAATAAAACACATATATCAATAATATATTACAACATGAGAAACTATAGATACCATAATAAATACTCAAGGTGTGTTAATAACAACAATCATAATACATCACATATCACTAATCTCTAATTTCATGAGAGTATTTCTCAGACTTCATTTATAGAATGTAATCACAATTGATACAAATCTACAACCATTGTTGTCAATATACAATAACAAGTAATTAAAAATATCATGAATTTGCTAAATAATAAATACAAAACAATACAATGTACTTATCAGATACATGGCTTCCTAAAGCATAGTTCCCAAATTTAAGTATCTTTTGCAATCTCAAATGTCATCTCGATAAGTAATACTACTATGGAGATGGAGAGAATCATTTGAGTTATTTTCCACACCAATAATGTACTAATGATCTTATGCACTAATACCATTAAGAAATTTCCCTCCCTTCATGTATAAGTAGATAGTAACAATATGAAAATTTAAAGAGACAAACAAGTACCCATGTGATGTATGATTCTAAACTAAACATGCAGTATATCATAGAAATCTATTTTATTGAAAGATATTACATAGACATGTGAATTACACTAATAAAGTGATAATGTTTCACTAAACGTAATTTATCCTAAATATTTACAAATAATAATTAAGAATGATATAGATCAATCAAATTCATACACACCATTTGATCGAATTGCCTTCATCTATGATTGTGATAACAATAATCCAATGACATCCAATCCTTACTATTTATCAACAATGCAGATTGGTTGAATACAATTCAACCACATGTTTCATTTAGTTCACTTCATATTTGTAAACATGACATATAAAATGCCAAACATAGGAGTAATCAAAGCATACATTTATTCCATCAAACATATTAGTGAATTTTACATTATTTTTTATCTCACAATAGAAATAATTACAAAAATTTATATCATCTAGGTAAATAGACATTTAAATGCATATTTTCACTACTACAATAGTTTTCAAACATGATACACCCTATGATAACCCATATTACCATAGTCTAGTGTTTTAAGACATTACTATTAATTTTTCATAAGTAGTCACAAAAAATAGTCTTATATACATGGAAATATGAGCTTCTATTTAAGCATTTAGAGTTAACAAGTCATGTAACAACTCCCATGAAACATGATAATATACTAATTTAATAACCACTAAAATATTAATGTTGTATGCTTGCATACACAAGTTCTACTAATTATGTCAAAACACACACTACTCATAGTGATAACCAGTAATGAAAGCATATAATCAGTCAAATATAGAAGTGAGTTTTGGAATAATAATTATGGTATATAGCATGCACATATAACATATATTTTAACTATAGTACTATATGATATCTCATACTATCACAAGTTCTCAACTACATAGAAACACACAACCCAAACTTACAATTTCAAGAATCAAGTGACACACATACATAGTAGCAATTAAGCAAGTACAGTTTATACCCTCTGAGTATACCTTAAGTCTAACTTACATACATGTATTCAAGGAAATATAATTAATTAACATGTATCTCGATGCACCTTTATATGCTAAATATAGATAATAATTTATACATACTAACAACCTCATAACATGTATTGAAATCAAGAATTCAATGCAGAATATATATAACAAATAGTAAATCAATCATGTATAGATAAATAGAGGACACATAAACCCATTATTATATTTCATTTTCATAACAAATATTATTTTTAAGAGAATGTTTCAAAGGTTATATTCTCTTATTCTTAAAAAATTAATGACTTACTCAAACTATCTATTCAACTATAGGTATAATACCTGTATATGAGCATTTTTACACCAAAATATTGTCGACATATAGGTAGCCTAATGTTATGTAATTAATTATCCATGGTTTAACATTTTAAAGCAAAATTACTAAGCCTAAAAATCAAGATAATAAAATAGTCACAAATACATGGAAAACACAGTTTTGTTTTTAATAGCTAGAATATCTAGAACATTATTTTTTCCAAAACATAAAAATTCTAGTCTAGTATTTGTAAAACATTTAGAGGTTCATAAGCAAGCATTCTCTTAAGCAATTCTTTTAATTTATTTAATACTCCATCTGGGGACTAAAACTGAAAGAACATGCCTCTATGCTTTAAATATGCTAATAGATATAGTCACCCCAAGTTTATGCATTTAATAACCTATAACTTACTCTATGGTTGGTTTTATATCTCATACTTTTAACTCTTAATTTATATTACGATAAACTACTGCACGTATCATGATAAACACTTTGATGAGTTTTTAATCCGCTACATGCTGTATCTAATTTTTTTTCAAATATTCTTGATATATTAGTATTATATAACACCTATGATTAAACTTATTCTAATAGAGAATCTAATGAGTTTATTCAACTATCTACATAATGAAAAGGAGTTAACACCTACGCTAGACAACTAGAAATCTCTATAAGAGTTCCCATGTTCTATTTTAAATGTTTACAGCGGTAGACTAAATAATACAATGTTATATGCTTACAATCATTCCATAAATAAAATTATAATTATTTGGGAAAAGTATTCAATTTTACAATCACATCCTTAAGCATAAATAAAACTACATATTTACGAGTTTACATCTCTATTCCTAAATATAAATGATTTCACATATATCTTGTGTAAAATCTGTTATACACTATGTTGGGATTACTTATATTATATTATTAAATAATAATCTCCCTACTTTTATAATCATGATAATACTATATCATTATTAGATTAGGAATATATAACTTTTGCCAAAGTATGTGTTTAAACATTATGGCAACACCATGCTAATTACAATGATTGGCTATAACAACCTTTTTTTAATCTAAATCCTTGATAAGATGGTTAAATGTTAAAATTAACTATATTTAACCAAGTTGAATTTGTTTATTGCAAATGTTTAATAAGACATGTTGAGGTGGAAATGTATGGCAATGTCAAACTTCATATAGATTTTTTATTTATGGATCAGATACATACTTATTTAGTAACCACAATACTTAATTCCAAAAAATTGAATTACCTTATTTGGCTAAATATTACCAAATTAATTCATTGTATTTGAAAATTTTGATAGCTCCACCAAAAGGAGTGACACCTTGTATACTATGTAGTTAAAAATTATATTAATTAGGGAAATAAAGTTTCAGTGAAGTATTTTATTTTTATAAGACAACTCCCAATGATGCATTATAGATATGTAGAGATTCACTTATATTTTTTTATTGTGATATCATACTAAATCACTAAAATTAATTACAAGGTTGAGAAATTATCATAGTCTAGTATTGTTGTTCACATTGATTAATGGAGGTCTTATAGGCATGCAATTATTTTTATCATAGATTGGGATAAGTTAAATATTCCCCTACAATGATCTAGCATCAAGGATCTACATAACTATGAATTTATACATAGATACTTAGCATATACTAAAGACTAATTTAATAATTCCATTACAGACCAAACCACCTCATAGATCTTGATCAAGTACTTATATAGAAAACTAATTTTAGTGTTACAACACACCTAAAATTTATGTTTTATATAACCATTATAATATGTAGGACTGACACTCAGAGCCCCCATGCCCACCTATTTACACAGACCAAACTAACATGTTTTAATTTCTTGTTATCAATCAAGGTCTTATTTTTTGCTGTCACATAATAAAACATATGTAAAAACTCAACACAGACATTAGCTATAAATTTTTATTCATATAATTTTGTAACTCTAACTTATATACTAGTATATACATTAATATGCTTTGGCATCCTTATACTATGTTTGATATTTATATAGCACAGTTTCAATAAGCTTTGATATGAATTATGGGTATAATATTCTTAATAATATCTGTATATTCTTAGATATAACATCATACATCGATATAATTATTATTTTAATGATTATGGATCAATAAACATAATACAATTATAAATTATCATATTAAATCACAACATATCATGTACCAAGTTTATGGTTGTTATAAATGGTATAAAAAATATGACTATGATAATATTCCCTATTAATAATTATGATATAATATAACAATGATATTCCTTGGCTTTGATATCCAAAACATATACATAGTATAGAATATAATATTCGATTATAACAAAGTTGTTATAAACCTATATACATGTATCTTTGAGTTCTGAAGAAAAACATTTAGATATTTTCAAGATAAAATCAACCAAAATTTTCATACAAATATATTCTAAAATTTGAAAACATTGCCTACCTACCAAATTTAGAAAATAATCTCATTTTGCTCCTTCCTTTATTTTCCATAATCCCTCCTTGTTTCCAACATCCTAAACTCATATGATATTTTTTCTGTTTAAAAAATTCAATCCTTAATAAAGTGGTGTGCCTTTTTCTAGGTTTAAATTTTTTTGTTTTAATATATTAAACTTTTTTTTAAAGATTCTCTAATTTTAATGCTTTCTTTTTAGTTTTTTTCCTTATTAAATATTTTCCTCTTTTTAATTTTGTTTTTTCTTTAATCCCTTCCTCATGAGCTTTAACAAAATCTCCTCTCTTCCCATTTTTCCTTTTTCAAGGAAATTTCTCTTTTTTATATATTTTAAGATACTTTAAATATGGAATGCGAAACTCCCTAATTTTTATATAATTAACATCTAAAGTAAAATAGAATACAGAATGCTATGATGGAGCATAATTAATTAATATATTTATTTAATAACAATAGGTATTTATATACATAATAGAATTGGTTTAGATAGTTACCAAACCTGTAACTACCAACTGATCGCTATTTGTTATGCCACCTAATCACCTAACAAATGCATGTAATTGATGTTGCATAATTACAAACTAAATAGTATAATACCAAATTTTTCTAGCATTTCCCCCTTTATTACATTGTTTCTACATCATATTTCCAAATAGTGGTCCCCCCTTTTATTACAAACACTGTAAAAGGATTTACACTCTCTGCATAGCCTACTCACTTTTTGAGTTGGCATGCCATCTTTGTGGCTTCAAGGTCTTGGTATCACCTTGATTTTTCCTTATAGGATTAGAAAAAACTTCGAAGTTTCAAGAATGTTTCTCTCTACTAATAGCTTTAGTGTTTTGTTAGATTTTGAGGATTACCACAAACCCATATGGTTTTCCGTTGCAGGTTGACCATGAACCTAGAGAGTTATAGGTGGTTTCTACTACACTTTGGTGGTTTCTCAGATTACTTAAAAACCTTTTCCAAGAACCAAAAAATACTTTACTTCTTTTTCTCCACACAATGTTCTTTTTTAGGATGACCAAACTGAAAAATAGTGCTCAGTAGGTTATTTAAAAACACACTACAAAAACATAAAATAAACACACCAAAATTTGTCACCATAACAATTGGTCTAACCCCATCCTAGATGAATCATGAGAGGATGCCAAATTTCCTCTATCCTTTATGTATCCTCTATCCTCAAGATGATGAAGCTAATTCACTCAACTGATGAATATTTGAAGCTCAATTGCATTTGGAGAAATCCCCTGCATTGTTTGGATCCATTTGATATTTGATGGCATTTGACAGAATATGTCATGTACAAATGACAGTGCATCCTTGTACAAACAATTAACTTTGATTTTGTCAATTTTAAAATAAAAAATGACACTTTGACTCATGAGATCAGGGTATCCATATAAGAGATTTTTAACATTTTTAACAATATCAATAATGAACCCAAAAATATTGACATCTGAATAGACTTTAATATTTGAAATGGACCTAAAAATATTTAATGAAAGACTTGTGACCATATACAAACATTAAAGACTTAATGGAGTTAAATTAAAATTCTTACTAACATATGACTAGGAATGACATTTACTAGATTAAATAAAAACTTAAACATGCATTGTATTTATGAATAAGCTTAACATAAGAGATAAAAACCATTACTATTGTATGTGATCAATCTTCATAGATATGCCAAAATCCCAACACATTATTTGAAATAATATTTCAATGCGTTCATTAAATCTGATAGTTGTAGCATAAGGTATTCCATGGTGGAGATGCCAAGGATTACACATGGCTGAGTAAAGGAGTATTAGTTTGAAAAATAGTGACATGCATATCACAGGTCTGTATGTAATCTGATTTTAATATCTTTAAATTATTTAATTAATCTACACATGAAAGAATGATACCAGAATGATGGTCCACAACTTTGTTGCTTGTCTTACTTCTCCTTTAAGACTCTTTAAATTATTTTTCATAAGGAATTGCACACTTATTACAACATCAATCTGGTAGATTTTTGAACACACATGATTTTATTGGAAAAACAAAAACATGGTAATCGAAGATGTAAAGCACTATCACCCTTTTTTTGGTATTTGACACCACTTAGGGTTTAGATGCATATATGATTGTATACAACATACTATGGATTTAATTCTGGTAGAATGTATTAAAAAAATGTAATATTAATTTTTTAAAGACAACAATACTAAATCTCAAGTTGAAAGAGATAAATCTAGAGTTAGATGAAAATAAAAAAAACAACATGTAGATAAAGATGGTGTAATTCAATGGTGTTGATAGTCAACTAAAGCTCACTAGAAATGATGGAAGTTGGCCAAAAAATACTCATCAACAAGGGTGCTATAAAATGAAATGTTTTCCCTTTACAAGTACATTAAACTTTCATTATAGGCACAAATATTATAGTGCTCTAGTACCAATGAAGTAAAATAGAATGCAGAATGCTATGATGGAGTGAAATTCCTTAGTAGATTTATTCAATAACAATAGGTATTTATATACATAATAAAATCATTTTAGATACATACCAAACCTATAACTACCAATTGATCACTAACTATTATGCCACCTAATCACCTAATAAACACATGTAATCGATGCTGCATAATTACAAACTAAATAATGTAATATCAAATTTTGCCAACAACATCCACTTATATTATAATAATTTTAAATGACATTTTTAAAATTTACAAATAATCCATATTTTAAATTTGCCTTTGTCAAAATAATTCCTACCAACATTAATGACAAGCATGTCATATAACTAAAAGAATTCATTATGACATTTACCTAAAATGAAAAACCATAAAAAATAATATCCCAAGTAGGAGATAAACACACCATAATCAATTAATTTTAATGCATTTTTATCATGTACTATTTATTGTGGTGTGTCTAGGGTTCTACCAGCTCTATTTACACCTTCAACATCGTAAACTACATCACCCTCTTCGATAATGCTCTCCTTCCAAAATGCTCTAAGTGATGAGTTCTTCTACATCCACCTCAAAACACATATGTAATTAGATAATACCACATGATACATATATAACAATAAATATAATTAAATAAATATATTAATATGTTTGAAATATAAATGCATACAATAACCATGTCATAATAAGTAATTATGTATCATCATGTATCTATGTAGTATTCTACTATCCCATAATAGCATATATCTTATGTTTAGTTAAAAATATCCAAATCTAAATTTTTGAGCTATATATTTCCATGGATAATCTAGCAAGTTGACTTGGTGAGGAATCAAGATGTAACATCCTTCCCCTGAAAGTTAGTCATCACCCCTGATGACTCTTATTCAAGCTAAGTTCTGAATTACAAATATTATTTAGCAAATTAAAAAAATGATATATAATATCAAATTAAGAAATAAATAGAAAATTACATATAGAAATCACCATAATTCCTTCAAGTTGCACAATTGTTATAGTATTGGTCCCATAAGACCCTACTTTATGACTTATTTTTTTTATGCAGCATGGTTTTTGGGTATTATGTACTTTGATTGATTATGTTATGACCACCCCAAGGTCCAAAATTTTTAAGACAAATATATGTACAATAGGACTGACCACTTTTTTTACCTTAAAATCTCCCACATATCTCAATAGAAGTTTCACTGACTTTCCAAAAGCTCATGAGATCATCATACAAGCCAAAACAAATGATCAAGGAGAGTTCTGTAAAATATTACAGCCCTTTTGCACATCTTTCCAACCTAGAGAGTATTTTTCTTATTTTGAAGAAAACTATTTACAAAACTTGACAAGAATAATGTGTATAAGTTAATACTATCTCTACTTTGCATTGCTTTGAATAAGTATAACATGTCAATACTATCACTACTCCATGGAGCTCCTAGAAAGTATGAAGATGAATAAGAATGATAAATACTATATTTCCAATGTATATAAAATTAAGGAATTAATATTTTATCATATACATGTATATTGCCATATGAATGTATTTGATAAGTTTGTTTATCATATCCTAGATTTGATAAATCCTTTTGTCATATCTAAACTCAGTAACTCCCAAGTTAATGTGAGATTAAGTAGGATACTATTATATCACTTAAAATTCACATTCCAAATTCACCACTTTTCCCTTGGGTCTTCTCGAACTAATGATCTCTAAAATGTGTACAAAGTGAAATGAATCACAATTCCATACTAATAGATCATAGAAAGCAATATTATATGATAAATAATTTTAGATGTATCAACATACATACAACAGAAATATCATACAATCAATCTATAATTGTATAACATTTCCACTAGCCAAACATATCTAGTATCATCTTTTTGAGCTTATGTTATAGTGTTATATTCATAGTTAAGAGAAAATAATGTTAAAATTAACATACATATGAGGGCCAAGGATCACACCATCCCTTCAACTTTATAAGGGAACAAAAAAAAAATTGTCATTACTTGCTTTACTAGAATACAACAAGATAAAAGTTTATATCAACCCTTAGATTGACAAGGTGTTTCTAACCTCCTATACCCTACTCGATTATGATTAAAGGTATAAAAGTATCTCTTCAAGCATCATGTTTAAAGCCAAATTAGAATAATTTCAATCTAGTCAATGGTGTATAATATCATAATAATTATAATCAACTTATAAAATTTAATTTATAATTCACATTTTGTCATTCTTTGTGGTCTTAATCACAAGTTAGATAAAGTAGTGAATCTAAAGATTCATATGAGAAAAGTAGAGAACTTTCATCTCAAACACTCCTACATACCCTCTCAAGGTAAAAATAAAATATTGCAACTCAATGTTACCAAAATACTACCTACCCATGAAATCTATAAGTATGGTATCTCAATCCATTTCCTCTATCGGAAGAAATAAAATACTAACCATAATAATGTATCCATCCATCCAATCTAACAACTTCTCTCTCAATAAGAAGTAGAAGACATCCTCCCAAAAACTTCAAGGGAGTACATTCTAACATCATTAAAAAACAAGTTCCCATATTAGAGAACACTAAATTAATATCATGATAATATGAATCCTTTTGATAGCTTAATTTTATCGAAGGACAATAAAAGAGTAACTCACCTCTATGCTAACTAATAGAATTGGCACTCCTTTCTAAACAACATAACTTAAGGTGTAAATACTTTTAAAAACTCCTAACACACAAGAACTCTCAATCAAAAGAACATCACTCTACAACAAGAAAATTCCCACCACACTAAGTACTACCAAAACTATAATTGGTCTTACAATATTTTCCATTCCTAGAATTAGTGAAAATAAGGAACAAAAATTGAAGCATAATTTTATATATATATATATATATATATATATATATATATATATATATATATATATATATATATATATATATATATATATCCCACACTTATTAATCACTAACCAAAAAAAAACACAAATGACAAAAGTGGCTTGATTACCAATAAAAAGGTAATCAGACTCGATGTTTCTGATCTATGTGATCAACTATGGTAGAAATCTTTTGTTCATCACTCATACACTCCATTATATACTTTCCTACTAAATCCTCATATACAACCATCACCATTTGAACATTAGATAAACTAAGCTTATATTAATTATAATAGGGTAATATATGTCCTATAGATGTACACTCACTAAAACACACATAGTTCATGAATGTCACATACTTACAAAAGTCACCAATCCATACAAGAGGATCTACCAAGTCTCAAAACTCCAATCAGGTTGTACATGGTTTAGCACTGAGGTGACATAAATATAAAATATTAGTGAAATAATTCATATCATTAGGTTCAAAATAGTGAAGAAAAAGGCACGAAAATACTAATGGACTCATTAAGTCTTAGAGTTTGATTTACCATTTTGATATCACAAGTAACAACCCTATTGAGTTAAACATAGAAATACATGATTTTTTTTAATAAAACACATATACCAATAATATATTACACCATTAAAATATATAAAGACAAAAATAATTAATAAAAATTTCTTAATAGTAACAAACATAATACATCACATATTATTGATATTTAATTTCATGAGTACATATCATACTGAAAATATAGAAAGTAATCACATTAACTCAATCATAGTTGATACAAGTCTATACCGACTGCTATCAATATACAATAACAAGAAATAAAAACTCTCATGAATTTATTCAACAATAAGTACAAAATAATATAATATAATTATAAGATACATGGCTTCTCGAATCATAGTTCCTGAACTCAAATATCTATGGCAATCTCAAATGTCATCTCAATAAGTTGTACTATTATGGGGAGAGAGAGCATCATCCAAGTGATTTTTCACATCAATCACAATAAAATGATCCCCCACACTAATCCCATCATGAAATTACCCTCCCTTCATGGATGAGTAGTTAGTGACGATGCGGGAATATATAGAGACAAGAAATTACCTGTGTGCTATATGATTTTAAACTAAACATGTAGTGTATCATAGAAATTTGTTATATTATAATATATCATACAAACATATGAATCACACTCATGAAATGATAATTTATCAATAAACATAATTTGGCATGAATATTTATAAATAATAAATAATAATGATCTAGATCAATCAAATTCATACACACCACTTGATCGAACTGTCTTCATCTATCATTGTGATACCATTAACTTAGTAAAATCCATCTCATGCTTTACTGCATATCGACAATGCAAATTGGTCAAATACAATTCAATCACATGATTCATTTAGCTTACTTAATATTTTTAACCACAACATATAACATACCAAATTTATAATTAATCAATACATACATTTATTCCATCAAATGTAGGAATAAATCTTAAATTATTTTCTATCCCATACTAAAAATAATGACTACAATTTATACCATCTAGATAAACACATATTTAACTATATATTTTTACTACCATAATAGTTTGTAAACATACTACACCCTATGATAACCCATTTTACCATAGTCTAGTGCTTTAAGATATTACTACTATTTTTATACAATTAATTATGCAAAGTAGTCTTATATACATGGAAACATAAGCTTCTATTTAAATGTTTTGACTTAAAAAATCAATTCACAATTCCTATGAAACATAATAATATACTAATTTAAAAACTGCTACACTTCCAAGGTTGTATGCTCGCATGCACAAGTTCTATTAATTGTCTTAAAATACACACTACTCATAATGATAACCAGTCATGCCAGCATATAATCAGTCATATGTAGAAATGAGTTTGGGTATAATAATTATGGTATGTACCATGTAGGTATAACATATATTTAAACTCTATTACTCTATAATATCCCATACTACCATAGGTTCTCAACTATATTAAAAAAAAAAAAAAAAAAACAAAAAAAAAAAACAAACTTATAATTTCAAGAATCAAGTGACACACGTACATAATAAAAATTAAGCAAGTGTAGGGATTTATCACCCTAGTATACCCTAAGTCTAAACTGCATACTAGCCTTCAAGGAATTATAATTAATTAACATGCATCATGATGTACTTTTATATGCTAAATTTAGCCAAGTTTTTATAAATATTAAAAATCTCATAACATGTACTGCAATCAAGTATTCAATACAAAATACATATAAAAAATAGTTAATCAATCATGTGTAGAAAAATAGAGAACTCATAAAACCATTATGGTATTTCATTTCCATAATCTATTTTGTTTCTAAGAAACTATTTCAAAAGTTATAGTTTTTTATTCCTAAGAAACTCAATGATTTTCTCAAATTATCTATTGAACTATAGGTATAATCCCTATATACAAGCATTTGTATATTACAATAAGCTCCACATGTATATACTCTGATGATATGTATTTACTAAACCACAAGACTTTAAAATTTTGAATCAAAACTACTAAATCTCAAAATCAATCTATTGAAAATGTCATAAATACATGGAAAACACACATTTATTTTTAACAACTAGAACATCTAGAACTTCATTTTTTATGAAACATAACAACTTTAGTCTAGCATTGGTAAAACATATAGAGGTTCATAAACAAACATTCAATTAATAATATTTCTTTTTATTTCAGTTAATACTCCACCCATTGACTAAAACTACAAGAATATACCCCTATGTTTTAAATACACTAACAAGTATATTCACCATTAATTTTTACATTCAATAACCTCTATACAAACCTATTATTGATTGTATATCACATGTTTCTAACTTTCAATTTATATTATGATAAGCTATTTGAAGCTATCATGATAAACAGTTTGATGAGTTTCTACCGTCTGCATGCTATATTTAAAACTTTTAAAATATTTTCAATATATTAGTCTTAGATAACACCTACAATTAAACTTATAATAAAATAGAATTATATGAGTTTATTCTAATATCTACATAATGAAAAGGAGCTATCATATGAGCTAGTCAACTAGAAATCTATACAAGAGTTCACATGTACTAGTTTAAATGTTTATAGTGGTAGAATAAATAATACAATGCTCTATACTTATAATCATTCCATAAATAAGTATATCATTATTTTGGAAAATTAATAATTTTACTAGCACCACCTTAACCATAAATAAAACTACGTATTTACAAGTGTACATCCCTATTCATAAATATAAACAATTATACATATATCTTGTGTAAGTTTGTTATACACCATGTTGGGATTATTTATATTATTTATTAAATAATAAGCTCCATGATTTTAAAATCATGATAATATTCTATCCTTATTTTTTTAGGAATATATAACTTTTCCCATGGTATGAGCTTAAACTTTATGGTAATGCCATGCTAATTGCAATGATTGGCCACAACCCCTTGCCACCCCCATTTTTATTTAAATCCTTGACAAGATGGTTAATTTTTAAAACTAATCATACTTAACCAAGTTTAATTTGATTATAGTAGAGGTTTAGTAAAGCATGTTGAGGTTTAAAAGTATGACAACACCTAAATTCATATGGCATTTGGATTTTTAGGTCAGATACATACTTATTTACTAACTAAATATTTAATTTCATCAAAATTATTTTCCTTATTTGGTTGAATATTAAAAAATTGATTCATTATATTTTGATAATTTTGATATCTCCAAAAAAAGGGGTGATGCCTTGTATACTATGCAGTGAAAAATTATGTTAAGTAGGGAATGAAAGTTTTAGCAATGTCTTTTTATTTTCTAAGATAACTCCTAATGACACCTTATAAATATATAGTGATTCACTTATATTTTTAACTATAATGTTACACTAAATTAATGAAATTAATTATAAGGTTGAGAAATTGTCATAGTCTAGTATTGTTGTTTGCTTTGCTTAATGGAGGCATTAGAGGAATGTAACATATTTATCATAGACCAGGCTGAGTTGAATATGACCCTAAAATGATATGGCATCAAGGATCTACATAACTATGAATTTTTACATATCTCCTCAATATATACTAAAGATTTATTCAATAATTTCACTATAGACCTATCCACCTTATTGATCTTGATCAGGTAATTATATAGAAAATTGATTTCAATGTTAAAATACACCTAAAAACTAAGTTTTATATAACCATTATAATAAATAGGACTAAAATTTAGTGCCCCCATGCCCAAGTATTTAAATAGACCAAACTAACATGCCTTATTTTCTTGTTATCACAACAAGGTCTTTTATTTTTAGCTATCATAATAATAAAGCATATGTAAAAAGTTGTCTCATACATCAGCTATAAATTTTTATATGTATACTTCTGTAAATATAAATTATATTGTAGTAGATACATTAATATGCTCTGATATCCTAATAGTAAGCTTGAGATTTATATAACAATTTTGAATAAGCTTTTATATCAGTTATGGATATAATATCCTAATAATATCTGTATATTCACATATATAACACCATACATGGATATAATTATGATATAAATGATTAGGGAGAAATAAACATCATAAAATTATCAATTAGCAAACAAGATCACTAGATATCATATATTAAGTCTATGGCTTACATATATTGTATAAGAAAATATAACTGTGATATTATTCCCATTAATATTTATGATATAATATAACTATGATATTCCCTTGCATTGACATCCATAAAAATGTATATTAGAATACATAATATTTCATTTTAACATAGTTGATATAAACCTATATACATGTGTCTCTGGCTTCTAAAGGAAACATATAGACATTCATAGGATAGAATCAACAAAAAAATTCACACAAATCTATTTTAAAATTTGAAAATGTTACCCACATAGGAAATTTAGTGATTAATTTGCTTTTTTGATTCCTTTATTTTCCTTAAGCCCTCCTTATTTCCAATTCCCCAAACTCATATCACATTTTATCCTTTTAGAAACGTCATTCATTAATAAAGCGGCGTGCTATTTTCTAGATTTGGATTTTTTTGTTTTAATATATTAAACTTTTTGTTTTAGATTTTTTAATTTTAATTCTTTCTTTTTGTTTTTTCTCCTTATTAAATATTTTTTGCTTTTTAATTTTTTTCTTTATTCCCTTCCTTAGGAGCATTAACTAAATCTTCTCTTTTTCTTTTTGTCTCTTTTCTAGGGATATTTCTATTTTTTATATATTTTAACATATTTTAAATATGGAATGCTAAATGCCCTAATTTTTAGTAAATTAGCATCCAACTACATTGTAATAATTTTAAAACGAAATTTACAAATTTACAAATAACCCATATTTTAAATTTACCTTTACCAAAATTGTTCCTACCAATATTAATGACAAGACATGTCACATATACAAAAACATTCATTATAACATTTACCTATATTGGCAAACCATAGAAAATAATATCTCAAGCAAGAGATAAACACACCATAAGAAATTAATTTTAATAAATTTATACTATTTACTATCTACTATGGTTGTGTAGGGTTCTGTTAGCTCTCTATAGACCTTCGATATCTCCATCTACATCACTCTCTCTAATGATGCTCTCCCTCCAGCATGTTCTGAGAGATGTGTTCTCCTGCATCCACCTCACAACACATAGATAATTAAATCATACCACATGATACACATATAATAATAAATATAACTGAAGGAATATATCAATATGTTTGAAATATAAATACAAACATTAACCAACTCATAGTAAGCAATCATGTATCATCATGTATCTAAGCAATATTCTACTATCTCATATTAGCGTAGATCTCATGTTTAGTTAAAAATAGCTAAATGTGAATTCATTATCTATAAATTTCCATGTATAATATATCAAGTTAAGCTGGTGAGGAATCAAGATGTAACATGTACAATACAAGTGGCTAGTATGCCAAATAGATGTAAAATCAACCTTTCTTAATGGTTTTATAAATGAATAAGTCTATGTGGAATATCCCATGGGTTATGAAAATTCTAGGTAAAGAACAATTGATTTACAAGTTGAAGAAAGCACTTTATGGATTGAAGTAAGATCCTCGTGCCTTGTATGGAAGGATTGATAGTTATTTCTTGAAGAAGGGATTCAATAGAAGCCATTCATATCCAACCATTTATGTCCAACATATTGTTAATGATATTCTCATTGTTTATCTTTCTCATAGATTCGAGAGAGCTTATTATAAATTACACACACACACACAAAAACTTCATTAATTTATCCACAAAAATGAAGTAGAATAAATACATCAACAATGCAACTGAAAATAGGTTAGAGGTCTATAAAATCTAGAAAAATAGGTGTGAACTCCATAGAATCTAGGGAGTTATAAAACAACTAAAAATAATGTAATAGTTTTAACCACCTAATTACTATGCTAACATTCCCCCCATTATTATATTATTTTTACAAACATCATATTCCTGGTAGTGGACCCCCCTTATTTAAAACATGGTAAAAAGTTATTACACTCTCCATGTAGCATACTCACTTTCTGAGGTGGAATGCCATCTTTATGGCTTTATGATCTTAGTGGCACCTTAGTTTTTCCTTACAAGATTATCACAAACCTAGAAGTGATAGGAGTACATCTCTCTATTTTATACATTTTTATGATTTCTTAGATTTCCATAAACCCTTTTCCAATAACCAAGAATTACTTTAGGGATTTAACTCCCTACAATCTCTGTGTACCTTGTAGACTAATGAGAGGACACCAAATGTCCTCCAACCTCTGTGTATCCTTTATACTCTAGTAGATTATTGCTTATTCAATGGGATTAGCTTTAAGGAACAATTTTACAATGATGGATGCCATGTACCAATGATATTGTGTCCATATAATGTTTTTTGACTTTATAACAAATATTTTGATAAAATTATTTGACACACAAAATAAGTCTTGACTCATTTTTCTTCTTTTGACAATTGATAATAGACCCCAAAATTTTTTAACATGCATCAGATAATGATACACCTATTAAAAAACTAATAACTCAAGATTCTTTTATTTTTACTTTTGAAACACATTTTTAAAACCTAATAATAAAGGTAGTTGACTAAACTTAATATTAAAAAAAATTGACACCTAATTTTTATTAAAAATTTAACTAAATCTATAATTGACATGACTATACAAACTTGATGTAGGAGACTAAAACACTGACTTAGGACCCATGAACTTTGATTTTTGTATTGTAATCAAGCCTGATAGATTATAAACTATGTGGTATGATCCCCATTGAAATATTCTTAGAGACATGAATACAATGGTTGATGTCATCATTTCCACCAAGTGTGAAGGTAGGATGACCAAATATTAAGCCTAATCTGAGTGCAGTGTGCAAATTAGACCAGTGATTTCACGTGATGAATTTTCAACATGCCAATGGATAAAATTTATAGATTTAGACATATTTAGCTACATAAATAAAGGTGATGTGGAGACTACAAAATATATGAGATTTGGATGTATCCTAGGTAGAAAGATTTAGATGTATAGTTCCCGCAATATCCTAAAAACTAATTGGTAGGGTTGTAATAAAATTTCCAAGTAAAGAAAATCATGTGAATGGAATAAATGAAGGTAGCCATAGGTTAATCAAGTAGAGTTGTCATGGATGGTTCAGAACTTGAGCTTGATCCAATGCAAGTAGAAGACTTGCTCTAATGAAAAATTGGGTCATCTAAAATTATGAGTCACTATATTAATACAATAAACTAAACTATTATCAGCAGATGACTTCATCAATGGGACAGTGATAAATACTTGAGTTGCCCTTGAAAATACATTAATCTACCATTATGCTTAGAAATTAATGGTGCACTAATACCACATTATTGGTAGATTGGAGAGAGCCAAAATGAAATTGCACACATATAAACTTCATTGATTTATTCACAAACATCGAGAAAAAAAAATATATCAAAGATGCAACAAAAAATAGGTGAGAGGTCCATAAAATCTAGGTAAAATAGGTGAGAACTCCATAGAATCTTGGGAATTATAAACCAATAACTTAAAAAAATGTAATAGTTCTAACCACCTACCTACTATGTTAACCTGTCGTTATGTTGATGATCTCATTTAAATACATAACTATTAAAATATGATGGAGAAGTTTCAGGTAGAAATGAAATAGGAATTTGAAATGTTAGATCTAGGACTCGTGCATTATTTTCTTGGTGTAGAAGTACAACAACAAGCAACATGTATTTTCATTATTCAAAAAAAGTATATAGTTGATTTATTGAAAAAGTTTATAATGATGACATGCACAATAGTTGCAAATCCTATAGCCCTTGGTGAGAAACTAATTGAGGATGCAAGTTCCAAAGTGGATGCTACTTTGTATAGAAGTTTATACCTGTCATTATGTATGATGTGATTCTCATCTCTTGATTCATACAGGATCCACATGAATATCATTGGCATTCTACAAAAAGAATCCTATGGTATATGAGTGGTACACAAAAAACTTTCAATCATTATTATTCCACTAAATTTTTTGAGCTGGTTGGCTACATAGATTCTTATTGGGTTGGTTCAATTGATGTTATATAATCTACATCTGGTTATATATTCTCACTTGATTCTAGAGTTGTATCTTAGAGTAGTAAAAATCAGGAAACCATGGCTCTCTCTTCAATAGAAGTAGAGTATATTGCAGCAACAATAACAAGTTGTCATGCAATATGTATTCAAACGATATTGGAGGATTTACATTTGATTCAAGAACATTCAGCTACACTTTTTTGTGATAACAATAACACTATTGCCATGACGAATAATCTTGAGTTTCATGCTAAATAAAAATACGTAGAGATTTGACATCATTGCAATCAATATTTGGATTAAGATGGGAAATTAGAATTGCAATTTTGTCCTACATCTGATCAAGTAGCTGATATTTTTACCAAACCTCTTCCTATACCTAGTTTTGTTGCTTTGCGATATTAGTTGGGCATCATCCCCATTGATCATCTAGGGGGAGATTGAAGAAGATGTTTTGCATGTATGATCAATGCTTTGTGAGCATTAGATTGCATGATAGTTTTTATTTAATTATTTATTTATAGACTATTGTTTACTCTATGCTTTACTGATGCATGAGAGTTATTATTTAGATTTAGATTAAACTATGGGTAGTATAGTTTTAAAAATTGTTTAATAAAGTCATTTATTTCAGCGCTCCTTGTCTATATATCAAGATTATGAACAACGCTTCATAGATTGAATAAAAGTCTTTCTTTTGAGTATTTATATTTCTAAGCAGATATATTGTATTACTTTCTTGAGCAGCTGGTTATTATATTTGGTCTGTATTATTTTAGCAGCTCTCAATATAGTGTTAGAGCTTCCATTTATTTCATTTCAATTATCTTCAGACTATCAATGATGAGATCTTCTTCACAGATCTTCAATAGTCTATGAGAAATGTTGCATCTGAGCCCAATAATCTAGGGTTATTCACAAGTTGGTGGTAGTAGTCCTTGTCCAAAACCTTAGGCATTGATGGGGCCATGGGCACTGTCAATGTGGCATTACTCTTGCCTTGTTCACATTTTGCTTAAAGAGTTTTAGCATAGTGTGGATGAAGACAAGGGTTTGATATACGACTATCTTTTGAACTTGTAGAACCTCTAAAACATGAATTGAGTAAAATGTGAAATGCCTATCATATGAGCCATGTTAAAAAAGAATAACTCTAGAAACAATAGCTCTCTAAATAATAATTGGAGAAATTTAATTTATCTAGTAATATATCAGAGCCAATAACATGTGTAAAGCTAAATAAGATTACAGAAACAATGTGGTTCCAACATTATATTCGGTTTTGGTTGAAAGTTTAATGTATTTAACGGAAACAAGACTTGACATTATATATGCAGGTAGTCTATTCTTCATGTTCATGGAGATTCCAAAAGAAACGCACTGACAAACATGAACATAAATTTTAAGATATATTAATGGTGCCACCAAAGCCCATTGAATTTTGTTTACTATATCTCTAATTTTGAGTCAGCTAGATATACAGATAGCGATAGGGCATAGGATATTGATGATTGAGAGAGTACATCTAAATATATTTTCATGGTTGGGTCTAAAGCTATTGTGTGGGCTTCTAGAAGACAATCCATTGTATCACTTTCCACAGTAAAAACTAAGTATGCAACAACAAATTTAGCACCTTATCAAGCTATTTGGATCAGAATAATTCTATCATTTTTGAATGTGGAACATAATGAAACAAAAATAATCTTTTTTGATAATCTATTTTTTATAGCTCTTTTAAATAATCTAATTTACTATACACAAGAAAGAACATAGCCATAAAATATCACTTGATAAAAGAACTGATTGAAAATGAAGAAATAAACTAAAAAAATTGTAGATCAAAGGAGAAGCTCACAGATATATTCAGAAAAACATTGTCAAAGGAAAGATTTTGAACTATTTAGAGAAAATTTGGTCCTCATTGATCTGTCTGAAATTAATAATCTTCAATTCCCTCAAAGCTGCTCTTCCCTCCCTCCCGTATAAGCATTAATATCTCCAGTAACTTCAAACACGATTTTTTTTTAATATATTAGAATTTTCTAGATTCTCTTTTGATAGAAGGAAATAAACTGTTAGATTTTTTTATGATAACAGCTGCAAAATGGTACATTCTAGAACTTGTTAGAATAAAATATTGTATGCATTTTTCTATCGAATATAAAAAGTGAAAGAAGAACATAGCAGATACAACAGCAGAACAGAGCAGCTGGATATAAAAAGCAGAACAAAGCAGAGCACAGAGGACAGAGCAGCTGAGCTATAGAATAAGACAATAGCGTAGCAACAGCGGTCAAAAGGAAAATTTGAACAGAATTATGTATGCATAACATTCATCAATATAATCGATTTTATATATGTGCGCTACATTCTGGTTAACTGCATCTTTTGCATTGCACTAGCACTGTTTTTGTGATAAACAGCGATATTTTTGTAAAGAACAAAGCACATGGTGCAGTTGTAAATTGTGTCTACTTTAGTAGACATATATTCTACAATGTAGACATATACATAAAACGCACTCATGTTTCGTCGAAATGATGCAATTGCTAGGTAGAAAGCCAAACTCAGAACCAATATTTGCCACCATATTACTAGATTTCTTTAAACTGTGAGTTTCAAAATAGGGTATCGATAGGTCCATACAGATCTGTTAGAGTTAAGAAATTCTCTTCAAAACAATCTGTTAGAGTTTCATGCAGTTATGGATATGATCCTTTTAGAGCGAGTCGAATTTACAGAAACTTCCATCTATGTTAAACTTTTGAAAATATGAGAATAGATTTTTAAACACAGATTAGTAGTATAGATAAATGATACAAAACCACGGATTTTGTTCATCTGCACCATAGCAATTTATATTTACGGAAATTTCCGACCAGGGCCCTCAATTCCTTCGTGGTTTGGCAAAGGATTTTGGTACACGGAGGATTTTATGTACTTTTACATGCATAGAGAAATGGTTATTTACCAGAAGCATAAAAACACCAGAAATGTGTAGTTTGGTTTTATAGGATAAATGAAGCCGAGTCTAATTATTTATGCTAAAGAAAGCCATTGCATGCTTGCATGCAACTTAGAAAGTCATATTGAAAGTTATCTAGAAAGTTGATTCTAAATATAAACAAAACAGAGATGGCTTATCCATTTAACATTACATTAAACTCTTTTTTTTTTTCTCTTTCTTTGATCTGTTTTATCAATTATTTTGATTCAAAATCTACTCAAGAAAGTCAAATCAATCGACATATCTCCAATTACAATATACCCAATCAATTGTTAGCCCTTTTCCTTAATCCGTAAGAATTCATGGACAGTTCCATATGAGAACCTAAGGACATGGAAAAATTAATGTAACACAGGAAAATTGATGAGCAGTAACATTGTACATTGCTACTCTTAAAAGAAAGTTTTTGCCTTGTTCGTCAAAGTGAAACAAACACTATATTTTATTAAAATAAAACTATATATATATATATATATATATATATATATATATATAAATAAAAGAGCAAAAGTAAAATTTGTTAGTATATATAAATTATTTTTGAAAAGTTATAAATTTTTTAACTTAAAATATTATTTAATTTTAAATTTGTATGTAGAAGATATTGTCTTTATGGACATTTTGTCATAATTATAAAAATGTCTATTGAAGAAGGTGGAGGTTATGTAACTACCTATATGCAACAAATAATAGTTATCCAACCTTTAGAGATGCTTTTACAATCATTAATTAATTTTTTAACTACATTAGCGACGGTTTAAAATAATAGAATAATGACATGGAAAAATGAGAATATCATATCTAAAGTTGTACCAAAAAAAAAACATCTTAGAAAAAACATCTATAAAATTAATGAATCAAAACAAGTTGTCATGGATCAATCATCTATGGGAGTGTAGGAGTGACTTTGTGAATGAATGAGAGAATCATTGTTCCACTATTTTATTTTATTTTTTAATTTTTTTTTTTCAATCACCTTTAAGTTATCGTAATGTCATAATCTTTTCACAAAGAAATAAATCTTTATGTTTTAAATTTAATATTTGAAGTCAAATTCATTAGAGGTGTCACTTGAGCATTTATATTTTAGAATATCACTAACCCTTCCAAAGATTCTATCCATGTTTTCCCACCGTTATTTAATAATGGAATGCATGGATTCAGATTTTAGGTTAGAGAATTTAATATTTTTTGTTTGTGAATTTTTAGTTGTAGATCTAATCTTGAAATAAAAAGTGAACATATTTGGAATAGGAAAGGTATTATGTCATGTCTGCAAAGATAATTGTGGGTCTAGGAGGTCCGCGCTACTATTGGACTTGGTTTTATCTTGCCCATCTGGTTTTACTTATGTGCTCTCTGATTCTAGACCAAATTTGAGCATGTGGATTTGGTGGTAGGGTCCCTCATCAGGGGTTTTGTGGTCATTGGTTTTGACCCTCCATTGGATGCTTGGAGTACAGATCTGCATATCTATAGAGATTCACTTGCTTCTATTATCTTCCTCTACCATCTTGATGGCATTAGTTGGTCTCTCGACACCTGAGGACCTTTGAGGTTGTGTTTATATGTTTTTATTGAAGTCTCAGTGTGGGATTTGATTTAGATGGAATTTTTTAATTGCTTTCGCTATGTTAGAGCATAAATCTTCTTCTAAAATCAAATTTTCTTCTGTATTTTATTACGGGCTGGCTTGAGACCAAGAATGGGTAAGGGATTTGTTGCGGAGACCTCTCTCCTCATGAACACTATGATATGATTTGTTTGACCTCATTCAAAGGCTGTTGACTTTCTTCTTCGGGTATGGAATCAGAGATATGCCATGGCTCCGTGATAGAAAATGTAATGTTTAGAGAAGCTCAAGATTCAACTTTTGGTTAGAAGTAGAAGACTCCCTTTAGATCTCCATAAAATTTGTCTTTCAGGAAGCAAGATAAGAGCTCCAACAAAAGTATGTTTGTGTTCCTTAAAAAAGCTATGTTCTTAAGAAGGAATGGTATTGAGAAAGGAAGCATGAAAATGGGATACTCTAGAAAGGGGGTTCGTGAGCTATTGAAACATATAAATATAACTGAAGAAATGGTCTTAAGTGCCTAGAAAGAATTGGTCTTAGCCCTCAATGTAAGTACTAGTTGTTGGGTTTTACATTTATTTAGTGAAATCTTTTGTATTAAGCTATGTTCCTAGTTTAAGGTATTTGATCTTTTTAAGACTATTCTCAACATTTGGAAGGTGGGTCTTAATCTTGGTAGTCATAGGAAGGAGCTTTTTTTTTGGTATGGGAGTGGATCTTCTATAGGAAAGCCACTCCCGAGTGTAGATTTTCTTTGCACCACCATAGCTTGGTAAACACATAAACTAGTATTTCTAACAATTTTTATTTGTTTTTGGGATCTAGTTCAAAACCCATATGTTCTAACTTGTTTCTAGATCCCTTTCAAGATCCTAGTCTCACCCATGGTTTTGCTTGGCCATTGTTTTATTTTTCATAAATGATCTGCTTTGTTTTTTAGAACCATTCTCTAGAGATTATTTTGGCGGTCCGTTTATTCCCTTCATGGGTAGCGTGGTCCCCACATCGTATTTTTAGTTAGGCTTTAATTTATTTGTGTCCCTTTGGGGACCCTGTAGGATTTATCTCTTTGTTTGACTTTGGAGACTTGGATCTTCATCCGTGTCCAAGTTGGTTTGTGATCCAACCAAAATCTGTTTGTTGGTCCCCTCAAGACATAGATGGTTCTCTTTGAGACCTATGCCTCTTGCTTCATTACTCCAAGATTGTTTTTGGTCAAGTTGAAGTTGGTTAGTTCTTGTACTAGTCAAAACCAATTGTGACCTATTTTGCTAGTTTTTCTCTGTAGAGATCTAGGCCTTGTTTTGTGCTCAGGCTGGTTTGGATTCTATCAAATATTGAAATGATGGTATTTTATTATCTTTATTGGGTTTGGGTCCCCTGGGGGATCTTGATGGGTCTTTTAGAATATGGGTCTCTTTCTTCATTAGTCTAGATCAGTTTTTGGTTTAACTAAAATTGATTGGTTCCTACACTAGACAAAAGTAGTTGCTACTCTTTACACTATTGGTCTTCCCTTATTTGTGTCCTTTCTACTCCTTTCATTGATGTTTCCTCTTTCTAAAGGGTCCTCTTTATTCTCTTGGTGAGTCACATCCTCTTCTATCTTGTGTATGCCAAGGGGAACCCAGACCCCCTGATCTTTCTACATTGGGTTCCACACGAGTCAAAAGTGGGTTTACTTTAATCCAAATACTGAAAATTTTAATATAAAACTTCAAACAATAATGACATTACATTATTTACAATTATACATATCAAATTTATAATAAATATTTTGACTAAATGTATAATATTGTTAGAGTTGTCCATTTAATCCAACAATACATACAATAGAATAGTAATATAAATTATGTGGAGAAGTCATTACTTATTAGATTAGGGATTCTATCACACATGATAGAGTAATTATTTATGCTATGCACTCCTTTAACGTAGGAGGAGGAGACAATCCCCAGCCAAGGAGGGGAAGGAGCTATAAATTCAGCCCCATATTCTATATAAATAGAGGGGAGGCCCCTTGGAACTATATATAGTTCAATTTAGAATGACGAGAGCGAGCATACTCTCTATAGTCATATTTATAGATAGGCACTGCCCTGCCCCTATATATCTACGGGTGGAGGGATGGGTGCGAGTGACTTTATACTGGCAATAAACTGAGCAATATTATCGATAGTTAGTACTGATAGCATCCTCTCAACCAACGCCCCCCTATATAGGTATGAGCCTAAACTGCCTCTATTTAAAAAGCATGGGCTATAAATGTCTAGAAATATTATAATACACTTTAAAATGAATAATTTTTTTATTATACATTACCTTATATGGATATCTATTTAACATTGTTATTGAATGTCAACTGCTTGATGGTAATAAATGAAACATCAAATGCCTAAATCTAAAATCCTTGCTGATGAACGTTTCTTACTGCTACAATGCCTTCAGTTAAGTATGACATGTATTCCGGCCTAGATGTAGAGAGCAGCCTTAACCAGGAAAACATATCATTGTGTGTACATAGTCCGCAAATCTAAAAACAAAGTGAGAAAACAATGTAACTAGATTTTCAGTAACCTGATTCTATTTTAATTGCTAACTTGGTTGAATAGTCGATATTCTTATACAGAGATGTCTATTGCGAGCTTCGTTAAAAAACAAATACATTATTAGACATTTCAATTTATAAATCGTATATAGTTTAAATCGTTGAATGTAAGTATCTGAACGGTTAAACGTCTAATTTAAAAACATATAAATATTCTTATCATTATACAATCTACTGTTTAACTTGCAAACATATGAATCCTTCTTATTAGACAATCAAATGTTCAAGTTATGTTTCTAGAGAGGTCCATTGTGAACTTGTGGCTGAATAACGAGTATAATTACTGTAGTTGCGATCAACAAAATGTGGCGGGTTGGTTTGAACTAACTGTTAACTGATGCCATGACAGAAAAAAAGATATTTCATACATAACTACATGAAAATGTATCCAATAATTAATTTAGAAAAGTAAGGAGATTTTTCCTCATCTGGACGACAAACAAACCTAATTTTCACGACCTTAATATCTTTATATAGACAATAATTTTGATTAATATAGACCCACGTCTCGAAGACAACCCAAATGTATCATTGGATTTTCCCATTATCAATGGATACTGAAGATTTATAGGGAAATATTGCATTGCTCAGTGTAATAGTTGGTGGCATGGTTTTCGGATTATCTGGCGGATTTGACAAAGTACAATGGTTCAAGTGGATGAATTTGTATCAAGCTACCCAGTTTCAAATCCCATCAGTGATCAAACTGCTTACAACAGGCAACATAGAATTGATCGATTGACAAAGTGGAGGTATGGGGATTGGAACCTTCACTTGTATTTCAAATCAAATGCGGCCCACTAATCCCAAAATTAAATGTATAAAAAAAATGTGGACATGTACATAAAACACACTAATGTTTTGTGAAAATGATATAAAGAAACAACGTGTCCTATAAAAACCTGAATATTTTGGGGGAATGCAATTGGTAGCTAGAAATCCAAATTCAACACCAATATTTGCCATCATACTCTTAGATTTCTCTACATTGTGAGTCTCTAAATAGGGTATGGATAGATCCCTTAAATATATCTGTAATCTTGTTTTTCAGAATACTTTTATCATGTGACATAAGGGGAGTACGTTATGGAATTTGGAAATCCATCAATTCTTTTAGCGTTTTAGTTTTCATCCCCATAATCCAAATTGTAAAATGAAGGCTCTTTTATATAAATTTTAATTATGTCTCTACAATACAGGTCTGTTAAGAGCACCATGCAGTAATGGGTAAGACCCTTCTTGAGCGAGTCAAATTTATATAGACTTCCATCTACGTTAAACTTGTGAAAATATTATTATAGATTTTAAAAAATAGATTAGTAGTATGGATAAATGATACAAAGCGAGGGATATGGCTCACCTGCACGATAACAATTTATATTTGTAGAAAAATCTGACCAGTGCATTGATGTGTTTTTTAAACCTAAAATTGTTTGTCGAGCCATGCATACAGAAATCGTTATTTATTAGAAGCATTAAACCCCAGAAAAAATAATTGATACTTCGTTGTTTGGTTTTATAAGATAAATGAATCCAAATCAACTTATTTATACCCAAGAAGGTCATTTCATAGGAAAGCCATTTTTAAAGTAATTTAGAAAGTTAATTTTAAACATAAACAAAACAGAGATGGCTATCCATTTAACATTAAGCTATCTAATTCTTTTTGGTTCAAAATCATCTCACGAAAGTCATATCAAGTGACTTATTTCAAGTTAAAATTTACCCAATCAAGAGATAGACCTTTTACTTAATCTGTACCGATTCATGGACAATTCCATGAAAATCTAAGGACGCGGCAAAATTAATGTAACAAAGGAAAGTCGATGAGTACAACCATTGTACATTCGTACTTTTAAAAGAAATTGTCCATTTCATCAAAGTGAAACAAAAACTATATTTCATCAAAAATAAAATTTGTGTCATATATATGGATTCTTTTTAAAAGTTATACAATTTTGAAGATAAATCAATACATGATTTCAAGTTTTTATGTATACATTATAGTCTTTATAAGTTGGACACTTTTTCATAGTTACAAAAATGTCAACTGAAGTAGGTTGGGGTTATGTAATTCTTAATATATAATAAATAGTGATTCTCCAGTCTTCAAGGATAGTTTTACAACCATTAAGTTAATTTTGTAACTATATTAGGAATATTTTTATAATTGTATGTGTAATTTCACAACTGCCAATTTACATTAGATGGTAGTTTTGCTTGCATTACATAAAATTAGTGTAATGACATGAAAAAAATGGTCATCTCATGTCAAGAGTTTCAATAATATTAAATTTTTGAAGAGACATATGCTAAATACATGAATAAATACTGGTGATCAAGGATCAATAATCTATGGGTGAGTAAGAATGCTATGTGATTGAATGAAGTAATAATAGTGATGCTATTTTTTTTTGGCACGGTTAAAGTCAATTTGAAGTCATCTTTAAGTTACCTCAATGGGAGATTTCTTTCACAAACAAATAATGCTTTATGTTTCAAATGGAAGATTTAAAGTCAATTCCCTTTGAGTTGTCAATCTAGAATTTATAATTGAAAATATCATTAACCAATCGAGGGATCTTATACATATTGTCCAATTCTTATTTAATTGGGATAGCACATGGATTCAGATTTCAAGTTGGAAAATATCAATAATTTGTGTTTGTGCGTTGTGGCCTTGGTCTTGAAACAAATTGTGAACATATTTACATCTGGAATATTGGATTACTATATGTTGATCACATCAACGTTGTTTACTTCAACAATTTAATTTGTTTGTTGAATATTGCACACATTTTATGGTTATATTCAAGAGATGTGGACTTGAATATATCTTATATTGTCATAGAATACTTTCAATGTACTAACATTTTAGTTTTTTTAAATTATTTTTGATGTAAGATACTACAATAGGTCATAAAAGAAACATATTTTCTATGATTTGAGATTCCAATTACAATGTAGCACATTATGAATCATGTTTTGGATGTGTTCATGTTTGAATGATCTATGTATTAAAAATTTTGTGCTTGCTGATTGCTTTGTGCATTGAGCACTTGAGTGGAATGTAACAATATTTTTAAATATTAAAATTATAATTTAGAAACTTTTTTTCTCTTATTTGTTAAGTTTTGTAGATTTTGTTATATACTTTAAGATTTGGTACATTAAATTGATGAATGGAGTTTTTTTTCTATAAACTATTTTTTAAAAATATTTCAGAGATTATATATAGTTAAAAACATCTTTTTATTTAAAAAAAAAATTAACATATTTTCGAAAAAAATGTAATTAGTAATATTTATAGTGTAGATTTTTTTTTCAATAAAATATATAAAAAATGATTTTATAAGATAATATTTTAATAGAGGAGAATACATTCACCCATCAATTTAGAGAAATACTTGGCATAATTTTTGTGCCACCGACATTTTTTTAATGTGTCAACAAGATTTTCGAAGATAAAAGTCATTGTATATAAATATCATTAAGGGATTAATGGGCTTTCATCGATTTGACATGATGAGAGGTCGGGTGCTTAGGAGTGATCTTGAATCACATCGAGGAAATGAACATCACAAGGATTTAGTGATCTTGAATCACATCGAGGAAATGAACTTCACGAGGATTTTGGAGATATTTGAAACTTCATACTAGGAAATAGCATGAGAATCTTATAAATATATATGCTCAATCGAACATATGCAATTGACCTTTTAAGTGAACCGTTTGAGATAATTTGATACACAAGTGAATAGTGTAGTACCAATATTTCGAGTGGTTTCTTCTCATATAAGCGTGGCATATAAAATTATGAGTATTGATTTTTTTAATTTTAATTTTTTAATTTTTATTTGAATCATTGGATACTATTAGTGCACTATCAATATTTTGAGAGGTTTTTATTATATAAATGTAGCATACAAAGTTTGAGAATTGATTTTTTAACATTATTTTAATTATAAAGAATGAATTTAGATAAAATAATAACAATGAAAGTGTATTTTAAAATGACACAATAAAATTAGAAGGTAGAATGTGATACTAAAGTTTGATATTATCTAGTTAATTTTAAGGGGTTGTAAAATAATATATTAAAAAGCTTTGCACATGAATGAAATATTTAAAAAAAGAGTAAGAAAAAGGTTTTATTTTTCCAATTTTTATGTTATGTTGTATTTCTCTAATTATCTTTCTAAACTTGAAATTGACATGTAAAACATATAAGTCATATATTTGATTGTATATTTATGTACATAAATATTATTTTTATATAATATATGATAGAGTACCATGTTGCATGACTTGAATATTTTTATATATTTTAAATTTTATTGTCTATTTTTATAATTAGTGTCATTAATTTTTTCTTTTAAATTGTAAGCCATTTTGTCATGGTTTTTTAAGTACCTCAATTTATGTTAATTAGTTAAAATTAAATTTATATTTTTTAATTAATCCTAACTATATTCCCAATGAAACTAATAAATGAATTAAAATTGGTTAAATAAGGTATGCTCATTGCTTAATTTTACATTGCTTAAAAATAATAATAACTGAACATTTTATAATAAAATTTTAAACAATGAAGATAATACATTATTTACAATTATACATATCAAGTTTGTTATAAATATCCTAACTAAGAAGTAAAATATTGTTTATATATAATAGTAATATAAATTATATGGAAAAGTCATTACTTATTAAATTATGGATTCTATTTATTATATTCCCTATCATATCATGGGAAATTATTTACACTTAGCACTCCCCTAGCATAGGAGGATGAAGGAACACCTCTATATAGTCTAAAATTTGGCCCATATTCCATACAAATAAAGGGGAAGACCTCATAAAACTCCATAAAACTAAATATGGTTCAAATTAGAAATATGAGAGAGCACACACTCCTTATAGTCAGATTAATAGATAGACAATCCACTACCCATATATATATATATATATATATATATATATATATATATATATATATATATATATATATACAGGTGGAGAAAGGGGCGTGAGGGTCTTTACACTCAATAGATCAACCACAATTATCCATAGTTAGTACTCATATGTCCCATGGAAGGGTGACTAGAGATATGAACCTCTCAACCTACTCTACAGTTTGGAATGCGAAAAATAAGGGTTCACAGTGATAGAGGAGGAAGAGGATCTTTATGAGACTGTATACATGTAGAATCCTCTTGACTAATGCCCCCTATATGTTTAACCTTGAACTACCTCTATTAGAAATACATGGGTGATAAATGTTTCAAAATACTATAAATATAATTAAAATCTATATATTTTTACTATACACTACCTTATATCGATATCTACTTATCATTATTATCGAATGTTTGACCACTTGAAGGTAAAAAAGGGAAACATCAATTACCTAAATCTTAAATCCTTGCATGATGTGTCAGATGATCATTTATTATACTAAGAATAAGGACTACTATAATACCTTCTAGGGTTTTTTAAAGGTCCGTAGGAAAAATTCTTAGTTAATATTTTGGATAATATTGAAAAGTGCATTTTGAATTTCTGGGGAGATAAAGGGAAAGTAGTTTCATTATGATGTTGAATCACGAGCCTCACCCAACCACAACATTTAGATCCTCTTTCCAGACCCTTTGGATGTTTTTCATACCCTATGAATGGTGTCCAGGCCCTATAGAGGGCATTAATACCCTATAGACATTAGACTACATGCTCTAAATGCTAGATTGCATGCTTTAGATGCTCATTTGAAAAATGGGTGAAAAGTCACAATCGATAAAATTTATCATAAAATTTATTACATATTTGGATTCCTCTCAAAAAATTAGACAAGTTTAAAAAATAAGTCATCTTTATTCAAATTTGTAAGTAAAATTTATGCTCATTTAAAGTTTTGGGTGGTGATTAAATGCTCTAGATATCATCTTAAGGCTTCGTATGGCATCTAAAGGCTTTGGATGATGTCCATAGGCTCTAGACACTGACCAAAGCCTTTGCACATTTTTTAAAGCCTCTAGATGTCATCTAGAGCCTTTGCAAACATCTAGAACCTCTAGTTGGGCATTAAGAGTAGTTAGATGCTGACCAGAGCATCTGGTCAGGCATTTAGAGCCTCTTCTCAATGTTTATAGCCTCTGATTAGTCATCTAGAACCACTTGTTACTATTCAAAATTTCATATGAGTATAACTTTTGCATATGAATTAAGATGAAGAGGATTATTTTTTAGAACTCATCTAGTTCTTTAGAAGAATTTGAATGTACAAAAAAAATTAGGATAAAATGTATCTATGATGACATTATTTTTCTATTTTTCAAATGAGCATATAAAGTGTGCAATCTATCATCCATAGTGTGTAACCTAGTGTCTAGAGTGGGTAGACGACCATCTAGGGTATGCTCACATATTTTGGTGAAACCAAGCAGAATGTCCTTTGAGGCCATGGTAATTTAAACTCATAATTATGGAACTAGTTGTAAATGGTAGGTGAGATGACTTAAAAATGTAATTTACAACCCAAAAATTAGACGACACAATACTCTTTATTGGTATAAAAAATTACCAAATCCAAATTTTGGAAAATAGAATATTCATAAATTAGCAACGATTCACCACTAAAAAAATTTGATACCTTCATTTATGTATGACACATAGTCTAGCCTAGATTTAAAGAGTGGCCATAACAAGAAATTTTTAAAATTAAATAAATAAATAACTTAAAAAATACTTTGTTAATTCAAACTATTTGAGAACATCCTTCCAAAACCCATAACTTACATATGACTCAATTAATATATTATATTCATTATATATATACAATTAATTAAGATGGAATTATTTATATATATTTCATTATATATATTTTTAACTGAGATGTTATAACTATCAATTTTTTTCATTGTATATGTATAAATTTTTATTATTTTGTATATATATATATATATATAGTAAGAAAATCTAATATGTACATTTTATAGTTAAATTTTTGACCTACAGTGTCAAGGAAAATATATGAAAAATCTAGAGTGTGGACTCTAGAAATTTAATATCTCTAACTATGTATATTAGGTTTTGAGTGGCTAATGTCCATTGATGGACCCTTTAATAGTGAGACACTGTGTGATAGAATAATAAAATTGACAAGAATACTGAAATAATAAAATATGTGTTTTACATATTATGAATATGTTTAAATTTATGTGTGTAATTGATAATTATTATGTGTGAAATGAGTTATAACACTTATCTATTTATAAGTGAATTTGAATTCAAATATGATAATTTTAATAAATGACAAATTATCATAAAATAAAGTCACAAAACATTATGAGATTATACTCTATTATACCAAAAACATAAAACAACATAATAAATGTTATGAAATATTAAAAAGGTGGTCTCCACATTTAAAAATCAACCATAATACTAATATCATTCAATATAAAAAAATTATGTATACATATAGAAATATAAATAAACTTTAGGGAATCATTTTAAGATACCCTAAATCAGCTCCACCCAATCAACCAATCCCCAATTAAGTATAGCTTCCAAGTTCATTTGATAAAAGTCTAATAAAAGGTCATCCATCCTACTCATATAAAGTTATAGTAACATTAAGCCACCTTACCATACATACATCATATTTATTAAAATAAGTGTCTGCCCTTACCACCATACTGCCATTTATCTTCTTGTCCACCATGGGGTTACAATGAACCTTTATTGTTTGCTCTTACAACATCACCGTAGATCAACTTTTTGTTTGTCATGGGGTCGCAGTGAAATATTATATGATACTCAAAATATTATTGTCAGCTCACCAATTACTTTTGAATCCATACGAGGCCATAATAATTAGTCTCTATATACTGCAACACTATAAGTGAAGTTTATAAATGTTGTGGGGAAGTAATAATTGTCTTTTCACTTCCTTTGGTTCCTACACAACTGCTAAAGCTATTTGAATGTATTGTGGAGCTATGGTAAGAGATAAAAAAAAACATCAATGATCAAAATACAAATGTCTTTCACATGGATATGATATGGGATGCTTATGATTGAATCCTAGAATAATTATAAAAAAAATATAGACTCCTAAGATGATTTTTATGTTTTTTCGAAAAAATGTCTCAAAGAAATGTGGTGTTATGGTGATGGAATTCCATGATAAGTGAATTTTTATGGATTGTCATGGCATTCCATCACCATGAGATCACATTTATTTGAGGCACTTTTTCAACCAATTCACTGCCTTGTCTATGGTATTGCTTACTATTATGCTTTGATAATTTTTTTCCAAGCATCCATATCTTGTTTGAAAGCACTTATTTTAGGATTTTATCATAGTGATAAGGTAGTAAACTATTTGATAAAATTCTTTGGTAGACATGTATAAAATATGTGGTAGTATAGACAAGGCAATGAGCTATTTAAAAAAATAATTCAAAAAAATGTGATCTCATAGAATACCCTGACAAACAAATGCAATTCACAGCTACTCCTAGTTATTAGTTATGCAATGTGATGTAATTGCATAACTACTTAGGTTGAATTTGTAAAAACTATATAGTAATTAAAAAAATCATCTATCAGCATCTAGTTATTAGTTATGCAATGTGAAGTAATGATTTGAGTTTGAAATATGTGTAATGTAATGTAATCATCAATTTGAACATAAACTAAAAAAATATATTTTTAAAAATTCATTGGTTAAAATCCTTATTTTATTTTCTCTCTATAAATCTATTGCTATAGAAATGCCTTTCAATTAAATAAAATAGTTTTTATCTCTTAGTCTACAATTTCTTACATTTTTTTTAAAATATGATTTTTTCTTGATATTTTCAAAAGATCTTGAATTTTTGGTTTGCCAATTTTTTCTCCAAAATATTTTTATTTCTATGTGTAGAAAATTACATGTGGATCAACATCAAAGGTTGACTACAGATCAATACCATGCATTTGATAAAATAGTAGCTGATGAGAGGCACATGGAAAAATATCCATGTCCATGTAATGACTATCTTGGTATAAAGTTGAGACAAAGAAATATGATTTATCGACATATAATAAGATATGAACATAGTGGTATAATCCCTTGGGATTATAATTATTTTGAATATATTATAGAATTGAAGACTATGAGAGATGAAGAGGCAACAAATATAGACGAAAATGCAATCATATTAGACAAAAGGTTTGAAGTTGATAGAATGTTGAATGATTGTCTAAGGAATGATTGGGTCAAGTTGATGGAGGATGATTTAAACCTTGTGTATGCTAATTTTAGGTTAGGTCATTTGATAAAAATCCTTTAAATTATTAACTTGCAAGTGATGTTTGGTTGGACAAATGAGAGTGTAGATCAATTATTGACATTATTAAGTTCATTGTTACCACCTAACTCCACATTGCCAACAAAATGAAGTCAATGTAAAATTCAAATCACTAAGATATGCTTAAGGTATTAAAACATCCACACATGTGTGAATGGATGTGTATTATTTCACAATAATATTGTAAGTGAGAGTGAATGTCTGAAATGTCATGAAGTGAGGTATAGACAAGGGTTGAAATCAATTTTGGTTCCTAGAAAGGTTCTTTGCCACTTTTTGACAATCCCATGATTATTTCAAATGTATAGGTGTAGAGACATTACTAAAATTATACAATTGCATACCTAAAATAAGAACACTGATGGAAAACAATGAAATGTGCTTGATTCTAAGACATGAATGGAATTTGATAATAGATGGCTAGATTTTTCTCAAAATCTTCATAATATAAGGCTGGGGTTTGCTCTAAACGCAGTGAACTGATTCTTAGATCAAAGTACTAAATGGTCAACTTGGTCATTGTTTTTTAAAAATTATAACTTGCTTCCATGGTTAGCAACTAAACCATTTTTCTTAATGTTATCATTGATTATACTAGGAAACAAAAGTGTGACTTTAGATGCAATCGGTGCTTATCTAGAGCCATTAAATGATGATATAATGGAATTATGCAAAGTAATTGAAGTAATTTAATCCTTAAAGTATGGTCATTCACTCAAATTCACTTTAATATATTTCTTATTGTTTATGATTCATGATCTTCTTGCATATTGCACATTGTCTAGTCTTAGTGTTCATGGATACCATGGATGTCTTATTGACAACTTGAAGGATTTTGTGAGGCACTCAAGAATGTTTTGTAAGTGTATTTATTTTGGGTATCATGCGTATCTTAAAATTTATCATCCATATCATCAATAAAAAACATGTTTAAATGGATAAGAAGAGAATCATGAAGCACTATTGCTAATAGTAGATGATTACATTATTAAGATGGACAAAAAATAATGTCATTTATTTAAAATCATGGGATTGGAGGTAGTAGATATAATCCATTTAATGAAATTAATGTAAAATGGTTGTGCATATTCTATAAGTTTCCATACTTTAAGGATATATCCATTAGGCATACTGTTGACTCTATGCGTCTTGACAAAAATATAGCCTATGTTATTATAGAAACTCTTTTTGGTGATTTTGATACTATTGCATCATGACAAGACTTTAGAAAACTAAATATCCATCAAAATCTTTGGGTTGAAAAATGTGATGATAAAAAATGTAGAAAACCTACTGCTCCTTATGTCTAAACAAAGGAACAATATGCACAATTCTTACATTTGATGTCTAAGATTCACTTTCACATTACATATGTAAGTAGTAGTATTATAAGCCAAACTGACATTAATGGATTAAAAGGCCTCAAAACCCATGACTAGCATGTCATAATTGAGAATATTTTACCTATTGCAGTAAATATATCAAGTTTAGCAAAGGGGCCAAGATTGGTAATTATAAGTTTGGGCCTAATATTGAAAATAATGAGTTTACATGTATTATATCTTTCAAACATTGATAGTTTGAGGGAGGAAGCTGTTGAAGTCCTTTGTCTATTGGAGTGGGACTTTCCACCAACAACTTTAACATTTCTATGCATCTTTTGATACATCTAGAATATAAACTAGAGTATTTTGGCCCCGTAAGAATGAAATGAATGTATCCTATAGAATGATATATGAAGGTTTTGAAAAAAATTGTTTTTACTAGGGCAAAATTGGAAGGTACCATGTTTGAGGGATATTCAATACAAGAAGCCATGGGATTTTGCATAGAATATATGAAGGATTTTTAAAATGTCAATCAATGTGTATGGGATGATGTCAAAGACGAGATAGTTATAGGTGAAGTATTAGAAGGAAATGGATGTCACTTAAGCTATCAAATCAAGAAATAAGTGTGTTACATACCTATATTCTTGAAAACACATGTTCACTAGATAAGTGGCAAAGGTAAAATAATTTAAATAATAATTTATTTACTCAATTGCATTTACACATTTATATTATTAATATTATTATTTGTACATTAATATTATATGTATAAAATATGAAAAAGAGAATCATGTTGGATGTAACATCAACCTTAAAATCACAAATGCCATGATTTGATTAGAGGTGATTCTTTTCCAAAATTTGAAGAATGGATTGCTAATGCAGTCAGTGATGTAAAAGAATAAGTTCAAACTATAACAATGGAGAAAAATGATCTTTCACAATATACACATTTATTGGTTATGCATTTTAATGCAATGTGTGCCTATGGTTGTCATTTAAGAGTGGAATAAAAAGACAAAAGAAAGAAAAATTGTTATTGTGTTGTTAGTGCTGAATTTCTTCACAAAATTGAGAAGAAATTTTATGTTGGATTCAACAAAGAAATTATTGAAGTGTATTTTGGTGAATATAGTCCTATATTATTAAAATTTAAGTGGATCCAACAATCCTTAGTACAATTTTATGAGTATGGATTTGTATGCATAAATACAAGACAATTTAATTAGAGATGAATGAGCCGTATGTTTCTCCTCTTCACATGTACCAATCATTTATAATTGATGATGTAATAATCTAAAGGTGGGCATATGCCATTCAAATAGAGTCTTGTTCCAAATGAAAATTTATGGAAGTTATCGATATAATCCCTGATGGGCAATATGTTAAATTTACAAGAAACATTCAAAGAAGTGGATGAAGATGATGATGGAGTGTTTGAAGAAGAGATTTTGATTACGAATGAAGATATTGGGAGAAATAATGTATTGCATGTCATTAATGAGGATGAGAAATAAAATCAAGTAGATTCAAACATGAGTGATTAGGATTCATAAGTGTCGATATCTAGTTGAAACAAGGGATAGTCATACTGATAGTCTGATACCTATAATTGTAAACAACTTCTTAGTTTTTGAATACAAAATATTTTCAACTTATAAACTGAATTCTATTTTAAGTTTTGATTTTAACTTATGAACTCAATAAAGTTTCACTGATTCAAGTTGTTTATTTATATATTATTATTTATTTAGACTTCAAAAATGAGGAAAAGGACTGTAAGGTAAAATTTCGTTGATGATAGTGATCATAATTATAAAATTTCATTAACAAACTATGAGTGCTTTCATAGAGAAATAGTGGCCAAGAATAATAAATATTTATCATGTCTTGGTTTGACAAACATGCAAGTTGTAAATCCACTAAGTAGTATACTATTTGTTTAATAATGTTTAATGAAATTTTATAGGTAAGAGATTTATGTATATAAGACATAATATGATATATTTATTTTATAGGAAATAAAAAGAGTTAAAAAAAAATGTAGAGAAAAAAAAAAGGAAAGAAAAGATACATTGTCACCATCTTGTAGAAACCAACACATTTATGACTCAACAAATGCAGTTGGTGAAAACAATAGTTGTGATGATATGTAACTTGATATAGCATATGATGATGTGCAGCCTGATATGGCACATGTTGTGGTGATGTGAAAAATAATGATAATCTCTTACCAAAAAGGTCTAAGATAGATTAATTAAAAAAATTATAACAAAGGAACAATAGGTCTGTAGATGATTTATTCAACATTAAAGGATGTGTTGGAAGTGAAATATATGAAGATCGGTACTAATCTACTTGTTAATTTCACACCTAATGTGGCCAAGGATCATGAATTTCTGGTTAAATAAAGTCATGAAGAGAGACTACTTTCATTTGACATTCCTTAGAGTGCACCTATTACATCTAGAAATTTTGATGAAACTAGTAGATGAGCTAGAAATACTGGTAGTGGTTTGATAGAAGATGTGTCTGCTTTTGTCAAAATATAGAGATTGAGTCATGATTTGTAAACATATATAGAGAGAGGAATGTAAAATAAATAAAATTAGAAGGTAGAAATCCATTCTCAATTGAGGTATTGAGAGGTGGTGAGCCCATTAGGCCAAATGCTATAAAGTGGGCCTCTGAGTTGGGTGTATGATGTAAGGCGCATTTAGATATTTGCATATCAAGTTTTGTAGAGAAAGATCCATAAACTATGAAAAATGTTATAAAATAAATGGAAAATGCTTTTGATACTACTGGTGGACAAATCTCTAAAAAGTATTACAAGAGAAAAATGAGAATTTTGATGAACAATTTTAGATACAATTGCAAAAAAATAATCATGGAGGGAAAAGAGAGGTTAGACTCCACTGAGGTTAGAGTCCACTCTATCTTCCAAAAAGTGGTAGGAATTGAAAGAAAGTATGCATTCTAAATAATATTTGGCAAAGAGTAACAAAGGAAAGAGAGAAAGAGATAATGTGAGGGTTGGATAAACATTTGGTTGAGGTGGGTTGTAAGCCAAAATAGACAAATTTACAGTAAGTGTATGGCTTTTTGGTTCAATTTACATTATGTTATTTATTTTTATTTTTTATTAAATTGACTATATGTTGAAATTGGCATTATATTTTAGGTGGAAAATAGTAATAAATAAGCAGGTGTATAATATATTGTAAATTATATGGCAACACTAGATTGACTTAGTAAATCTAAGAGTGGGATGAAGTGGAAATCTAGTTTGTCAATAGAGATTTCAAAACCATCTATTAAATGACTTGTATGAGCCTATCTAGATCATGTCAACTCAAATTAATGGTACCAATAGGTAATGAATTGCATATTTGGTCTTGCTCAATATGTCTTTTAGTTGGTTTCCTCTATTAACCTTATAATGTTTTCATGGAATGAGCACAAATCCATGGATTCAATTGAGGTAAGAGGTTGTATTGATGTCATTTCTTCTTGTTTGTTAATTATATATACAAATGCATCTTAAGATGTAGATTATTGAAATATAGGCATAGGAGAATCCAACACAGTCTCTTTATTGTTTGAGTGATCCATAAAATGTTCTTTTAGACAAATTTATAGCTTGCATTCTTTACTTGACTATTGAATGCTTTATATATTTTTTGCATGATTGTTAGACCACATATAAATAAATTTTATCAAAGCACAAATTAAACAAAATTACCTTCATGATGTCAACATAGCTAATGATATTGATAGCGATCATGATGAGCTAGACAAGAATTTACAACACAATCATCATAGTTGTGTTAAATTAGTTTAGGTAATATAATAATTGTTAATTATCTATCCCAATATTTTATCATTATTCATGCTTAAAATGTTCTTTTAACTTAGTAGAGATTAATTTGTTGTTAACTATTTCCATAATATTTGCTTCATTCTTGTTTTAGAGAGATTTGAGACTCATTTTCTTGTCTTAGAATAATATTTTGTTCCATTCCTTCTAGAGTTCCCAAATTAGAATTGTGGGACTTATCACTCATAAATAATGATAAGTAGAATGTCTTCTGATATTGGTCCAGTATTGAAAAAAATTCATTATATGTTTGGGAAGGGAACTCTTCCATCCTAGCTTTATGCATAACAACCTTTAGCATTCAAAAGAGAATTGACAGCCAAAATCTTCTCCCTTTGACTTTCTTTAACTATGCCATATCCTAAATTTCCATCAACACCTTATGAATCTCCTTTCCTTAGATCGTCATTTTATTCTCAAACAACCCATAATTAGTTTTAATTTCCTCTGCAACTCTGTATGTGACCATTAGCCCACTCCATTTTGAGAATATAATGTGTGTTTTATATCTCAATATAATGTGTATTTTTTTTTGTTTTTGTAGACATTTATTGATAAAATCCAAGAAAGGGATAAATTCTAGGTGTTGGATGTGTTTGATGTTGTTACTATGGGCATTGCATAGATTCACTCATTATCTATTATACATGGAGTCAAATTGAATAGAATAAGAGATGCAAAATTAAATATTTTAAAGGTCACAAGTAATATAACCCTTGCTTATGAAGACAAAATAGATGGAGTTATCCATCTGAAAGAGAAAGAAGGGACCTTCACACGATGGCCACTAAGATATTTGAAAAAAAAAGCATAGTCGATGTTTATCATGTACTATCTGCTAGACAGCTTAGCCCACTACTTTATGAAATAGTATGAATGTATTTTTTAGGGATATTCTTAGTGTTTTTTGTCTATTTTGGATCTGTATAAGTAAAAAAGGAATTGTAACTAAGTTTTCTCAGCAACAACACTGAGAAACACACTTTGTATTAACATATTTTTCAAAGCAAAGACACATATTATTGTCTCATATCTACTATAAGAACACCTTTTCTCAATAAATTTTCAATATTTTGCTTTATTAATAGTTGTTTCATTATGTACAAATGAATGATTGATTATGTTTTTCTATTTTTTATGTCATATGTTTTAAAGTCTCATCATTATGTCATATGTTTGGTGGTACCTATATCTAATACCCAAACATTTATTAATTCATCATGAGTTTAAAATTAGAAAAATATATATTACCTAATGGTATAAATGTTGATTCATGAGAAATATTCATGGAGTCATCATAGTCATGCTCTACATATTGAGAAAAATAATATTTATGCATTTTATGTGGTTGGTGAATAAAATTAAGGATCACTCCCATATAGCGTGGGCCATTTAAAAGTCTCATGGCCATATGAATCCAGTACTATTGTTAGTGTTGTAATTGAAGGTGACATAATTAGTTTTTAGCATAATTAGAACTACTTTTCTTCTACCTAATATGAAGGTACTCTTATTACTTAATTGGAGGTGATCAAATAAATATGCAACCTAATTGGAATTATCTTTCTTGTACTTAATAATATGACTTAATTTTTTCATACTCTTGTCAGCTATAAGTTAATGTTGAAGTTAATTTAGTATTAATCGGTATGGTATGTGACAAATCTAAAATATGAGTCTAAAATTTGACATCTCTCCACATTTTTTAGATAGACATATTTAAAATAACTATACTACTATTACTTATGCATCTAATGGAAGCCAAAAACATACCCCTAGATGCAAAATGTAACAATTAAAATAGTGTAATGGTGTCTGTAATCATCATTTCTAGTCCATATTGAAGGTTTTCTACATTATTATATCAATAAGTGAGTATTTAAAATAACATAAATTATAAATTTTTGACTTTAGAAGTCTACAAAGAGGGTATAGATCCCAAGTACAGAAATCCCAAGGGGAAGAAAAATAAGCTAAAGGCCACTAATAGCCAAAAAACAATAGACAAATAAAAGTAAAATAAGAAACAATAAATAGAGTAGGGATTAACCATAACAAAACCACTAGTTTTTTTATCAAATCTTTCCAATATTTTTTGATGAGCTTGAGAAGGTCCTCCATGCTGGTAATTTTTCCTTTTATATCTTCATCTTCTTCTAGGAGTTTTTGCAGAAGAAATAGGAAAGAATCCACATGGTGGATAAATTTCAAGCAAATAGTGGTTAGCACCTTCATTTTATTCTAAAGAGATCACAAACCCTTCTTCACTTCCTTCAACTCCCTTTCAATTTGGCTCTCCTCTTCACTAGTATCTATGAAATCCTCCTTGTCAAAATCATAAGTGGAGTTATTTAGCTCCTCAAAATAATTGGTTCCCTCTTTCCCCAATTTATGATTGGGATCTAGTTTATCTTTCAATTTACCTACTTCCTCCCATAGATCTGAGATAGAGGGATCATCCACAGTCTTTACTAATGAAAATTTTCACCTATCAGTCTCTTAGATACCTTGATATTCATCTTTCTTTTTGTACAACTCTAAAATTTAAAACTAGACCCTTCTTCCACAACCTCCTCACCTTATGCCTAGGCCTCTAGGTGCTCTTTGTCACTGGTGAAATTCTAAGGCTCCACCCCCACCACATTCTTGTTATTACTTTTTACTTGAGTGATATTCTTAGAGTTGATCTAAATAATCAATTTCCTCTTTTTATTACTAGAAAAGGAAGGGTTATTTTGTAGCTCTTTCAGCCCTTTGATAGTTAGAGAGTGAGAAGGGTCAGAGGATCTAGAAGTTATAGCTATCAGGGAGGGACAACTAGATTCTAGTTAGAGAGGGAAAATATTTCAAACTTAGTGGATAGGTTTGAAGAAGGGGGAATAAGGTGCTTGGAAAAGGGTAGGGAACCACGAAGACCTAGAGAACCAAATATTACTCTCAGGGGAATGTGATATTCATCAAGGTCATTGTCATGGGAACTATCTAACACCTATGCTTTTTAAGGCTTAGAGGGACACAACACAAGGTAAAAATGATAAATCCTATGTATAAGACCTTGGTGGACTGGAATGGCTGAGGCAACTAGGTTTTTTTCTAGGGAGTTTTTGACATACTTAATAGTCATCTCTCGATATGATATGAGAAAGAATGAGAAGTTAACCAACACTTTGTGATAAAAGTGATTCAAAAGATCAAAATGTTAATGATAAAAGCACTAATAATAACCTTCAAGGGTAAAATATTTCATGATGGTGAAGCATACCTTATCCCATTCGTTAAATAATCTCTCTATCAAAGCCTCCCTAAAAATTCACTAGAGCTTCTCCTTCAGTGAATAATTTTTTTAACCCTTCTAGGCTTGAACTTTGATGAGTCTTTTTTAATCTTTTTCCCTCACAATGTAAACTCATAGCATTAGCAATCGAATCCTCACTAATAAAAAACTCTATACCCCTAACCTAAACTTTACAATCACCATCTCGACTCGAAGCAAATTGAATGGATATGTTTTAATTATATCCATTTATAAATTCAAGAAAATTTAGAATTTCCACCTTCATAACATGTACTTCAGAGCACAGCATTTGCTTTGGTTTCATCACATGATAATGACTCAATTCTAACCTTTTCTCTTCCCATGATTGAAAGCCTCATCAAACTATTTCACAGCTGAAAAGTGACCCAAACTAAGGTGAACCACCACCAAGGATTAACAAAAATTGAATCAAAAATAATGGAATATTTCAAAGCTCACAACCAATATTTATTAAAATGCAATCTTATCCTATAATGATTGCACATGTAAAAGAGCTTGCCAAGATTTGCCATGTGAGAATGTGCTCTAAAGGATTAAGGTTGCCTCATGTGATATTGATTTTATTTGATGTGGAAATACTCATAAAAAATGTGATCAAGACACAATGATGACCAGTGAAATTAGTGATTAAAAATGACTAATTATACTACCAAATTGATCAAAATAACGATTAAAATTAATGAGTAAATACACTACTAATGGACAGAGATTAGTGAATAAAAATGACTAAATAAGTGACCAGTTAACAACAATAAATGACTAAATAAATCATCAGATTACAACACTCAATAACTAAATATACTACCAAATCGATCAATCAAAATAACTATTAGATGACTAAAAATGGTTTAGTCATGAATTTGGTCATGTTAAAAATAACTAGAAATAAACTACTAATTGTCACATGATCATGTTTGGTCATTTATATGCAGTTTTTATTAGTTTTTTAATCATATATTGTTATTTTTATACTAGTGATGGAGAATTCTCCAAAATAGCTAAAACAAGAGAAGGTTACAGTGAATTAATGATTTTCCATAGGAAAAGAATGGCATAACTTTTCCATATCAAAATAGTAGTTTCAAAGACCATAGAGTCTAGTATAGATATCTCCATTAGGCATTGCAAAGAACCAAATCTAGTACTGGGAAAATAAATGTTTCATATTTTGGTGGAATAAAAACCTTCTCAGTAGGGAGGCGTGATTTGAAGGATATTTTTAGAAGTTACTTAATTTTATTTAAAAATGGTTTATTATGTGGAAATCGTTAAGAGATTTCCAAAAGCTATTGGAATACAAAAAATGGACATCATATGATCCAGTTATCATTGATCAAAGTTTGGTATCGAGATAGTTTTCTAATGGTTGCTAAAAATTTTGCAACATTATGTTAGTATTCCTCCAATTGTATATTTGTAATTTGAAGGTACATGTTGAAAAATGTGAAAACCTATGAAGATAGAAAGACTAGAAGATCTTGAAAGCTTCAACCATTATATTTATATGAAAAACTCTATGATGATAAGGATGTTGAAGTCCTTATAATATGAAAAGTAAGAGATGAAAGACAAACTACTATCTCATGGGAAGTTTCTGTTAGGGATCATCTAGGAGTTGAAACTTGAGTTGCAAGCCAAGGATAATTTTTTGGCATAATCACTCAATATTTAAGAAATGAAGGAAAAAATAGAGTTTAGGAGACCATCCTTTACCATAGATACATAAACCCAAATAGAAGTGTGTATTATAAGTAATTCACCATGTTATTCCTTTTCTACCCATCAATCTACTTCTTTTAGGGAATTTGAGAAGCATACTCATGGTATCATCTCTAAGTTGCTAGTCAATATGAGTTTTGATGGAAAGAGCCTCAACATCAATGGCCAAGTAATTACTAATCCCATATAGGTTGAGAATAGACCTCAATAAGCAGGTTTGGGATTTGTTAGTGGTAATGGAAAAGTTGTATAATCCTCGAAAATAGTTGAAGCATGAGAAGCCTAAAGAGATGATCCCACTCCACTATTGATTCATCCCATTTAAAGAGATGAAGAATTTTATATTGTAAAATACATAAAGGGACAACCCCTCAATTAGGGAAAATGCATCCATAAAAAATGCAAGTCATCTCCACTGAGAGCTTAACATACCAATGGAGAAGGTAAAATAATTTATCCTTATCATGATTACAAGCATGATATCACTAAAAACTATGACAAGCATAAATATTCCAATGTTTTCCTTGATTATGAAAATAATGGTCTTGGATCATAGAATTTGCACCATTATGTGTCCATGTGTTGGAAGAGAAAATACTTTGAATGAAATTTTATATCCCTCAAGAAGGAGACAAGTTGTAAAGACCACTCTCCAAGCTAAAATATGAAGAATGACAAGAGGCCTTTGCTATCCAAGAAAATGGAAAAGAATTACTACACTCATTATAATATCAGTGGTCATTAGGTTGATAAGTGATGGATGTTTTATCCGTAACTTTGTTTGGATACTCAAAATAAAAATTTATGCAAGCTCTCCTGAAGAAAGAGGTAGCAGATGAATGAGTTAGTAAAGTACTAATAGGCCAAGAGGAAACCAATGAAGAATTTATCCTATCCAAATAAGATTCCATCATGAAGGAGAATCCCAAAGTGGAACATCCATTAAATTAGATTGGTAAGAAATGAATAACTTTTTTGTAAAGATAAGTTTTATTTAGCATGCTTAAAGTCACCTTGAAATCGCTTTATTTAGTTTCCACTGTTGGATAAGCATGAAAGAAACTAACCTCATTTTTCTAAGCAAGTGTGGAGGTAGGTCACACCTTTAGGGTGAAAAATGGACTAGCCACATATATGAAAAGCATATTATAAACAACCCATTGTCAGAGGTTGTCTCATTTATTATTTTATGTTCCCACATTCATATTGGCATATTTTTGCTTATCTTTTCTTGTAGCATTTGGAAAAATGGTAAAGAGGCTCCATTGAGAGAGAACATTAGAAAATTTCTCTAAATCAGATTTGGGGTATAACAATAGTTGAAACACATGTTACACATAGCTAAAGAGTTTATTTCAAAAGGAAGACAAGTAGGTATGAAGCAACATGTGAAGTGCTTCCATAGTAAGTAGCACTCAGTTATACATTTTTATTTTTATGGATAAATTTTGATATCCATTTTCATTGAAACATAGTATTTCAATATATGTGTAATCATAGTATGTGCCTTTGTAAAAAACCCCAAGAAAGGCACTGTTTGTAGCATATATGTTGCATTGTAAGACCCCATGAAGGGGAATTTATAAAAGTGATGATATGATATCGCTTATTATATGAAATATAGTTTTATGTCCTTGCAAGAATGTTGAAACAATAGGGATAATATGGATTACATTTCATAATGGGAGAGCATTACCTTAGTAGAGTAATGCAACGAAGTGCAGAGAGAGGATATTGTGGATGATATAATAAAAAAGACTTTTGTAGGTCCAAAATCTCCTTAGTGGGGAGGAGTGATTTGAGCAGATCACCACTAAATCAATACCAATCCCAAATATTTCTAAGTACCTATGTTTTTTACTCTCTAGGCATGAAGTATGAGGAAAAAATGGGTAAAATAAAAGGTCTAATTTATTATTCAAACCATTCACACAACATAGAGCTCATTGAGAGATTTTTGGTGCATTTTTTAGTTTGAAAAATTCAGTCCATAAGCATAACATATGGTGGGTCAAAGTTGGTCAAAATCAATAGGATGGGTCAATCTTGGTCAACACTAGTCAAATCTAGTCAACAAGCATTAAAGGTCATGATAAATTTAGATGGGGTGATTTAAATGATAACATGGCACTCATCTAATTACATTTTATTTCCATTAATTACCATCCATTTTTCATAACCACCACATAGTATGGGGGATTTATACACGGAGAAAAGTATCTTTCTATAAAAGATAAGAAAGGCATTGAAATGGGATGATAAAAACCCATAAGATAGTCATTAATCCCATGATATTTGGGAAAGGATAATCAAAAAGGCTAATTTAAAGCCTTAGATATTATAACTTCATGAAGGGATGAGATATAGGCTATTTTAAAGCACTAAGACTTTGTAAATTAAATCCCACCTTGGAAAAAGGGGATAAACATAATCATTCAAACATAGGGGATAAATAAAAACCCCATAAAATTTGTAAAGAGGATAACTATAAATCCCATTAAATGTGTAAAGGGATGATTATAAAATTCACTAGAGGTGTAGCCTCCACAAGTATATAAAGGGGTGAGGTGTCATTGTAAAATCATTCTAAATCATTCTAAGTTCTCAAAGCACTCATTGGAGGAGAAAGAGAAGTGAAGAAGAGTTCATCATAAGTAACTCAGTTCAGAGTTTGGAAATTTTACAGACAAGATTATTTTGATTGAATTTTAGTAAGATTTGTGACTTTATTCATTTCTGAAGTTTCTCATAAGAGATAGAATTTATGTAGTCTACATTACCGTCAATCATTACATGACTGATATAAATATACCATACCAGGTGGATAAGCTCGCATTATTGGATCTATTCACGCTGAACATTTTTAGAGGTATTTCATTATATATTCCCAATTCATGGCACGCATGATTCATTATAATGTGAGTTTTGTGACTATACTTGCATTCTATTTTAAATCAATATGTTCATTGATTAAATGAGCTGAGAGAAGTAGTCCCTCCTAGATGAACTTTGTTATCAATTATAAAGTATTTTATCCCTATTTTTTCTCATAAATTTTCATATTACTTTCCATTTAAGTTATATTTCTTATTTTAGAGGACTTATAAGTAATTTGATGATAAATATATAAAAATGAATGATTAAGTCATGGAATCAATTTAGGATTTTCTCAGAATCACTCTCATTGATCGAAATCATTTAAAGTATCAATTTTTCCATTTTATAGAATGAGGAAAAACTTAGATAATTAATGAGTATCCATTTTTAAATAGTTGTTAATAAGTTCGGTCACTTATTATTTATAGATCAAATTTCTCCACCAAATTAACCAAATTATTATTTTTCATGCACTACATTCCTTGACAATGTTGGGATATAATGATGTTGTGGGTTGAATGACCATGTGTTATAGTGATAATTTCCAACCTTGAACATTTATTTGACTTTTTTATGTCAATTTACCTCTATTGAATTGGCTATGTTTTATTGATTGCATTGTGACACTTTTATCCTTATATATCACTCTTGAGTCAAGCTTGTTAAATATTAATTCTACATAAGATTAATTTCTTTGCTTAATTGTTTTAGTAATTCATATTTATAATGAAACAATAAAATATGTTAGTATTAGTTGGGTATATACTAATGGATCAGAAGTAATGGGTTTATTTAGTGAACAATAAAATTGAAGAAGTTAGAGGATTCCTCAATACCCCCTTGTGGATTGCATAAATTCACCATGAGGGTTCCTAGATGAAATATGCCACCAAATCATCTCCTCATTTAGTACCTATTCATTTGAGTGATGAAAAACTAGCCAATAAAAAATTAATTTGAATATTATGTTTTACATGTTCTTACATTCATTTTCATTTTATAACGTTAAGAACTGAGGATAATCTATGATATATTTATGTTTAATAGAACCATAAACTAATAGTTATATTTCTATGTTGAAAAATATGAGGATAATGATTATATGGTTTCCTTATATAAATAGCATGGGTAATTAACATGCACATGAGAGTATAACTCAAGCATAGTATATCTTGAATGAAGAAAGGAAAGAAGCTCAGAATGTATTTATTTAAAATGATAGATAACCAAAAGGATGTTTCCCTATTTTCTCCTAAATGAATATGTTATTGATTTATTATTGAATTTCAATAACCTATGTTATAGATAAAAGATTCACTTATTTAAAAAATTTGAATGATCTATTTGAACTATCTTGGTCAGGTCTAAATTTAAATCAATGTTACTTAAACTATGGAATCAATTTTTAATGAAAAGGACTTTAGATTTGTTTTATACATGTCTTAATAGCTTCTTGTTCTAATGAAAGGTTGTGCATATTTAAAGAACTAAATATACTATATTAATCATTAAATTGTGCATGAGGATGAATCACAATGTCTAAAAGTATGAATTATATAATTGGTTGTTATTTTTCATTAAGTTTAGAAATTTAGAATGGTCCAACTTGTCCTGAATATCAGTTGTCCAACACTATCCTACCCTATATATATTACATCCTTTTCCTATATTAAGTTTTGTTTACCTATAGATGCATAAAAATTGTATATTTAACATGTGTCTATATTTTGTGCTTTAAATACTAGCATTGCAATCTCTTATTCAACCCATGTGTTGTTGAGGATTCTTTTTGGATGAAGGTCACAATCACATATTCATATTTGTCTTCAGTAGCTTGTGTCTAGCCTAAAACATTTTCTTATTCTGTGTGATAACCCTTCCCAGGTGGAGTGAGCAAGTTTGGTTTTGTTTTAGTCATATTTGTGTCTCTTTGTGCCAATAATCCCCATGGAGGTTGAATTGCATAATCTCTCCATGTGAGCAACCTATTCCATAGATCCTCTCACCTTGGTAAAAGTAGAGCTCAAGGAAGAAGGGAGATGACCATACCCTCTATAGGTTTCTCTTAGTTATTTTCTATGGTTAGCCTATTGTAGATGCCAAACCCTTCCCCATCTATAATCACATACCTATATATTTTTCATCTTTTTTTGCCATTTTCTTCAAGAGTGCAAGGTCGAGTGAAAGATGTGTATAGCTAGGAACCAACACATTTCGATAGTTTTATTCAACATTTTAGTAGTTTTGAATAAAATTTTGGTGGTTTCATTCTATGTAATTTTTATTTATCTATGTTTTTCATTATTTTTTGAGTTATTTTACATTTTCATCATTTTTTTGTCTCTACATAATAGTAGTTTTCATTCAAAGTGTTATATTTTTTATTTATCTTTATTTTTCATTGTTATTTCAACTAACTCATAGGTCGCTTGGGTTTCCTAATACATTAAAAATAAAATACTAATAGTTTTTATGTAGGATTGTATCCTAAAGAAATAAATAGTGAAATCAAGAAGTATTTCTTTAGGTTACATGTTTATTGCTAACATTTTCTCATTTCATGTTTTTCCTTATGCAAGTAATAATTAAATTACATTTTAATTTATTATAAATTTTTAATTTTTGTATTATAAAGGTTTGTGTATGTTATTTATTTGGTGTCACATTAGTGATGATAGTAAAAAATAAATAATAATTATTGTAGTTTTGTATTATGTAGGTTACACTTATGTGTATGCACTTTCCTTAGCATTACATTTTGATGATGCCTATAAATAAAAGATAAGTGTCAACCTCTTTTTTAATTTTTAGGATCTCTATAGATCATGTATTTTACCACAACATAGTAAATTCAATCACATGTACCGATGAGATATATAGATTAAGGACAAGTTTTTTAATTGCCTAAGCAGTTGTGTGTTCGATGCACACCATGACATGATGGACTTATGTGCTACAATACTCAGGGTTTGAATAGTTACATTAAAGTTTTATTTTTTTGATGTTAACCTACTGAAATATTATGGCTAGGTTAGGCACACATGGATTATACCCTTTTATTTAAATCTATTAAATCAATGTATTTCATGGTCTTATGCCTTAACATACCAAAAGGTATATAGATAAGCACTCTTTCTAAAATATTGATAGAATCGTAAGACTTAAGATATCCATTTAGTAATTTGAATTAGAGTACAACAATAAGAATTTAGTTCTTACAAGTTACTTTTAACTTACCCTTGAAACTAGGTTAAATAAGCCATGGGTATAGTTCTAACTCCATATTTAGTAATCTAAAACATTGTGATGACACTTTCCAATGGATGAGATAGCATATATGAGATCCTAAAAGTCATTCAAGTAAATTTTCTAAGATTTTATCTTTTAATATGACTTGAATGTTTAATTTTATTTAATGTATAAATTTCTTGTGTATAATTTTTATTCTATCTTCTTATGATATCCATATAATTGAAGTATTTTCTATTTTAAAATCAAATTTCTAATCCTTCACACAAAGTCTAAAACAAAGAAATTCTTAATCAAGAAATTCTAAAAATGAGTAACTCAAAACTTTTGTCAAGCATTTATATTTTTAGTTTTGGGTCATACACTTTTTTGAAGTCATAACCTATGTTAGGTCACTATCCTTTTTAAATATAATGCCATCATATGCCTATAACCATCATAATTAGAAAACCATATTAAATCCAATATGATATTTAGTCAAAACCAATCTCTAATACAAAACCATCTTGATTGGTGATAACAAAAACCAATCTCAATAGATCCCACAATGAATAATTACTATTTATAAACAAGGATGATCTCTTTCTATAGCTTATAGATTTTGGTGCTTTTCTTCTTTTTGATATTTATTCCGACAACATAGGCCAATTAACTAGTATAGAACCCCAAACCATTTCAAATCAACATTAACATACCACTAATCACTATATTATCCAAAATAAACCAAGAATCCCATAAAATAGTTATATTTTTAATTTAAACATCCCTTATCATACTATCAAAGGGAACATAACTCTAGCATCCCAATCCCAAAATACAATGATCCTTGAACAACTCTAACAATTATCCCAAAAGTTATACGATCCAATTCTCCATATTACTCAATTAAACGAGCTATTCAATCTATAATGTAAAAAACCTAAATGTCCTACCAATCCAACTCCTAAGCCATTTGAAATGTAAAGCACCCAACCTATCAATAAAATTACCATGTCTAGTAGCTAACCGAGAAAGGATAATAAAAAATGAACTTAAATTCCTTTGGGAGAACCACTCGATGTTTTATTTTTAAATTAGGTCACCCCAAACATGATCAAGTTTCCACACACCAAACCCTTTTATGAAAGCATTCTACAGCCCATATGGTATAGATAAAATGTATATTTCATGTATCATAATATTGAGGAGCACTTTATTCATAAATTCATGAGATTTAAATATTACATCCAAGATAAAATTGAAAAAGGGGACATCAAAGTAGAGCTAAGTATATCCACATGCGAAAATCATAGCTTGGGGGTATGCAAAAATGTTTTCCCTGAGCACAATCAAGTTACTTTAATTCCAAGTAATGGTCATAATCTTTTACCATCTTTTTGATGAACCTTCCTTTGATACACCCATTTTTAACCAACCCATCTTTGAAAACCATGGCCTCCCTCTATTTTTTTATGAATTAATCTTTGAATCTCAACCCATGTTTGATGATCCACTTTTTTAAAAGCCTATCTTCGACCAAGATCCCATTTTTTACTAAGAACCCATATTTGACCAAGATCTTATCCTCAACCAAGAGTTTATGTTTGAAAAAGAAACTATCTTTTATCAAGAGCATGTCTTTGACTGAGATCCCAATTTTTATTGAGATCCCACCTTTGACCAATCCTCCTCCAACTAAAAAATCCTATCTCACACTGGATAATCACCTAACCTCTTATCACACACTGAAGTCCCCATCTCCCCACAACACCTACCCCAAGTGATATAGGAACTTTTAGATATTAGAATACAAAGAATGTTTTGCATAGCTAACCTCCCTAATTCTCTCATAATTAGTGGAAGGTCCACCATACATAATAAATATACTTTAACATCCTATTAGTTTTGTTATACATCATTTATCACATCTGGTTTTTTCATAGAGGAAAATATTAATGACTCTAATAATCTATACTTATACAATGTTATCTTCATATCCAATTTCCAAATAAATAAATATTATATATCAAATTTAATCCTCAAAAGGAAATAAATACCAAGGTAGAGGCCTTAGCCTCCATGATCAAATAATCCTAGAACCCATCCATTTAAACATAAACAATAGATCCTACAACATATACTACAAACCATTACAAAATCAAAATAAATATGTTAGTATTATTTTTTCAATTTCTAATGAAGCCTCATCCATAATAAAAATAGGATTCATTAATAGTCCTTACAAGGACTATGTTTCCACCACTCCTTTCATTAACACCACCAATCCTTCCTCTTGTCTTGCAATTCAATCACCTAGACCTATCGATTAGGACTGACAATCTTACATATCATCAAATTTATTACATGAAAATCCAATATTTTCAAAGTTCATCACTAACGTCTAGGCAAAAGTGCATAAAGCAACATTAACTTATTATATGGAATAAAAATTGTTCTTCAATCAAAATGAATTATAAAATCAAAATTGGAAAATTTTGTCTCATAGTGAAAACCTCTTTTAGGTACTATTAGTCAATCTATGTCAAAATCAAAATCAAAATATTCAAGAAGAATCCCTTGGTGAAATCCTTTATAAGACACCAATGGATGATAAATTTAATATGCCCCATGCATCAACATAGTTACAAGAGAAATCCCCTTCACATTTTGAAGACACCACTGAAGCAGAATTGAATCCCCAAATCAGCCATCTTATTGCTACTCTTAATCTTGTAGGATATGAGATTATTGGTCCTAGAATCACTATTCATATCATGGAAACTATGTTTATCCCCAAAATCATTTCATCCTTCTAAATATTTCATGCACTCAATAAACATCTTTCATCCAACACACCTTACACTTCACCATCCTTGACAACTTTCTCTATTGTAGGGGTTGTGATGGTATCATGATAAATTTTGAAGAAGCCAACCTATAAATGAACATAGTTACTAAAGACATCTCTAAAGCATATACCGAAAATAGTAATACGGGTTAGCATCATGCATATCAAACACTTCTACAATTAAGATGCCCCTCCTTGTCCCCTGCCCCCTTCCATCTAGCCACCACTATGAAAAAAAGAAAAAACAAAAAAAAGTTATAATTTAAAAACAATAAATATCCAACCTACATGTGAGAAATGAATATATAAGGTTACATTTTCATCTAATTATGAATAAAGTATGTTATTTTCATGACTGTGAAATTTATTAACAATTAATCAAAACCCCCTACCACATTGCATTGAAGTCAAATTACATTATTCAAATAATTTCATGATAAGCCTCTCTAAATGTAAATTCATAGTTTTTCAAGTAGAATATTTTATTGTCCAATTACAAACCTTTATAAACATACATTTATATATTTTAAGTTAAATTTTTTATTTTCAAATGACATATTTCATACTGATGGTAAATTATGTTCAAAAATTCAATTTAAAAAATGTAAAAAGATATTCATTATTAAACCAAGCTCACAATAGAGTGTAAATCCCCTCGCCCATTCTCCCCCACACATAGATAAATAGAGGCAAGGAAGTGCCTATCTATACATATAACTATTTATAAAGTATGGTTTATTTCATCATTAGGAGTGGAAATATATATAGTTGAATTGGGGCCTCCATTTAATTTTTTTGGAATATGGGCTCAAATAAAGACCTTATGCATCATTCCTTCCCCTCCTTAGTCAGGGAATTCTCTCATCCTCTTACATCAGGGAGTGCCAAGTGTATATAATTTCTTTTGATATGAATTAATATAATAAATAGAATTATTAGTGTATAAAGTAAAAAACTTCCACATAATTTATAATATTATTCAATTATATATAATTATTGTTGGCCTAAAAGGAAGACATTCATAATATTTTAAAACTTAGGTACAATTTTTAAAACAAATTTCATAATTATAATTATGAATAATGTATTTTCTTTATTTTTTTAAAATTATTATAAAATGTTCATGGTTAAAATTATTAATATTTCTTAAATAATATAAAAACAAGTACCTTGGAATGGCCTTAGTACCTGTCGATCTAATATAGGCTAAATTTTAATTTTAGTAGTTATTATATTTAATGATGGAAATAGATTACTCCTCTTACTACTTATGGATAAACTTTTACCCAAAAGAATATTAATGTAAGGCAAGTCACATACACATATGGTAATAGGGAAATGTGTATATACACAAAGAGGATGTGTTTACAAGAGGGATGCATAAATAGTGAGCAAGTAGACACAACATAGAGTTGAAAGAAAAAGAACAATAACCTAGACATAATGCCCATGTATTTATGTAAGTCCATTTTAATGCCAAATATGTTGAAGTGGTAAAGGTAAGTAGTTTTAATAACTTCCTTTTGCAATGGGGAAATGTAACCTATAAATAGAGAAGCAAGATTTTGTGTAGTAAAAAAATCAAATGGTTTTAGAACATTTTTTGAACAACAAATATTCACTCTAAAACAATTGCATTGATACAATTAAATATATTTTGGTTTATTAGTTATTCTATCATTTATTTTGTGAAATCAAAGTAATCAATTATTGTATCCATAATTCATTCTAGTGGGGAAACCTGCAAACAAATTTTCTAGCTGTATGAAGAAGGGCACTTCCATTACATAGATTTTCATGTTAATGTAAATTTATGTAAGAGATGAAGTTGTTAATGTACTATAATAGTGATTAGCTTGGATATTGGCTTTAGATTTAGATTATGATTTAGCATATATGGCACCCAGATATAAAGACACTTGAAAATTGTAATAATAAAACATATTGAAATAAATTAGTTATCATTAGAAAGTTTAATATTAACACATATGAGAAATATAAGCAAACATGATTAGATAAAATATCAGGCTAGAAACCATTGAAGAAGAAATCTAGTTTTTTGAATTATAGACCAAGCAATAAGAATAGCAATATTAATTTCACTATCATATATTAATCAAATTCATTCTATAATGCAAACTTACATAATGTTGTAGATGCGCATACAATTATAGCATGCATTATGACTATTTTAAAAGATGAATGTGGTGATGATATTTGAATTTGAATCTATAACACCCTATCTTCTCTATGCATGACATACGACTTGCACAAGATTTATTTGCATGGTACCAAGGTTATAGTTAAAGACTCTAATGCGAGGTGATGATGGTTTGCTCATGTTGTATGTTGATAGCCTTGAAAACATTGAGATTTTTAGTTTGCCTGAAAGTGATGCAGAGATTGTTTTAGTTTTGAATCTCATTAAGTTGAGGGGTGAAGACAATAAATGCTTTCAAGATCAATACTAGAAAGGATCCATTCATTTTTATTCCACATGCAAAGACTTGGCATTTTTACATCAAAAAATTGGGCCCTAATTCCCCCTGTTTCCCAAATTCACAATGAAATGAAGGAGGCCCTTCTTCTTTTCTACTCTAATTGAGTAGAGGTATAGATGAAGTGATTAGAATATTTTTAAGCCACTGAAGATTGTGATAAAGCTTTAAAACATGTTGTTGACCATGTCAAATCCTTGTCTCATAAGGGTGGGGCTTTACAAGCATGTGGAGAGTACAACCTTGAGTCTCAGTACTTCATAACACCTGTACAACAAATCCCAATAGATAGTGATATCAAATTATTATATGGGACATCAAAAATGTTTAAAGAGTAGAACCAACAAGGTATGTTCAATATCTCTACCTATTTTCTAAATAACTTCAGGTCCCAAGATGTTCTTAAAGTGAGCAATTATATTGGTCTAGTGATGATCCAAAAATGAGGTGGTCATTAATGTGTGGTAAAAGTAGCAGTAACATGGACACTTCTTTAAATGCTATAGGTGGCCCTTATAATTCACTATATATCACATAGCTAGTAGAACAATTGGCTGTCCCTACTGCATATACATGTCAATTGGCTTGCTAAAGTACTTTTCAATGCCTCATTCAACCAAGTCCTATTTCTATGATTTTTAAAAACATAGACATTTGATTGGATATGGTGTATACAAGTAATTTCTTGTTAACACCAACTAAGAAAACTAATAAAATATTGCAAACATTAGATAGTATTTTTGTGTTTTACTAACAGGCAATTTGGCAGTCACTATCAACAAAGGTCAAAGGTAACTAATAGTTTTAGGTGAAAACAACAATACCATCAAGTACTAATAAACATTAAATATGTTCTATTTTCTTAATATAATTGATTTAATAGTTTCAACATCTTTAATATTATATTTAATTGATCCCTACAATTTTAATTGTAACCGATTAGTATGTATTGAGGCTCATTCGAAAACACGATAATAAGAGTTACATTTTATAGAATTAATTAAATAGCATTAATTATAAAAATAGACAAAGAACTTTAAAATATTTAAAGAATACCCATATTTTACACCATGATATTCTTCAATACATTACATAAAAATAATATTTATTTTCATAAATATATAATAAAATAAAAAGTGTTAATTTAAAATGTTAATTTCATGTTAGAAAAAAACTAAAAAATACAACACAAAAAGTTGGAAAAAAATAAAACTCTCCCATTGCCTTCCTTTTTTAATATTTCATTCGATGTACAAATTTTTTTAATACATTAATTTACAAATCTTCCGAAATTCATTAATGAAGTTAAAACTCAAGTGTCACCTTCATCCTCGATTTCCATTATGTCACTTTGACATGATTTTCATTGTTATTATTTATTTATTGGACTCATTCTTGGCAAGTAAAACGATGCATAAATCATATTCGAATCTATATATGCCATAATTTTATAATAAAAACATCTTGATATGTTAGTACTACACTATATGCTTCTATATCCAATGATCTCAAAATGTTCACTAAAAAATTGAACTGTATCTATTCCATTTCTATTAATAGCTTTTTCATGATACTTCTAAATATAAGTCTTCAAAATTCTTTAAACATGATCTATCATTTTAGACAAATCTCCATAAGAATAATTTCCTCAATATTCTTCAAGAACACGTTTAAACTACTAAATCTTCATCATGTCTAATTAATGAAAGACCATCAATTTCCTAATGGTATTTATATAAAATGACTTGCATCTTTGAAAATTCATGTTGACATATTAAAAAAAATTACATGACTAAAAAACCCTTATCTTTTATACATTAATGGGTAAAAATTGTATCATTTACTAAAATATCAACTTTAAAAAACATCTCTAAAATATTTAATCTTAAGAAAAAATATCCTAAAATACAAAAACTCTAGACATCATCAATTACGAAAACTCTAAAAAAATTTGTAAAAAAATATCTTAAAATACAAATGTGTTTTAGCTACATGGAACATCTGAAATATCCCAAAAAGAAAAGAAAGTGTGTCAAAATCACAATCCAGTCATAACTAGAGGCACTGAAGCTCGAAATGTATTACAAAATCTATGAAGGTTAACAAACAAGAGAAAAACAAATTCTCCAAATCGTAACTTTGATCTTTACAAGTACTTTTACGTCCCATATGAAAAAATTCTTAAAATCACACTTCCATAAAACATAATCCAAACCATGAATGATGATGTGCTATATTGTAATTAAAATCTCATATCTTTGAAAATATTTTTACCATGGGATCTATTGAGGCACATTATTATAACGAAAACAACTGAAAACAACAAAACGATAATACAATGAAACTATTCTCTAACAATAACCTTCCAAAGTCCAAAATGATTTCAGGCGCTAGGGTTTCGAACCCGGTCATCGAGAAGGCAGGGGCGGCGGAGGCATGTTTGATAGAGCGGAAGGGGGCGGCAGCAGGAACGACCGCAGAGAGGGCAGGGAAGGAAAGATAGAAGGCGTGGAGAAAGATGGAATGACGACAACAAGAAGAATCTGGGCGGCGGTAAATACGGAGTAAATACAGCACACCGAGCAACGCAGGTAGAAAGTCAGAGCGGGACGTGAAATAGATAATATCTACACCTAGGGCGATGTGGAAGGCTGAGAAGTTCCCCATTACAGTCGATCAAGCCATCAGTGAAGCCTCTCAACCCAGCACACATCATTCCCTATGTATACTTTGGCGAAAAGGCGATTGCAGCGGTGAAATAAAATGAATAATATTTTACATCCAGGGATATTATTTTCTGCTTCAACAACCACTGGCCAAATCTGTCAGATCTTCATTATGGTATTTGATCTTAGTGAGGATAGAGATACAATACTTCGGGATTATTATTTGGAATAGGATCAACATCTGTTATGAAACCATGGTATTGGTCTTTAAACCCACTCATTTAATCCTTTACCATTAGGGCTATCTGGGTCCGTCTCTCTTATCTCCTTTTTTAGTTTTGGGCTGAATCATGTTTTAGGGCAGTAGGCAACACCTTGGGTGAATTTCAAATGACACATCATACCACAACCAAATTTTTTTACACAACTTTTACCCGTATACTTGTCAATATTGATATCTTCAAGGACCTGTTAGCAAATCTTGTCTTGAAAGTTAAGGACCACTTCTGGACTCAACCTTTTGACAACGAAGATTTTCCATTTTGCTGCTGCAAATGTTTTGTTATAGGACATTTGGCCACTGCATGTAATAGTTAAAAGAGAAAAGAGGAGTCATCCGGGTGGAAGGAAGCCCGTCCAGATCTTCTTACCGTGCACAAAGCATACGTTGAGAGTGAGGCTTAAGAGACAGCTTCAGAAAAACCAAAGTATGATTTAAAAAAATTGTTTCAAATGAGGCTCCCATGGATCTAATGACTAAAACACCGTTAGCAACAAGGAACGAGGTGCCAGAGACATTAGCAGAACCAAAGGATCTTATCTCGAAACGTATAACAGCGAACATTTCAAATGATAAATTTCAGCCCATTCATTCTTTAGAAGTATCTATGCCCTTCTTTTTAGATTCAGAGAATTCAGGAGTTAAGGGGGATTGTATTGATATGAAAAGGATAAAGAAAGGAGATCTTCTAAAGGTATAGGGTCCAACGAGTTTGAACCTTCACTCCCATACAAAGGGTGTTAGTGTTGGATCTGACTTTAATTAATCAATTTGAAATATAATTAATTCTTTCTTTGTTAAGAGATTTTGACATTGAGGTTATTTAAAGCTGACTTCCAATCTTACTTTACTCATATAAAATATTTTAGTATCATTGTTAATCTCTCATTCATTCACACAATAACTTTTACACACTTATAGATGATTCATACACGATCACTAATGTTGATTCATGTGTTCTACAGATGCCTATTTCAAGATCGATCTAAGATTCTTGAAACTCTCAAAATGAGATGATCAATTTTTTCATGCCATTACACTAATTTTTCATATCATTCAAGTGAAACCACCATTTAATGTAAATTGGCAGTTGTGAAATTTCCCCAAAAGTTACAAAAATTCGACTAATATAGTTGGAAAATTATCTTAATAGTTAAAAAACCATCCCTAAAGGTTGAAAAACTACTAATTGTTACATACAATTACATAACCTCATCCACTTCAATCTGCAATTTTCTAACAACAAAAAAACATGAAATTTATGGAGGTCTACACACACACACACACACACACACACACACACACACACACAAATTGAAATCAAAGATTATTGAGTTATTCAATTCTTATATTCAAAGATAGTATATTGACAGTGCATCGAGGGAGTGGAATAATTCTCAGGGAGGGTGGTTTCTAAATTCACATTGTGATAGCACTTTTATTACAAGAAACTATGGGTGGGAGTCTTTTAAATTAGATATCCCTTTCAAAATTTGAGACACTACTTGTCACCTTCATGTCACTTTGCGACTAGTCAAGGGTCTAGATGGGATCTCTATGTCCATGTGGCACATTCTTGTGCTCTCATGACCTCATTTTTTGAAATAATTTTAAGTCTCTACTTAGTGACACATGGCACATGCTCACACTATCATGATTCAAAAGAAGATTTTGACATCTTAAAAATTACAAACCTGTTGAGTCACCACAACATGCCACGCATCACATTGTACCTTCATAATTTGTTGTGACTTTAAAAGGTAATTGTTACTTGACTCTATAGTCCTTGTCACGAATTTTCACATCTTCATGGAAAATTCAAGCTTAAAAGGAATCATGACTTTCTCAATTCCATGTGGGGAATTTTTTCTCACACATAGCTTCACAATCTTTCAAAAATGGATTTGGCTCTACGGGTCTATGAGGCAATGACAACAAACAACATATTCATTTTTTGAGTCCTCGTGACTTAGTATTTGCTTTAATATATTTAAGTTTAGAGGTTAGTGAGGATGTAAAGAAGTCAACTTCACCACATGTCACTAATATAAGACTTTACAAATTTATATCACAAGTAAAGTTTTGAAGGTGTTATGTTTTTTAGGATGCAAGTTAATCTGGATTATCATGTGTCATGATCTTGTGGCCTTGCAACTTCATGACTTATAAAATTAAACTCATGTTGAGTAATATATTACGTAACTACGAGCCAACCAAGATAAGACACGTATCTTGACTCTCAAAGGGCTTTATCAAAATAAGATTAAGTTGTCAACCAAGGTAAAGATTGAGATAATTGACAAAGGCAAAGATAGAGAGATCATTATTTTAGGTGTTCATGGCATAGGAGTATAGAGCATACTGCTCACAATATACATCACACGTTGAATAGGTTGTTCAAAACTTATTAAGGACAAGTTGGACCATTGTGACTTTATAAAGTAAATGGAAAACAATAACCAATTATATAATTCATACTTTAAGACATTGTGATTCATCCTCATGCATAATTTAATGATTAATATAGTATATTTAGTTCTTTAAATAAGCACAACCTTTAATTAGAATAGGAAGCTATTAAGACAAATATGAAACAACTCTAAAGTCCTTTTCATTAAAACTTGATTCCATATCTTAAGCAATATTGATTTAAATTTAGACCTGACCAAACCTAACCAAGTTAGTTCAAATAATTCATTCAAAAAATTGAAATAATTGAATCTTTTATCTATAACATAAGTTATTGAAATTCAATAATAAATTGATAACATATTCATTTAGGAGAAAATAGGGACAACATCCTTTTGGTTATCTATCATTTTAAATAAATACATTATGAGCTTCTTTCCTTTCTTCATTCAAGATGTACTATGTTTGAGTTATACTCTCATGTGCATGCTAATTACCCATGTTATTTATATAAGGCAAACACATAATAATTGTCATCATATTTTTCAACATAAAAATATAACTATTAGCATATGATTCTATTAAACATAAATCTATCATAGATTGTCCTCATTTATTAATGTTATAAAATGAAAATGAATGTAAGAACATGTAGAACATAATATTCAAATTAATTTTTCATTGGCTAGTTTTTCATCACTCAAATGAATAGGTACCGAATGGGGAGATGATTTGGTGGAATGTGTGTACCTGGGCACCCTCATGGTGAATTTATGCAATCCGTAAGGGGTATTTAGGAATCCTCTAACTTATTTAAGTTTATTATTCAGTAAATAAATCCATTACTTTTAATCCATTATTATATAGCCAACTGATACTAACATATTTTATTGTTTGAATTACTTAAATAAGTAATCAAGGGAAACAGTCTTATGTAGAATTAATATTAAACAACCTTGACTCAAGAGTGATATGTAAGCATAAAAGTGTCATAATGCAATCAATAAAACATAGTCAATTCGATAGAGGTAAGTTACAATAAAAAATTAAAACAAATGTTCAAGGTTGGAAATTATCAGAAGAACACATGGCCATTAAACCCACAACATTGTGAGATTTCAGCATTGTCAAGGAATGTAGCACATGCAAAATAATAATTTGGTTAATTTAGTAAAGATATTTGATCTGTAAATATTATGTTACTTTACTTATTAACACCTATTTAAAAATGGATACTCATTAACTATCTTACTTTTTCCTCATCCTATAAAATAGAAAAACTTATTTCCAACTATCAGAGAGGTATCTCTTCAATTTTTTATGGGACATGTGCTAGGGGAAGCATTTATTGGTGGATTATTAGAGCATGATACAAATATCATAGGTGACCATGCCCCATGTTTGACTAAGAAACAAAATATTTTGTTGTATATTTATGTCCGCATTAGAGCGCAATGATTTGAGAGACAAGTGAGATGTAGTGATGATTAAGCACAAACCACTGAGGGAAAAAATTGATGAGACATCAGATAGCCCTTTCTACTCTAGTTATAGACCTATGTCAGAGACTATTAGCTAATTATATTAAATTATTTCATGAGCATGTGGATTTAAAATAATGATTGGTAGTTTACAAGGATCATGAGTGGAGGATTCAGTCTAGCTCACGGTCATGATAATATGATAGTAGAGATTTTTATTCATGCGCTCCTTTTCTAATTTAGAGAGACGTAAATAAAGATGTATCTATAGATATAGTTTTTGATATTATGTGACTTTTCATATATTTTTCTTATAGCATATTTAAACATTTGATTTGTATATAAACTTTTATGTGTACTTATTTATACTGTGCAATATTGCATATGTTTTAATAATTATTCCATTTGACTATTCAAATCATGTGATGGAATTATTACTTAGGATTTTCAAATATTTGGTTATGCTCTTGAATATGAAACAATGTGTTAATGATATAATATTTTTAATTTTCAACACATGCATAATCAATTTAACTGAGAATCGTAGAATGAGTTCACAACCCTGACAGAAATAAAAATTGTGCACGATACTAACTGTTATTTATAAATACAATTTGATATTGAATATAAGGGTCTATATTCTTAGAGACAATCCCCCCTATATTAATTACCTATGATACTTATGGGTGGTATTTATGATGTTATTTTTATATCTTTGAATCATGCATTACATGTTTTTTTAATCTAAATTTTGGTGCTTTTGCTTTGGTACCCATATTTGTGTAATTTGAGATGCAGTTTTATCATTTACCATGGTTACCTTCACAATTTTTCTATTCATTTTGAATGTTAATAAACCACCTTTGAAATTAAAATATAAACTTGTACTACCCTTATTCATTATTGCATTCATTTATTATTACCTTGGCCATCCCAAAACTACATTTCCTTGTAGAATAGTATGTTGTACAATCAATAATGTATTCATTATTTTGAGTCCCAGATTAATTATTAAAATAATATGTCTCATATTATTTCCTTATGTATATTAAAAATCTTGATCATTTTATTCCACACTTTGAATAAACTTGATTGTACATATGTTATTGTGTTTCATGTTATCTACAACAATATCTTATTCATATCTGTTATCGATGAGAACTTGAATGATCATTGGTTTCTTCATAGAATGAGTCGTGGGCATCTTGGTCTTTCTAGAGGAATATATTGGAGAACATGGATTGGATTTTTTTGTCCTATTGTCCATTTTTTCAAAGGTGATGATCTTTTTAACTACAAGTTATGATATCATTTTGTATAATGTATGATAATCATTATCTTGATGCCCATTTATGCCATGATAAGTGTAAAATGCTTTGTATTTTACATACTCAAGATATATGATGAGGATGATAATAATTAGGAGTAAGGGTGATTAAATTATTATCAAAAAATGTCTGTAAAATATTATGTGGTTGATCTTTAAATTTATCAAGATGAAGTGGTTATCACTTAGTAAAAGTGGATTTATTCACATTAGGCAATGCTTTACAAACTGACTCTTTCCCTTATTTGAGTAAACTAACCTTCTCTTCCTTTATTTTAATTATTTTTGTTGAATAATTCATCTTAGAGTCTTTATTTTGGTTGTTAAATTTAATTCCATTATTTTATTGATAACTTTTTTCTTTTGTGAAGATGGCCTTGATGCATTTTTATTAGTAGCCTTATGTGTCCGTAAATTTATATCATGTGCATATTTGAGCATGTCCATGTATAACTCCTCAAAATATGTATAAATTTTATGCATGGATTTTCTTTAAGTGGAGACAAAATAACCCTACTTAAGATTAATTGATTTTCTAAATCAAGACATTGACATGTATAATGATAGTTGTTTACCACTGCAACAACTATTACCACCAACTAGTTTCCCACAAGTTTAGCAAGACTGATTCACTTCAAGGGGGCCTATTTCATCAATCCCAAAAATCCATGATGAAACTAATTTTAGATAGGTTGATCTTTATTCCACTAGGTCATATTATGGATGGACCAGTCTTTGGTTGGTGGTATCTATTCCACTAGGTTAGATTAGTTAGTTGGGCTAGCTCGAATGGGGATTGGATTGAACTAAAAAATATTTTTCTGATTTCACTAGTCTAAAATACATACTATCCAATTTTATACTACTACACACATGGTGTGCACACCATATTAAAACTAAGAAGGCAATGCCTTAAGCCATAATTCCCTATCTGACTCCCATAAGGGTTATTACTCTAACAACTTTTTGCTTATGTATTCAACATCAAATAGTAATTATAATAATTAATATGTAATGAAATTTATATTAAATCTTAGTAGGTATAGTGTAGAGTATATAAAATCTTTCTCCCTCATAATGCATTTGCCAATGATCCAAATTCCTCTCAAAGAATCATGTTATTACTAATAATTGAATAACATTGAAGAAAGGTATGAAAGATGTCATAGATGCGTGCATGTTATTTTATTAACATTAGAGCCTATAGATCAAAAAAAGATAAGTAGTTTTAATATAAATCCAACAATTATTATGAATAACATCATATCCTAATAATGCATGACATTTTATCAAAAATAATCACAAAGGAAATAGGTCAAGAAATGGTATTTTATAAATTAAGTGATTAGCATTAACCTAAGTAACTATCTAGTTAAACTAAGACAAGTAATTTATTATCATATAAATATAGAATATCATCTAGTTCTTAACCTTGTTTGTTAAAATATGAGTAGGGCGCCCAACTTTTTAGGCCTTGAGATTTGATCCAACAATTGGGTAAATTTCTAAACTTCATAAAGGCCAAATCAAGCATGCACACATGTGTGCACACAAACACATATATACATACATATATGTATATATACATATATTTGTCTCTATATATATGTATACATATATACACACACACACATATATACATATACATGTACATATATGTATATGTATATGATTTGTTATTTTTGGGAATAATGGAGTTTTATTCTTATTAAATAAATAGGTCTGAGTAGGAGAAATCAATAAATAATATTCCTAATTAAAGCTACTAATTTGTGAAATTAAATTACAATTAGACTTTTACTAAAAATAGAAGTGACAGAGAGAAAATCAAACTTATCTTATTCTAGACTATTCTGACTGAGATGGGGTCTAAAAATTTGTGTGCATGACTTTGACACTATCACAAACAGGATCCTAGAAATCATTTTTTGATTGGACAAGAGCATTAGAACTAGACACTTTAGGATTCAATGTTATAGTCCTTCTCTAGTGTTGTTTTCCTAAGCATTTAAACATTTTAGGTTTTGTTCACTTGCTCAATGTGAGCTTATGTACCAATTTTTAGGTCCTCACTACCAAAGAAACTCCCTATATAATTGATTCTTCATGTACTTGTATCTTCTATGCAATTGAAACAAACTTTGGCAAATGAGTAAAGAATGCATCACACCCCATGTGTGTGCACACTACCTATATACCAATACTCCAAGGAGAAATCAAGCCATATTTAGTTCTCCTTTTAAGATTTCTTGGTGAAATATTGAATGAAATGCAAGAAATGTTAAAATTGGGTATGCTTGAGATGACTAGGGACTAGTGTAAGGACTTGAATTGGATTGAAAGTGTATAGGTTGGTTGTATGTAGAAAATAGGGAAGATATCTTGAGTGGTCTTATTTGCATTCTTGCTTGCTTAAATGATATTTTCCAACTACTTCCAAATGATCTTTGAAAGGGATTATATATGGATCTATTGGTCATGGGTAAAATGAAACCAAACTAGGTGGACACAATGAACAAGAGGTTTTAAGGAAAAATAGTAACCTGGGCTTCAAATGTGATTAGATAGAAGTGTTGAAAATGGGAAACCCTTGGGTCCACTACTATAGTCTAACTTTGGCACTACTATTTTGAGCAGATGAGACTAGGGGAGATGGATTAGTCATGAAGAGAGGGTCCTGGCTTAGTTGAGGTCAAGTTTGGAAGGCCATGTATAACTGAAAATCAATGAAAGTAATCCTAAGAGGGTCATGAGATCAACAAAGAGGGACCTAAGGATTGGGTATCATTATCCATGCTCAAGTTACAATTTTTTACACTTTATATGACTACATTGGCCCCCCTATTTTAGTGATATAGTAGAGCAAAATGCTAGGATAAAGGAAAATAGAAAGCGTACCTAAACTTAACTACAAAGGTGAAGCCCATGAAGCTTGTGTGATACTAAGTAATGATATATAGTGCTTAGATATCACATTGTGTAAGTGTGAATCTGTGGAAGGAAAATAAATAATAGATCAGTTCTTATTATATACAATATAAAACAAGAATGTATAAAGCTAAGTAAGAGAGAATAAGAGAAAGGAATAAATACACTCCATCGATATGTGAACCAATAGAAAACCTATTATTATACTATGTAAGGCTAGATGTGCTTGATGATGTTTTACCAAAATTTATATCACGAACGAAGCTTAGTACTCAATTCCTTGAAAAGTGGCTAAAGAATGCAAAGGTTGGCCCTTTAGATCAATCGTCACCTACTACGTGAAGATAGATGATCATGCATGTGATAATTGATGTTTGGACTATATGTCAAATCCCTCTGAGTAGGTAGCTCAAGAATACAAAGGTTGACCCTTTCGCTTCATCATTGCCCCATAAAGTGAAGCTATAAACTAATACGAGTATGAAGAAGTATGTCATATGAGATGGTTCCTGAAGCCCCTAATTATTCTAAAAATCTAAAAATATGGTGTCAATAGGCAAATATGTGATAAAAACTAGGCCAATGTTGGCTAACTTGGAAAAGATGGAAATTAGGCTTGTATGAAAGCCACTCCAAAACTAAAAATTTTGGCTTATGTGGAAGCCACTCAAGAACTCAGGTACTTAAGAAGGTGGAGGTTAGGATTATATGAAATCCACTATGAAATGATGAAAACCACCTATAGATAGAATAAGGCATTTAACTACTAATAATATCTAGGTAGTGCTAAAAATTAAAATAAAAGAGATAAAAGTATTATGCAATTTGCCCCCAATCACTGGTGTCTGAAACATGGATTTTGATCTGGAAGTTATATCAACTGTCATATCTAAAACTAGAAGTGAGAACCAATCATGCCGTATATGATGTCCCTTATGTCTAGATTCTCTAAGAAAACTATACTAAAAATTATTGATCTAAACTAGTTTGATTTTTCAAAACTATAGTTGAACCTACCTTTCTATTTGCTTCTAGAAACCCTAGTTTTTCTACTATTTCGACAAGAGCACCAAAAATGAACATCCGATTGTCTAATGTTATAGTCCAACTTTAGCACTATTTTCTTGGGTTAAAATTGATCACTATTCTAGAATATTGACTATCTATGTGGTTCATTCTAAGTAGTTTGATGAGTGGTTATTGTTCTGGTTGTTTTGAAACTAAATTTTTTGACCAATAAGAGCTTTGATCTCTCTAACAAAACCCTTATTTCTTTTCCCCTCTTCTGAGGGTAGGTATAGGCACCCTGTAATGACTACCCTCAACAGAAGAAACCCTGCAAGTGTGTTAAGCTAGAAATATACATGATATAATAATGATAATCAAAAAGATATCTCAAGATATAACATGGTTTGATTTGAAAGATTGTTAGATCAATAGAGGTATGTCTAGATAGATGTAACAATGTAATAACATGTGCAATGTACTATTCTAAAACTAAAAGTGTTAGTTGTTAGTTTATTATTTGGGCGGATGGAGCATGATTTACATCATGGTATCCAAGAAAATAAGAAAAATATAGGATATATATCATGGCATTACAAGCAATCAAAAGCAATCAAGAAACAAACACCCAAATCAAAAATCAAGAAGCATACAAGGGTGGCCAAGGGGCCACACAAACAAGGGACATGGGCATATGTCACTCAAACTAGAAAGCAATAATATAAGGCACGTTCAAGTACCACATACACATATAAGTGAAACAAGCAATGTTGGCACAAGGGCCACAGGCTAATAGAATAGTACAAGCAAAAGAAATTAGCAAATGTCATAAGCCAGACACATGAATATAAGCAAACGACATTGGAAAATGTCCTAAGGCACATATAGGAGACAAGCAATAACTAGAAATACAATCTAATAAGCTACACTAAATAATAAGAGAAAGAATGTAATAATTGTAAATATAGAATCACATCTAACTAATCAAAGAAAGAGTGAAATTATGCAAGACATGTCTAGTACAAGACTAGGTATATGCTAAGAGATACATAAATGTTATATACTAGTGAAATGTCAATAAAGTAATCTATGTAATCTAGTAAGTAATATACATCAACATAATAATTTAGCATGTGTAGTGTAGGAATGACTTAACCTGGATGGTGTAGTCATGTAGAAGATTTTTCCAATGGGTATGTATTTCTATGTGTGTCTCAAATGTATAAGTAAGATGTCCCCTCAATGGGTAGAGTGAAGCAATCAAGTACCTGGATGTCCCCTCAATGGGTAGAGTGAAGCAATCAAGTACCTGGATGTCACTACACACACCTAAATAAGATCAAGTAATGAATGGTAATGTAGATAAAGTGACATACAATAGCATGAAATAGAAAATGTAAGTCATAGCATGATATTAGCAATGTAAAACATGGATGATGCATACAATTGAAATGTTTTTGTTTTTTTTGACATATTTGAATGTTTTTTCATTTTTTGGAATGTTATATTATTTTTGTATTTTGGAATTATTTAAGCTATGTAGATTCAAGCATAAGAAATTATGTACAATTAATGTTGAGGAAAAAATATACTAATCAATGAGTCTCATCCAGGACTCCCTAGCATGGTGTCTTGCATCAAAGAGTGGAATTGTGTGTGATCTTGAAGCATAATGAAAATGTTGAGACTATGACTTTAAAAGCTATGTATGTTGTAGATGATCTGAAATATCTAAAGTAGAAATCAACTATGGGGTCCCTCTATAACTCTAAGAAGTGGATACAACTATAGGGATCTTAGGGACCCATCTATAAGTAGGAGAAACTCTCTAAACATGTGTTTTATGTGTAGATATATGACATCTAAATGAAACTACTTTGGGTGTGAATACTATAGCTAGAAGTTTTATAGAATCCTAATGCTATGGAGGTGTATGAACCCTCTGTAATAGTGATGGATGCCTCAATTATGTTTGAATTTTAAGTGGAAGAAGAACTAAAACTATAGAGAAGCTAAAATTGGTGGAAAATTTGAAACAGAAAGTGAAAATGAAAATAGTGACTACAAATTGGTAGATGGTTATGAAATGGAGAGTGCTAGCTCATATAGAGCTCCACCAACTATAACACCCTGATTAGCATGAATGAATTTCATGCATCTGTGAACTATAGAAGTTACTTCTCTAAGTTTTTGAATCAATGGTTGACCAAGTAAAATATTAAAAACTCCTATGCTGGGAACTATAGTGAATGGTGTGACCACATGTGTACAACCAACCTATAGTGCAAGTACTATCTCACTGAATAAACTCTGTATATGCTAACTAAAACCACTAATAACTATGTCTATCAAAGTGATATCCTATTTTGAATAACCCATATACTATAGCAGTGTCAAGGTGTACATGTTAAAATTGAAAACATTGTAAATAAACACACTATAAATAGGTTTATTATGAATGTGAGCTCTGATAAAGAGTGCATGATCATTTGAATCATCCTCAATGATAACATACTCTGAAAAGGAGATAGAAGGTCTAGTTAGAACTATATAATTATTTACACTGATCATGTCTTTCAAAGGATGTAACTCAACTTAAGGTGCCCTATATGTATCTGATGGTGGATGCGCATGATATGCATGATGAACCACTGATGTGTCCCTTGTATCCTATTTTGAATGTTGTAGAAATAGATATGAGAAGATTTTCAATGCTTTATCCTATAGTTTCTTTTCCGATGGAGGCTCAACTGAAGTGCCTAGATCAATAACATTTGAGTCTATTAGGTCTTATATCTTGTGTTTTAAATTGATGCATATGTTTGCCATATATCCTAGTGCCCTATGGTAGTTACAAAATGCCTAATGATCATATCCCTTTGGAAGAGACATTGTTCGATAAACTTCTTGAATATGAGGGAGAGATATGATATTATAGTCCAAAAGTTGTTTTAAAACATTAGCTCAAGAAATTGGAAGATGTGAAAATGTATATCAAGGGGGCGTTGTCAAAACTATTTGCTAAGGAGGCTCTAAAGTCACATTGACTGTAGGTTGATTCCACCCTTTAGTATCATTCAACTTGACTTGATATGGGACTTTATTGTTACTCTTATTAGTTATGTCTAATGTATTATTTTACTTTAATTTTCCCATTGAAAATAGTTTGAATTCTCTTTTATTTAATGTGTGACACAATTTAGTGAAGGAAGAGAATCTTTCAAACATGATTAATTCATGAATTGATTGTAGAAGAATTTATTTGAAAAGTTCCAATAACTCCTGATCTACCATGGGGATAGTCATCTTAACCAAGATGGTCTTCCACCAAAGAACATAATCTGTGAGATACTCATTTGGTCATTGTTTTTGTTAAGCAATTTGATCATATGAAACCTTATTACCAATGTTGATACTAAAGTGTGATAGGAACATGTCAGTTACAGGATTGAATTCATTGACCGACTGAGTTGGTAGACTATAGAACCATTGTAAAGCATAATCACTTAGACTCTATGGAAATATCTTGGTAAGTAGCCAGTCATTTGGGATATAGTCCAAACATTTTACATGAAATGATCATAAATATGTATCTAGATCACCATTACCATCATAAATAGTAATCTTAGATTGAACAAAACATTGTGGAAAGAGTTTAGATGTAATCTGATGTACTAATGGTGTATGCATTAAAACAAAAGAATCTTAGGCCTGCATATGTCTATTGGTACCTTACTCAATATGTAGCACCTTAGATTGAAGATATTTTATCTCTTACATAAGGGCTGCCATATTAGGAGATAGGGATTTACTAGTTGTAACTAGTGGCATAGAGGCAAGTTGGGATGCTATAGGTTGTTTTTGAGACATAGTTTCCCCCATAGTGCCATTTGTAACTGGTGGCTCTAAAGGAATGGAAGACTCAACTTGCTTAGCCTTTTTAATTTCCATGATAGATTTCAATATAAGAGTATGATCTCCAGGTTGTTCCTTGACTCTTTCTCTAAAACTTTGTAAAATTAAATATTTGTTGAGGATAACTTCATTATCAACAATAGGTGGAAGTGGATCATTAATACAATGTGGTTGAACATGAGCATCAGTGTGTACATCATCATTGTTATTTTCATACTGCTCATTATCAAAATTATTCTCATGAAAATTTGTGTAATCTAGATGTGTAGGATTTATAATAAGAACCTAAGTTGGTTATTTATCCATGATGTATGGTTGGATTGAAAGAATCTAGGTGAATTCAGGAGAATTGCCACTAAGTCTTGCACTTCATATTGAAGGAAGAGATGCAAGGAACTTAGGTGGCATAAGGAAAACAACTTGGATAATAGTTAAAAAGATTAAACTCATATAATCTAAAAAAGGAACTGGAATATGCATAGAAAGGATATGGAGCTCCCAAATATGTAAGGTGATATATCAAGAAGCAAATTAGGAGCTAGTACATGCAATTAAGGACTTTTCAAAAAATATATTTGCAAAATAATATGAATTCTTGAAATTGAAATATAATTTTTGAGTTAAGTATTCAAGAA
>JARHVA010007015.1:0-110000 GCA_037957365.1 Torreya grandis
CCTAGCAATTTGGTGCTTGATAAATTTAGGGGTTGGTGCTTAACTAAATTTGATTCATGGTATTATAGGAATTTTTTTCCAAATTGTGTTTCATTGGGTTTTATTTCCCTTAAGGGTTTCCCACATACACTTTGTGTTCATGTGTTTCATGGTATTATGGATTGATGCTTGTGTTTGATAAGATGTACATACTTGTATAATTGATCTATGTTTGCTTAAGTAAAATTATATAAGAAATTTTTAAATATTGATTCACCCCCCCCCTATAAGTCATATTTCTTCCAAAATTTTGTATCATATCCTAGCATTTTTAATTAGGCCTAAAATCCTAAAGGAGATCCTAGAAGCAAGGATGGCTAATTAGTAAGCTCAAGGTGGTTTCTCTACCAACAAGGCTCCATTGTTCAATTGATCTAATTATGCCTTATATAATTTTATAATAAATATATATTTGATTTCACAAGGACATGATATTTTTCAATCAATTGTGGATGGTTATATAGTTACTCTTATTCCTCCAACATATGTAGTAGGTAAGAAGGTTAGTGAAAATAACTCCAAGGTAATGAATATCATTCTTTGTAGCCTATTAGAGGTAGAGTTGGTGACGGTAATGTATTGTGATACATATAAAGATATATTGGAAAAATTTAATACCATATATTAAGGAGATACTAAAGTGAATATGGATAAACTATATACCCATCAAAGATAGTTTGAAAGCATGAAGATGAGTGAAGATGAAACCATTACATCTTACCTATTAAAGTTTGATGAAGCTGTTAATATCATTAAAGGTTTTGGATAAGAAGTTAAATAATATACTATTGTTCAAAAAATTTTGAGATCACTAACTTCTAAATTTGACTCTAAGGTATCTGCATTAGAAGAGATGTAGGATTTGGACAAGATATAAATGGACGGGGCTTCATGGCATCTTGACTATTAATGAGATGAGAACTAATGATTGGAGACCTTCCAATAAAGAAGCAACTTTAAAAAGGTTGAGAAGAAGTTAAACTGTAAGAAGGTCAAGGATGAGGAATACTCATATGTTGATGATGATCAAGTAATAGTTATGTTTGCAAGGAAGTTGATATTTAGATCTAGTAAGTACAAAGGTAAGTTGCCATTCAAATATTAAACTATGGTAAGATTGGTCACTTTGCATCCAAGTTCCCCCAAGAATAATAAATTTGAGCATGATGAATAAAATTATGAACATCATGAAGATGAAAAGAATATGTATATGCCTAATAAAAAAATAAGGAGTTCAAAAAGTATGAAGGCAAAAAGGAAAATTTCAAGAATAAGAAAAGCTTATAACACTAAATAAAATAATCCTTCTATTATAAGTGAGTCTGATAATGATGATGATAGTCATAAAATTTTAACATGACAATAATGAAACCTTATTTATGGAAATAAAATTAGACAATGAGGGTCTTTTGAAGTGGGAAATACATTATGGTTGATGTGGAATCTAGATGAAGAAGAATCTGAAGTAGACATTAAGGCATAATTGGTAAGTTACCTAGAAGAACTAAATTTTCAAAGGAAAAAGAATCATAAAATAAGATCTCTGGTTAATGACTATGAGGAATCAAATTGGCTTATTTGAGGAGAGACTGAGTAATGCTTCTAAAGAGTATGATGAGATCATTAATGAAGTTGAGGCACAAATAGAGGCTAGTTAATGCAAGCCTAAAGGCTAAAGAAGAAGAATGCATTAGGTATGAAATTGAATTGGAAACCTTGAAAGTTGATTTGTATCAAGCATATATCAAGGTGAGGTCCTTTATGAAGTTTGAAAAGAGAAATGAGGTTATTGATGATATCTTGAGTAGTCAAACATTTACAAATGACAAGAAAAGTCTTGGTTTCAAACAAGATCAAATGTGGAATATCAATTAAAGGAGAAAACTATTGAAGACAATAAGGTCAAAATTAAAATACCTATCAAATGGACCAATAATATAAGGTGTGCCAATTCATTCAATGGTTATTATTTTTTATGAAATTATTTTGGTCATAGAGCAAAAGAATGTAGAAGACCTTGCAATTATGAGTACTCATGGAACTATGGAAGGAGTCATAACTCACATCAATCAAATGACATGTATAAGGTGCTTTGATACAATTTCCATGATGTAAGACACATTGAAATTTTTTGTCCTAATAGAGGTACAAGGTCATCAAGACAAAATATAAAGTTTGAAGCCCCTAGAATGCAAGAGAGAAGACAAATGAATGTGTGGAGACCAAAGACAATCAAGGTAAGGTCATGATCAGTCTACAAGCTGAAGAATTATGTTTTCTATGGTATACCATACTTTAGATGAAAGATCAATTTATGAATGTTCATTATCAACTCATATTTTTGATCTCATGGATGATGAATAAGTCAAACCTATAGTGCCAATCAAGTCTAAAAGGATATTAAATAACATTCAGTCTAGTGAGAACATGGAGATCTAGGAATCTCCTAAACTCAAGTTATTTTAGTGCTTTTTGGAAAAAGGTGACTCCATTAGGCTTAATGTAGACACCATTCTATCAATAGAAGCATGATAGGTGCTTGGTTTGAGGGGGAGATATTTAGATTTTTCATAAGCTCCATGTGTAGTCATGATAAGAACAAGGTGAGTGGTCCTTGAGTTTTGAGTTCATTTGGAGGGAGGTATTAATGGAATAAGGGGGAGCATGTTAATATGATGACTCATAACCTTTTTTTTTAAAAGGTGTGGTTATATATGGTAGTCTATGGAATATCCTTTATCACTAATGGTAAAGGGGGGAGAAAGTTAAAGAATGGATTTTTGATCAGTTTGGAGGAGATAAGAGTGATCAGATTGAAGAATGTTTTACCATCAAAAACAAAGGGTGATTTTTTTATAATTTTTGTCATTGATGTCAAATTCAAGTTTGATGTCATTGATGTCAAGGTAAAGATTGATTTTATTGATGTCAAGGTGCATCTAGTAAATATTCATGATTAGTGGACCATGGCTAGGTATCCATGGTTTGAGAAAGAATATGAAGGCAACAAAATGTATCTCTATTAAGAGATAATTTAAATTCAACTTGATGATTTTTCTAGAGTTAATGATAAGATTCAGGTCCAAGGTCAAAGCACAAGATGTCTTAAGAATCATAGTCTTGAGAAGCATAGTCATATCATGAGCATGTACATATTTAGAATGAAGAGGTGTGTAAATATGTATTCTATTATCTAAGTAGAATGCAAGGTATATGATCAAAGTTTTAAAGCATAAAGGAATGTGTCAAGGCTAATTATCAAGCCTCAATATCTTGAAAAGCCTATTCATGCCCATTAATCATTACATGAAGAGACCCTATTAGTATGTATGATGTTGGTAGGCTAGTGAGATGGACATAAATAGGCATGGGTGGATGTTTGATATTTTTAGGCATTTATATGAGGCATTGGTTCACTCAGAAGAGCTTAAGGTTAGTCATAGGGGTAGAGCCTACAATACTAACCTATATATAGACCAATTTTAGACTCTACCTAACCTAATGAGGGGTCATGAGATGTTGTCAAGACCTATGAAGGATGAAATTCAATGTCACATAATGTGTTAAGTCTCTTGAGAATGTGAATGACGCGGAGATTACATGAAAAATGGATAGAAGGTTATTTTCAAGGCTTAGAGTGACTTTTAGGTTAAGGCCTAGAGAGAGAGAGAGAAAGGGGAGAGAGAGAGAGAGAGAGAGAGAGAGAGAGAGAGAGAGAGAGAGAGAGAGAGAGAGAGAGAGAGAGAGAGAGAGAGAGAGAGGGAGAGAGGGGGAGAGAGAGAGAGAGAGAGAGAGAGAGAGAGAGAGAGAGAGAGAGAGAGAGAGAGAGAGAGAGAGAGAGAGAGAGAGAGAGAGAGAGAGAGAGAGAGAGATGCATAATGATGGGTAATGTTTATTTTCCAAGGAAGGTGTGCCAAATTGAACATTGTAAGAGGTGTGATAGTTTGTATTAAGCATGTGTATGAAATTTTGGGTCAAATTTTGAAAGAAAAAGCATGAAAAAGTTGATTTAAGGTCTCTCAAGTGTTAGAATGAGGTGTTGTTAAACCTGATAAGGACTTTCTTGTACTCATTGTAATGTGAAACCTATGTATGAGATCTTAATAATTTCATGGAAGTTTGTAAATGTTCCTAGCTCAAATTTCAAAGCAATGGTTTTTGGTTTAACTACCTAAGCTTTATGAATGATCATTAAGACTGTATGGTGGTATAAACCTCTCTAAAACCTAACTATGACCTAAAATGGAAGATATTAATATAAATGGATTATAATGGATTGGATGAAATAATTTTATGATTTTATCATGTAGTGTACTATCCTAGGTACATCTAGGTGGTATTGGTCTGTCAGATGACTGAGTGGACCGTACAAGAAAAGCCATGTTTCTCAAAAATTTGTTATAACAGGTAGAGTTGATCGAGTCCAAGTTGATTAAAAAATGGAGGTTGAATATTGAGACTTATTTATTATTTAAATTTTGGTTTATAATAATTTTCAAAACCTCAAATATGCTAAACTGATCATGGAAGTTGACTTATTACTAAAAAGGCCTAATGAGGAAGACAATGAGAAAAACTAGGTAAAAGTGAGAATGAGATTAGGGATGTGATGTCATGAATTAGGGATGGATAAAAATCCATGTGGTTATTTATAAAAACCTATAAAACATTTGCATATTGGATATAATTTTTGGAAATTAGTGGATATGTTGAAAATATTGCTCACAAGTTGACCTGTCTTATGCAGAATGAGATAATGAGGGTGTAAGATTTTGAGATTGGTCTACAAGACCAAAGTTGTCACCTAACCATGGTGCCTATATATTTTATAGTTTACATAATTATCTTATAGTATCATCCAAGTTCACCAATATTATATAAAAGATCCCACAAAGGTGTTTAAAGTTATAATCACCATGACTAAAGGCAGAATCATAATTCTGAGTAAGCAAGTGAGAATAATGAGTTAGAGGCTCTTTGCACTTACATGAAGCATATATTAAATATGATGTTGTTTTTTAGGTCATGAATTTTCTATTCATACTTTTCATAATCTTTTACATTATTGAAATTGATTAAAGTGGTAAATCCAAAGTAAGTAGATTGGTGCAAAATTGGCTGTGCATTTTAAAGATCAGAGATGTATGTGACTCCTTAATACCAAAAATTTGTATATGGCCACATCATTTTCAAACTTGTATAATGGAATTTTTTTACTCTTGATGGTCCCTAATATATTAATTATGGATGGTAAAGGGTTAAATGTGTAGGTTGATAAATAGGGCTAACTATACAAATGACATGGGGGTTAAACAAATTTTTAGTGGCCAAGTCATCATAGATACTATAATTAGACCTTACATCACTATTAGCATCATCATCACTATTCATTAGTTATTAAATAAGAATTAGGTATGTGTGGTCACCCCTAGGTAGTTTAAATCTAATACCTTGAGTTCACTTGTACTTGGTCATTGAGATTGGTTTGATTTTACCTTATTGATGTAATATGAGGCCTCTACCTTCAAAATCTAGGTGATCCATAAACTGATTAAGAATAGGATACTTTTCACTTTGGTAATAGTCAACCAACTCATTAGTGTATATTGATGAATCATATTATTCTAAGGGATCCTTTTATAAGATAGATGATGATTTAAAGAAAACGGGCTTGTTTAGTTGATATTTTCCCTTAGTTTCCAATTCCATACTAGTATTATTATCTATAGTTCTCCCATAAGCTTTAGCATTTTTTGCTAATTTGGAAATATAGAATGCATTATAGGTGATATATTCTCCATTACCTTTGTCAATGACATATAAATGGTTGGAAATTTTGAATGAAGACATGGCTAAGGTAGAGGCTAAGATGTTTAGGTCAATGCAATTAGCTTTTGGGCTTGGTTCAATGGATTTTCCTTTATCATTTTTTTATCTATCTAATTTAGGCATATGATTCATGCCAAACTAGTAGTTGTAGATTTTATAGTTATCCTTAAGGAATTTATAGTGATGATACAACTGAAGATTAGTGTTAATCTATGTAAATGTATCATAGGATTATAACAATATTGAAAACACTTCTCATTTCAATATTCAAAGAATATTTTGCATGAGTTTTTGGTTATGATCTTCCTAACATCTATGGTGGAGTAGTGGCTGAGCTATTTAACTATTTCACAAAATGATTATGCAAGTGGTTGTTGGTATCAATCATGTTCCTAAGGTTTTATGAAATATGAATATATTTTTAACTAAATCTAATGAATAATGATCATAATTTAAAGTCTAAACCTTAATCTACTATGAATATTAATAATGAGAAAGTAAACTATAGTGATTTGATCAAAAAATGAGAAAATAGGGAGGGTAAAGTAAAAAGAGAGATATTTATATTCTTTAGTTTAGAAATCTTGACAATATTTCATTTCATCAAAGATATGCATATTCAAACCAACATATGACATGAAATTACCAAATAGTATAGATCCTATCATATACTAGGCAATTGTCTAAGAAAATTTGAAAACATGCAAATTACAGATCAAATTGATTTTAAATAATTACTTAAACATGAAAATTTCATTTTCACATCTTTTAGAATAGCAAGGATATTGAAATGAATCTAATGACTTTTAGTCAACCTAGTGTAAAGCTCAAATTGATAAATCTACATTAATATAAGCACATATATAATTCATAAAAGAAATTTAAATCTAAACATCATAATAGAGATTGGAAGAAGAATCCATGATAACAAAAAATAAAATAAAATGAGACAATATTCAAAAAATTATCTTACTTGTATTGGTTACTCCAAAATTTACAAAATAATTTTTCTCTTTAAAACTTCCTCCTTATTTCAATGATATTACCCCTTTTTATAGGTTTGAAGAGTAACCTACGGGGTATGTCAATTAGTAATTATCAAATGGGAATTAGAAAGTGTCAAGGATAGATGTCATTTTATAAATATTATCATACTAATGAAACTTTCAAATATGACTAACCTATGAGCCATGTACATTACACCTTACACATGCTTTCACAAGAATACTATATTCTTTTCAAATGATTTACATGGTTTTGATACAAAAGAATATTTTAAGTCAACCCTGTTGACTTTTAGATGCCCCTATAGGTGTAAAATTTTTACTATTATTCCAAAATCTTCATGGATTTATCATATTGTTCATTAATTAACCTGATATTGATGATTGGCTTTATGAATAGATCCTCTTCCTTGGTTCTCTATGGCCTAGAACAAACTCATGGCATTATTGTCTATTATTTTTAGTGAAGAAGCCATGAAATCTATATCCTTAAATACTCTACCCTTTAGATATGATGACAAGTATAATTTGACCATTTATTTCAATGTATGTCCATGGGTTGCCATTACTATGTTATTTATTTAAAAAATATGACCATTGTTGCTTCAGACGTGTCTTCATGTTGCCTCAAAAAAATGTCTTTCTCTCATTCCCCTTGAAACTTCATCAAATTTTCTCTATCAATTTCCTTAGGATTTTCTTGGCCATGACTTTCAACATTGGTCATTGATCTTTGATCTAGGCTTGCGATATTGTGACATTTGGTAGACCTGCATGACTTATGTATACCCTATTCTTATTATCTATTTGGTTAACACTCTTATTCCATGTGGTGGCCTTTCATGCAATCTAGTCTTATTGACTTCTTGACTCAATTTACACCATTGATCTTACTCTACATAGTTGAATGCACATCATCGATCTTTAATATACATGATCAAATGCACATCATTGATCCACAAAATATATAATAAAATGTGGGTCACTAATATTTTACTAATCTACCATGATTATGATACCTATCACCATCATGTTTGATATAAAGATCATTTAACATATTGACTTTATGTTTACTGTCAGATATTCATCTACTCGATTGAATACACATTATCAATCTTTAATCTTGATTTATTGACTCCAGTCTTCAATGCAGATCATCGATCAAAATTTTTACATAATAATATGCACCGTCAATCTTTTATTTCAATAAATTTAACTTAATAACTTCATGCTATCACCCACGTGCCATTGATATTTGATTTGATCAATCAAATTTTTGACACTTGGTAGCCTTGCATTCAATTCATACCTACAAATAATGAAATCAATGAATAAGGGATCGAGACATATAAATACTTATCATACATATTATATTAAAGAATATTATATTAAAGTTTGAAAGAGTTAATAAACTTGATTAAAACATAGGATAAAACTAAACTAAGACTAAAATTTAATAAAATGACCAATAAAAAATGTGAACCCATCTTAATAAGAACTTAGGCTAAATTAATTTAGACTAAGGTTTTTAATGTTATTTAAAATAAGATTCAAATAGGACCATATTAATTTACCAATTAAGGGTCAAATTAACATTTAAGCATAAACCTATAAATATTTATTCATTCTAATGAATATCCATTGATACTGAAAGATGGAAACACACGATCCAAATGTTAACAACATTTAGATAAGATCAAATAAAGATTTTGTGCTAGCATGTCAATATAATATAAATCAACAAATGATATATAATAATGCATTCTAATCAAGTTGAATACCTAATTTATATCATAATTTTCAAAATTTGAACAAGGGTACTCATTTTTTAGAAATGGGGGTTTTTTGACCTCAACAAATGGTGACTTTGGTGGAAACATTAGCATAATGTTAGAATTCATATACTCTCAGGGAAAAATAATAACTAGACTACTCATTACACATGATCAAGTACCATTATTAAGATAAATTCATGATTGAAACAAGTCTTATAAATGTATAAATAAGGTCAAATATAAAAACTTGGTCATGTTGTGTGTGTGATTTGATTCATTTACTTATTATCATTGGGATTCATATAACAACTTCTAGACTTCATGACATTAACCATTAACATAGACTTTTAGCATATTTATATGTTCATTATGAATAATGGTTTATACAAGGGAAAGTCTTGGGAATTTATACATTACCAACCAAGTATCCATAGCCTTGATAATGATACCTTTGGTTCCACTCTAGGCCTTGCTCCATTACCAGTCAGGCATCCATAGCCTTGGTGTAGGTTACTAGAATAATGTTTTCTTAGAAAATTTTTACATTTTTTATAAGGATTTTATTTTTAATATTTTTAAATTGTATTTATGTTTTAAACAAAGGTTGGGATCCAAAATTATCTAGGTATTTGGGATTTTTATCCAATGTTTGATTTTCAAGACAGTCATCCTTAGTCATAGACTTCATCATAGGTAATAATGTTCTTTAAGTGATAACATGACATTATTATAATAATTAAAACTTTCACTCAAACACATTCAATCCTTATTTTAATCAAACTTAGATCAAAATATGGTTAAATATTTTCAGGGAATAATTAGTCTAAATAATAGTCTTCATCAATTTCTTAAAATCATAACATTAAGCTTAGAATTTATGAAATCTATAATCAACCAATGTTTAAGAGTCATATTTAGATTATTTGTTGGTGAAGTTATTTTGAGCACTTAGATGTATTTGGAGCTTGAAGACATGTCTTTGAAAGGACTTATTGGAAGCTAAAACACAAAGCAAAGAAAAGAAACACACAAAAAGTAAATATATATTCACAAACACTATTTACAAATAAGGTATATGAATGAAACTAATCTAAAACTACCTACACTAACTCTAACTAATCTTACATATTACTCCATAAATAATTCATTAGATATTAATTGAAAATGACAAACTAAAACATATCAACTTTGACTAAAATAATAATCTTTACTCCAAGATCAAATGGGAAGCTATTTATTCCACCATAGAGCCTTGAAACATAATTGCTTCCATCTGATGGCATCTTCTTATAGATAGGAGCACTTGTATGTTTATGTATTTTAGATGATTCATCTTAGATTCCTATTTTCATTCTCAAGTAAATGGATTTAAGATACGGATCTAAGATCCAATAATCTTCTTCCAAAATTCTTCTTTCTTGCATCAAGAATTCTAACTCAGCTTCATTCATATACTAATCATGACTTATCTCATTATTATTTAATGATTATATTGGTAACTCAGCTAGTATGATTGGATCGATGTCTTAATTAGGCTCCATTTGGAGTAGTGTTTTGTCAAAGTCTTAATCTTATTGATAGGTATCCAAAATTGGATACAATACATCATTAATTTCTTCTTGATGAACTATTACAACATTAATTTTTATAAACTATTCCTCAATCTCCATATGAGGTGGAGATGAACTATTAGTCTTTGCACAAAAATTCTCCAAGTCATCCAAAAAGGTCTCTATATCATGATAAATTGAAAGGACATGAAATTCATTTATAATCTTAACATTTGAATAATATTGATCTCATATTCTAACCTTTTAATGGAGTCATATGAAATTTATTGATCTGCTGCACTTGCTTATCTTCATCTTTTGTAGAGAATGACATCTCATTTATCCAATCAAGATATAAATCATCTATTTTTGGGATATCCATAATAAAATTTCCTTCTTGAAGTTACAAATTAGTGGTGGAATCCTTAAATGAATAATCAATATATTGTTCTATCTCATCATCTACCATCTTAAGATCTTCAATTTTAGTCAATAAATCACAGTATAACTACTATCAATGATCATCTTTTTTAGGAATATTCTCCATTTAATAAATGAATATATGTGATTTGTCATCATGGCCACATTTTAAATAAATATTAGCTTGTACTTGATCTATATTATCTATTGTAAGTTCTTCAAAAATCTCTTACAACTCATCTTCTTGGCTTATGCTTGAATGTCTTTTTTCTATGAAATATTATAACTTTGGAGGTTTTAGATTATTATCTATTTTGGGATCAAGATAAGTATAACTATTGTTTGGTGGAGTATAAATTGTCATTGGTTGATTTTATTCTCTATTACTCAATGGATAAGTCTTCTTAAAATACTATTGAAAATAATGAATCTACTCTGAAGTATCTTTAGGTTCATTCTCATCTTGAAATGAGGTTTATACCATAAGAGTTGTTTCAGAAGATTTAGATGCCTCCAAAGATCTAGATGTCCCTATGATATTATATTTGTTAGGTATAAATTAAAATGTATCCAATTCATCTTAAAATATTTCAAAATCATTAAAAAAATCTATATATTCTAATTCATCATGTTTTATAGTGTTATGAACTCTAAAAGAGTTAACTAAAGCTACCTCATAAATATTTATTTCAAGTATGTTCTTAGTTTTAGATGACTCATTATTATTATTATTATTATTATTATTATTATTATTATTATTATTATTATTATTATTATTATTATTATTTTGATAGTGTGAAACCTATATATAGGTTTTTTAAAATTATAATAAGAATAGTTTCTATTGGAATTCACCCTAGTGTTACCTACCTATTTTTGTAACTAGATAAAATCATTGCTCAATTTTTGAACCATTTTCAACATGGAGTCATTTTCATTTTTAGGTGCCTATAAATTATGAACTTGAGTAATATTAATAGTTATTGGCACCATAACACATTGATATTATGGATGGGACCCACTTTTAAATTTATCTACAAATCCTAGGTTCTAACCAAGATGAGCATGACTCAAAGGCAACTAGTTTAAAACTAGATTTTGATTCAAATCAGGCATGCTTTGATTAGCATTTGGGATGATATTCAATATAGGTAAATTAGGATTTATATTAGGAATATCTTATGCTAATTTAACTTTGGGTTGCATTTGATCACTAATTTTCATAACTTCAACATAAGCCAAAGCTAATGTATCTATGACCCCAATAGGTCTTTTAAGAAATACATAAGTCATTGGATATAATTTTTTTTTAAAGTATCTAAAGCTAAAGATTAAAAATCTTATAGGGAGTTAAAGTTATGTTAAAAATCTTTTAAAATATATCATTGAAAGCTCTAATGGTTTCATTTGAATCTATTTTCACTATAATGAACTATTTATATATAACACATGGACTGATGATCTTTCCAAACTAATCAATGAAATAATTATTGAAATCATTCCAAATGATAATGTAATTTTTAGGAAGATTAAGAAACAAATCATATGCTACATATCTAAATGTAAAATTAAATAATCTACATGTAACATCTTCATGGACAACATTTAAATAATCTTAAGGCAACCTTAAAAGACTCAATATGTTTTCCAGTAGTAATTATGCCTGTAGGACTAAATGAAGGTAAATATTTCTATATATTTCTTGTTAGATCCTGTACCTAACTAGACACATTGATTTAAGATCCAAATAACTAATCCATACCTTGATGAGGATTGAATACAACAACTGAAATAGGTGAAGCATGTTGTGATTTAGAAACTCTATATTTACCTTTATCTGTTCTTTTTTTCTTATGAATTTTTAATGAAAGAAGAGGTAGACTTATCTTAGACCTTGACCTAGTTATTATTCATGGTAATTATAACTTGTAAAATCCAAATATTATTCAAAATACAACATATAAATCTCTAAAAATAATGGTTCAATTATTAAAAATAAGTAAATTTATACATTTATATTTCTAAGTTCAAACAAACTTTTCAAAAAATCATGTAAAATTTTCAAAAAATGATTATATTTAACTATATTAGCTTAAAGATACATTTAAACATGTGAATATTAGTGATATTTGAACAAAGTTACTATTAGTAACCTTAAATATGTCAGATTCACAAAACTTGAGCAACCTTTACAATAATTTCACATTAATCTTCAAAAAATAACTATCTTTAGCTAAATAAGCCTAAATATTGGTCTAAAACCATGAATACTAGTGATATTTACAAATTTAAGATAATAAAAACACAAATCTACAAAAGATCCACTGATCTTTGAACAAAATTCACTAAAATCAGCTCAAAATACTTCAAATTCACAAATCTTTAGCTCAGGTCCTCCTTCGACAACCAATTTCAAAATGCCTATTGATGTGTGTAAATGTATCACATGATTTTAATAGTGTTGAAAACACTTCTCATTTCAAGATTCAAATAATATTTTGCATGAGTTGCTATTGTGATCTTTCTGAGATTTACGGTGGAGTATTAATCGAGCTATTTGACTATTTCACAAAATGATTATTCAAGTGGTTATTGGTAGAAACTATTGTCTTAAAGTTTAGTGAAATATGGCCATAATTTTTGCTAATATAATGAATAATGATCATAATCTAAAGTCTAAACCTTAATCTAGTATGAATATTAATAATGAGAAAGTAAACTACAGTGATTTGATCAAAAAATGATAAAATAGAAAGGGTAAGGAAAAAGGAGAGATATTTTTGTTCTTTAGTTTAGACATCTTGACAAAGCTTTCATTTCATCAAATATATGGATCTTCAAACCAACATATGATAGGAAATTACCAAATAGTACAAATCCTATCATATTCTAGGCACATGTCTAAGGTTATTTGAAAACATGCAAATTAGAGATCAAATTCATTTTAAAGATTTACTTAAATAATAAAATTGTATTTGTACATCTTCTAGAACAACAATGATATTGAAATTAATCTGACTTTTAGCCAACCTAGTGTAAAGCTCAAATTGAAAAATTTTCATTAATATATGTACATCTAGAATTCATAAAAGTAATTCAAATCTAAACATCAAAATAAATATTTGAAGAAGCATCCATGATAACAAACAAATAGACAAAATGAGAAAATAATCATAGAATTCTATTGCTTGTATTGCTTGCTACAAAATTTACAAAATAGTTTTGCTCTTCAAAACTTCCTCCTTGTTTTAATTATAATACCCCTTTTTATATGTTGGAAGATTAACCTACAGGGTATGTTGGTTAGTCATTATCAAATGGTAATCAGACAAGTGTCAAGGACAGATATAATTTCAAAACTATTCTCATACTAATAATACTTTCAAATATGACTAACCTGTAATCCATTTGCGTTATACCTTACACATGATTTTATGAAAATATTATATTCTTTTCAAATGATTTATATGGTTTTGATACAAAAAAATAATCTAAGTCAACCTTGTTGTCTTTTAGATGCCCCTGAAGGTGTAACCTTTTTGATTTTATTAAAAAAAACCTTTATGGATTTATCATATTATTCATCAATTAACCTGAGATGGATGATTGGATTTATGTATAACTCCTCTTCCTTGGTTAAAATTCCTTGGTTCTCTATGGCCTAGAAAAATCTCAATATATTATTATCTCTTATATTTAGTAAACAATACATTAACTCTATATCCTTAAATAATTTTCCCTCTAGATCTGATTATAAGTATAATTCAACCATTTATTTGAGGTATGTCCATGGGTTGCTATTTCTATGTTATTTATTTATAAAATATGATTTTTTTCACTTTTAACACATGTTATCATCTCACCTTGAAAATGTGTCTTCATCTTGTGCCCCTTGTTTCTTGACCAAATTCACTCTGTTAATTTACTCATGAGTTTCTTGACCTTGACTTTCAATGTTGGCCATTGATATTTGATTCAGTCTTCTAATATTGTGACATTTGTTAGCCTTATGTGCCCTTTGTGTACCCTATTTCTAGTCTTCATATAATTAATTATCTAATTCCACATGATGACCTTACTTATAATCTAGGATTATTGAATTCTTGACTTGATTTGCACCATCGATCTTAATCTACATGGTTGAACACATGTAGTCAGTCTTCAATTTACATGATCAAATGTGCATTGTTGATCTGCTAAACATATGATCAAATGTGGTTCATTGATATTTTTCTAATTTACCATGATTATTACACCTATCACCATAAAATTTGATCTTAAGATCCTTTGACATATTGATTTTATGCTTGCTATTATATCTTCATTAGCTGGATTGAATGCATGTCATTGATCTTTGATCTTAACTTATTGACTTCAGTCTTCAACATAGATTATTGATTGGAATTTGTATGTAAGAATACACACCATTGATATTTGATTCAGGTAACTTTGAATTATTGACTTCACGCTTTCACCCACATGTTCTTGATATTTGATCCAATCAAGTGAAGTACTTGGTAGTCTAGTGTTCAATTCATACCTATGAATAATAAAATCAATGAATAAGGGATCGGGACATATAAAGACCTAGCATAAATATTAGATTAAATTTTTAATGAGTGAATAAACTTGATTGAAACTTAGTATAAAATTAAACTAAGACTAAAATTTAATAGATTGACCCATAAAAAATATGAACACATTTTAATAAGAACTAAGGCTAAATTAATTTAGACTAAGGTATTAAAATGCATTTAAATTTAGATTTAAATGGGACCATATTAATTAACCAATTAAGGGTCAAATTAACATTGAAGCGTAAACCCATAAACATTTTTTGATTATAATGAAGATCCATTGATCTTTCAATATGGAAACACATTATCTAAATGTTAGAAACATTATATAAGATCAAACAAATCTTTTATTCTAGCATGTCAATGTAATCTAAATAAACACATTATATTCAATAATTCACTCTAATCAAGTTGAATGCTTGATTTATATCATAATTTGAAAAATTTGAATAAGGGTCCTCATTTTTTAGAAATGGGGGTATATTGACCTTAATAATCAATAGGTATAGTTGCTTCTATTCTTGAGTGTGGAAATTTTATAGACTTATGCAATATAGAAGGTATAACCCTAATTTCATGGATCCAAGGTCTGCCCAATAACAAATTATAAGATAGTTCTAGACCTAAAACATGGTATAGAGTATCATGGATCAATGTCCCAATGATGATTGGTAGACTATTAGTACCTTAAAATTCCCATTCTTCAATATCATATGCCTCGATAACAATGGTATTTGGTTGTAATTTGGTTGTTATATATCTAATATTTTTGACCAACCTCAAAGACACAATGCTGAGACCCAAACTATTGTCTACAAGGACACATTTAAATATATATTTCATTATACCACCTTTTATGTACAATAGGTTGTTATGTATAGGGCCCAAAGAAGACATATCACTTTAGTCAAAGGTGAGACATTAGATAGGGGCCAAGTGGCCTACCATGGCTTGAAATTTTCCTAGAGTGATATCATCTAGCATAAGATATTTTTTTAAATACTTGTTTAGGATGTCTTTTTGGATGGTAGATGTATGCAACAAATCCATTATGGATATATGTGTAGGTGTCTTCTTCAATTATTTTACAATATCATAGGTTTTCCCCTCAATTTTTTCATTTGGTTTATTTATGATAGGTATGGAAGGTTGATTAGGCTCATGAATATCATTTGTTTTCATTCCTCTGATAGTGACCCTAGCTCATTGAGTTATGATTGATAAATCTCAATCTAGAACTTGGATTTGGTAGTTGGTTAGATGGGAAATGAGGCTCATAATGATGATTCTTAGATGGTATGGTGCTTTATTATCAATATATACTATATAAGAATCATTTACATAAGGATATTGGTAGGTATTATTTGGAAAATAGGCATTATGGGGCAAAGGTCTAGGTCTGTTGGTAGTTGGTTTAAGGTTGATAGTGATGGTTGCAACATGACTACCTAAAATGTGTCCTAAAATATTGTTTTAGGTATATGTAATGGATGATGACCTCATTGGTTAGTTTGATCATTTTTACCTTAGTTTTGACCATTCTATTGTTATTTTTATGGCTAGCATTTTTATTATTAATTATATGGTAGGGTTCTTTATCATTGTTGTTATTTTTATTGGTACTAATACTAGTTATTATTATTATTATTATTATTATGTTAGGGAAATGGATTATTATAGATACCCATGTTATGAATATTTATAGGAGTATGTGTGCCTCTTTCTATCTCTACATTCTCCATCATGTTCTAAATCAGATGTTTGAGTTGGATACACCATCTTATGGAATACCCTCAAGTATGATGGTACTCATAAAATTCATGTTTTTTATACCAATAAAGAAAAGGATTATATTCAAGAAATGACTTTAGTATATACCAACTGGTCATATTTGATTGAACTAATATTCATAACCTAAAATCAATAGGCTCATGAAGGTCACTAAATTATTGGGCAATGGGTGGTCTTCTCCTCAGAGGAAGGGTTTATAATTAGTTTTGATATTGTGGCAGTTAGTTTTGTGGAGGTCCTAGTTGAATGTATAGAGGGATTAGTTGTTAGGTGGGTGGAAGTATACAAATATTGAGTATTGCTCCATCTTAACATGGCATGTTTTAGTAACCCCATTGTAAAAATGTTCTTATTACAATTATAGGGTTTAGGTCTCTCATTATTATTGTCTTGAGGTGGCATTGAAGTTAGTGTTTGAGTTTGGTTCTGATTATGGTTCTATCCTTGATTATAGTTCTAGTTTTGATTGGAAGAGGATAGCTTGATTATGACTTTGTTTAAAATGGTTTTCCCAATATGGATTCCTTTTTCTATGACCTTTTTGAATGTATGAATACATTAAAACTTAATATTATATGATTTCTCATTGTGTAAGCTCCTTGTAAATATTACAACTAACTATTTTTTTGGTAGATTATGAGTAAACTGACTTGCTAGGGCTCTCCAATGTTGCAAGTATATAATTAATTTCCCACTAGTCTTCTATTTATTTTAGCCAAGATCCACAATATTAATCTCATGCTAGAGATTATATGAAAAATATTGTACAAACTTATTTGAGAGATCATCGAAGTTAGGTACAAAGTTATTTGGTAATTTGAATAGCCATTCCAAGGCTTATCTAGCTATACTCCTTGGGAAGAGTAGAAGAAAATATATATTTCTATAAGCCATTGATTGGTAGGCAATAAAGAATTCCTTCAAATGTTATCTAGTGTCACCTTTACCTTTGTAGTTATAGAATTTAGGAAGCTCATAACCTAGTAGAAATGGTATTTATAGATACTCCATGTTGAATGTGAAAGAGCATATCTCTTCCAATTTGAATTTCTTCATTTTTTTTTCAACCTATATTTCTTGAATTAAATCCTTCATCTATTATAACTCTTAAGATAAGAAATAAGAAGGCATGACCTATTATTAGGGTTGTGCAGTCAAAGGTAGAATAATTTAAATAGGGTAGGTATATTTTAGGATGCTAATTAAATTGGCTAAATGACTAGGTATACATATTCATGTATTAGGGTTATACTATGGGTATGGAATATGTTGTTATTGAAGCACATTTTAGTTCAGGATATATACATAACCTTGACCAGTGAATTATGGTTATGATAATGTCATTTAGCTCTATGGAATGTGTTGGTATTATTGGTTTTGGAAGTGAACTTATTATTTACTTATTAAAACCTATTAGATATAGGGAACATGTTGTTGATTAAATCCTTATTATTGAAGGTGTTGGTATTTGGATCCTTGTTACTCATGTGATATCTATTAGGTGAAATGCAATTATTACTGATAACTTGGTACATGTTGTGTGTAATAACCTTATTATTGTCTAAACACCTATTTTTGGATTAGTATTTGTTGTTGAGGTGACACTTTTTGTTGAAGTGGAACTTGTTTTGACTTGGTATTTTTTGTTGAAATGACACTTATTGTTGGAATGACACTTGTTGGATTCATAACTATTGGTTTCAAAACTATTAGGGTTTTTGTATTTATTAGTTTGGAAAGTGTTATTATTGACCAACTGGCATATTCTGACCAATAGGAATATATTTTTGGCTAGGCAACATTTGTGATTGATAAGTTGCATTGGTCTATGTTTGTTGTGGTAGAACATTAATTGTCACCTATTGAGGTGGGTTAGTGTTATGAAATTTTTGTAGTGGTAAATTGGTCTATTTTTGGCTCATTTTCCCTATTATACATTTTAGGAAATAACTAGTTAGGGAGTATAGGTTTCTTTCTAATTTTTTGAAATAGGTGTACCTATTCATTAAATTGCAATCCACTTATGGAATTATTTTGAGGAACCTATTATGTATTACTTGGTGGTAAAATAGACCCACTTTATTTTAAAATGGAATGTACTTTCATGCTATCTAAAACATTTTGGGTGTGTTCATATATTTGAGAAACATTATCTTCTATTGAAACATGGACATGATACATATCACCAACCAATGTTCTTTGGCTAAAGGGGTCTACATTTTAAACTATGTAGCCTGAAGCATTTAGTTGTTGCCTTATTGACATATCTATTTTAATAAGTGGCATGTTATAAATAGTCTTTTAATTGAGGTTATTATCTAGGTTGAGATAGTTTTGGTATAATTTATATACCTATTACATTTGTTCATCCATAATTCCTTTTCCTTTTAAAGGCATATTTTGGTCTTATTGTGGCATTTGGACCAGATCTTGGTTATAGCTAGTAAATGCATGTTTGAATGGTTAAATTTACAATAAATTACTAGGTGTTATAATCAAATTTCTTAGACTTTCAAGTGGGAAGTTTGATGGAAAGTTATCCCCTACTTCGATAGATCTAACAAGCACATCTTTTTTTTCCAATAAATTACATTCAAATAAGTATATATCATAACTCATTTGTGTTAGATTTTTAACATATTAATTCTCTTGTTATTAATTTTTTTGAATGTTAGGCATCATTTGAGCAAGGTATTGTGTCATTTGCTCTGGCTCTTGGCTTGGATAAGGAGGCATAATTACCAAATACTACACTAAAGGGTCATGCCTTTGTTCAATATATGGGATGTTATAATATGGATAAGTATATATATCATAAATGGCATCATCATATGAATCTTGAACAAAAGGGTCATCATTCATCATAAAGTTCATGTAGCTAGGATTATACATAGTCTCGTTACATTTGTAATGAGGAAATTTTAGATCCATGGATAGGTTAAGTGATAAATAAAGGTCTAAAGGTAACAAAAAACCAAGGGATAATAAAAAGGAATTTTGGCTCTGTAAAAGAGACACAAAGGGATAAACAACTAAAATAAGCTAAGGTAGAACAAAATAAATGTGAGACTAGTCTAACAAAATGATACTAATTTTCCCAAAAGGTGGTTATAATCAATAATAAAATTAACACAAAGGCTCAAATTCATTTATGTCTAAAGTACTAATTTTCCCATAGGAAGTTATAATCAGTCACAAGAGTGTCTAAACAAAGTAGAACAATCATGAACTAAGATCAAAAGATAACAATGATTTGTCCAAAGGTGGTTATAATTGTGCTAAAAATAGAGATAGACTCAAAATCAAAAAAATCACACAAGAACTCAAAATCAAATTAAAATAAGGTAATTATCTTGGAAAACACTTGGTAAATGGTTCACTTAAGACTCAAAGCTTAACTCATGAAAAATATTGGAATAATGAAACTAGGACACTCAAAAAGTCTAGCACAATGAACTTCAAACAAAGTACATGATAACCAATTGGCTCAAAAGGATGCTCTAAATATTTTACAAAACAAAAAACAAATTCTAGATCTAGAAAAGAGGTCTTTTATATCAAATAAGAAATCAACTTAATTAAAACAATCCAAACACAAAATTTATACAAACTAAGCGAAAATTAGATGAGGTTTCCACATGAACTTTATTAGTTTAGGATTTGTACTTTGAAAAGTTTAATTTAAAATTTAATGCAGAAAGACTCAAATGTTATAAGTTAAAAGAGATATACCAAAATGGGTAGCATAACTACACATTTGAGCCAAGAGAGGTACAATAATATCTTGGATTTTGGTTTCATTAGAACAAATTTGGTAAAGTAACAATGCTCCCTCAAAAAAATGTCATGGAAAATGGTTTTGGACTAGAATATCCAAGGCAAAAGTTTGAGACAAAATGGGAAGCATAATGATGCTCAATTTAAATAAGATACACACAAATGGTTTTGAAACAAATATCCAAGGTAAAAAGTGTGATGCAAAGAGACAAAATAACACCTATTAGGATAAAGGGGTGTAAAAATAATGTGAATTTTTGGGACTTATTTTGATGTGACAACACAAATAAATAGTTTTTGTTTAAAAAACACATTAAAATTTAAAAAAATAGAAGTAACACTCATGGCTCATCTTATAACTAAAAACTGACATAGGTGTGCATAGATTCTACCAAAATTTTCACCAATATACCAATGCTTGTGAGGAATTCATTTTTAATCCAAAAATTAAATTACATGTGTAGGTAGAGCTTTTATGCCCCCATCTATCTCTTAATATTTGATACGTGGCATGAAATTAGAGTGAGTAGCACTCGACATTTAGCAATAAATTCCATAGCAAGTAGGGTTTTGACTTAAAATAAAAATATTGAATGTACTAGATGGTCCCAAGTATAGATAACACAAGGTTGAAATAATGTCAAATGAATCCAAAACACCTAGATTACTATACAAGGGTCTATTCTTTACATATTGACTCCATATTTATATTGCTTAGTAGAGTTTGATGCTTGGTTGCCACATGGCCCAGGTACCTATTAAGATGGTCAGGCTAACTACTCACCACTATCCCATCCGATAGTTTTCCTAATTTGTATAACTCACCATGAAATGGGGTTGGTATGATATTGAGAGATAAAAGCATAGATCAATTCATCCCTAAGGAAATTGTGGGTAGGTTATGGACTCTTGTCCATAAGCTAAATGCATAAAATAAATAATTAGAAAAGGAAAGACTTTATAGGTCATTTATGGGTCACCCAAGGCACTAAGAGTTTGGGGAGAGCATACACAACATTATTTTTGAAACAAATTTCAAACAATTATAGTGAATTGAGTGATTTTGGTCATTCAAGTTCCCTAAAGGGGATGAGGGGAGAGTATACACATAATAGTTTATAATTTACCATAAACAAAGAAACTAGTATAATAAACTTTGAAATTTAGCTAATAATGAATAATAAACATAAAGTGAAAAATATCTTAAGATCTCTAACTAATATGTATGTTCTTTTTAATATCACTAAATCAAAGTGATTGAAAATTTGGCCCCTTGGCCTTATTTGCACTTGTAATTTTTTTAAAAATAACTAAGATACAAATATAACTAAGTGGATTTTTAAGAACCAAACAAAATGTATGTGAGATTTTAATAATTCTTAAGCTTTTATCTCTCCATATTAGGACCTAGAAAATTTTGGAGGGTTTGCCTACTTAGAATCCCAAAAGTGAGTAAACAACAATTTAATTTGAGCTCTTAAGTTTCCATTTTTTATCTCAGATAAAAATCATCACCAATCACATATAGATCGATATCGATTCTTGAAATTGACATTGATTCAGTCAAATCATTGATGTTTCCTAAAAACACAAAAAAATAACTATGTTTCAAAGTTAAAATGGTTAAAAAATAAGTTTAGGACCCAAATATCTCATGGTATTGCAAGAAGAAAGGTTACACAGACAATAAACAAATCATTAAACACAAAATGAAAGCAAGGAAAATCAAGAAAAATAAATTTTAGCCATGTTTCTACCTTGGTCTATTTTTAACATAGAGATCATGGTTGATTCTTGTGATCAATGTTGATTTTCAAAATCATTATTGATCCCTATAACCTTTCTAGAAAAAGACATAAAATTCAAAGCTAAAAATCTAAACTTGAATATTTATATGAATCCATTAGAAAAATTAAAGCTAGCATATTAATCTCCTTGGATATACGAGATGTCTGGTCCCACCAAATGTAGATACCCTAATCTAGCCACAATTGGCTTCCAACCAAACTTTAGATTAATTTCTACCAAATAATGCAAATTAAGCTTAGGAATCACTAAACACCCCAATTTCATCTACATATCAGACATTATTTCTTATACTCATGTTAAGGCATCCCTATTTTGGGTATTATCCTTTCCACAATAGTAACCTCTCATGGATTCATCTCATGTCACCTTGTGACCTAACAAATAATAGTTTGGCCTTTGGACCCATATAGTGGGGCACTTGAACAAATCTTAAAGTGTTAACATTCTAAGCATAATGAATCAACTAATCAAACCAAATTAATTACTTAAGTGAATCTTTCATGTGCAATTAGTGAAAACAAATATTGTAAATAGGAAAATTCAATAAATATGAGGTCATGATGACATCATCATCCTCAAATTTAAGGAATTAAAATATCTCTCTAAAATTTAATAAATTTATAAATAGATAGCCATGATTAATAAATAGGGTCTTTATCCCAAATATTAACTACATGTACCCTCCTTAACTCAAATAGGATTAGACTTAACTCACCTAGGGTTAGTTCAAACTCCACCATGGTCAATCTAGCCTAACTACACTTGGATTAGAGTTAAATTTTAAGGATATAAATACAAGGCCTCACCCATTAATTTTTAAGATTTTTATGTACAATTTTATTATGCCAAAATACCTCTAAAAAGCTTCACTGTAGTGTTACCATGCCCATTTACTAAGCCAAGTCAAACCAAATCCACTAAAAATTACCAAGGTTCCAAGGAGAGGTGGATAAATGGATCTTCATTAACAAATATTTCTTGAGGACATAGCCAAGTGCATCATTCCATGGACAACTCACAACACTTGCTCTCATGGAAGGTAAAATCTCTTGTTCACCTTCATTTTACTAATTAATTGTGTAGTTCTCTAGCTTATTTAGTGTTAAGGCTAGAGGTTTTAATTTTTATTATATATATATTTATTTGATTTATTGACTAACACCATACTAATCTCCCCTCTACATCAATTTCATTTTTCATGTTAATGGCATGCCTGGTGGGACTTGTAACCCTCAAATTTCTTCTCATGGACTTCTAGGACCTCTTGCTAACATTTTTCATGCTAAAACTTTTACTTAATGACTAAAAAGGTGAAAAATTGAAGTCATGGATGTTACATAGAGACATGCAATTTTGCACCTAGTAGTTATGGTATAGTTATGTGGAGATGCGGTATTGCACATGTGGTTTTGCATGTTAGTTGCATCATTTCACTATAAAAGTACAATTTTGCATCATTAAATTTTATTTTCCTTTATATATGTAGTTTTGAATTTGATACATGAATTATTGTTCTTGAAATATGTGGTTTTTAACTAACTTATAAGGTTTTATAAGGAATTTCAACATTACAATAGGTAGACACATTATTGCCATTACAAGAAGTGGTTTTACATTGTTAACATGCGATTTTGAACTAACAATGTTTATTCTACAAGGTAAAATGTGGTATTGCCTAGGACATATAATTTTGCCATTGTGATATGTGGTATTAAAACTGTGTAGATATAGTTTTGTCTTAACAATTTATTTTGTTGGAAAAGTGTAGTTTTGCTCTATGTAAGTGGAAATTTTTAGAGGAATTATAGTTTTGCTCTGTGGATCTATAGTATTGCACTATGTAAAAAAGATAGAAAATGTGAGAGCTCAAATTCAATTGTTACTTGCTCATTTTATTTTTAGATTAAAATAAAAATAACCACTAAATTCTTTTGTAAGACCCAAAGGCCAAGGAAAGACATTTTTATATCACTGTAAGTCTTTAAATCACATTTATATTTTGTGCTTAAAAATCATTTAGTCACTTTATTTTTATTTTTAAAGTTAACAAATCAACAATAAAGTCAAAGGGATAGATTTCACATCACATTTCACTTCAATATTTTAAAACAAACACAAACTTAGACTAAATGCTCTTCATAGCTTTTTTTTTTTTTTTTTTAATCATTTTGTTTATTTGTTATGTATTTTTGCAAAATATAATTAGTGCATATGCTCTCCCACATCCCTTTTAGGGAACTCAAGTGACCAAAAGTGTCTTTTACATTGATTTTATCACTTAGTATAATCATATAAGGAATGTCACTATGGTACTCACCAATATTTAAGAGACTTGGATGATTTTAAAATGACCTTAAATTCCTTCTACATGTTTATTTTTTGCATCCTAGCTTGTGGGTAGGATTTCATCACCTCCATATAATTTATTTAGGGAAGCATTGACTTGGGAATTCATCTCTCAGGATCATTTAAACCCCACTCCATGGTTGGGTATACAAATTGAGTTGGTGAATCACTAGGATGGTAGTTTGAGTGGTTAAACTACCTTTTTTAGTAGCTAATACCCTCAAAACAATGGCCTGATTTGGACATCACACTACACTAAGTAATTAATGGATGTAGTAGTTGTAAAAATGAAAAAAAATATATAAAACAATCCAATTATCTTAGATATAAATGATGTGTTGTGTCATATTGTTAATCACACATATGAGACCATTTAAAACATGAAAAAATTATAGTTTTTAGACAAACCCCACTTACCATAGAAATATTATTAATGCAGGGCGAGTAGCCCAAAGTTACATGTCACCATATGAAATCTTGAGAGAAGAGGGGGCCTAAAACCCTAATTTTATTGTGTATTTAAATTTTTAGATTAAAAAATTATTTACTCTCAATAAGGACCATATAGATGGAATTTGATAATATGAAGCCACCTTTTTAGTTTTTAGGAATAGGATGATACACTTAGGTGTTTTTGTGTCTTGTTTTTTTTTAATTGTTTTGAGTCAAAAAATACCTTTGTTTATCAAAAAACATGTCCAAACAATGTCAAAATTAAGTCATGTTTATACACCCCTTTTAGCCTAAGGAGGTGTTATGTTGTTTGTTTCATGCCACTCTTTGATTTAGTCATTTTTAAAACTTTTATGTTTGTGTGTGTGTCACATGTTTGAAAGGTACATCTTTACACCATCCATTTAATTTCAAAACTTTGCCTTATATTTTTTGAAATAAATAATTTTTCATTCCTTTTAAGAGAGATAACATTGTTACACTGCTTGGATTATTTCAAAGACCTTTTTCCTTACATAAAATTGAGATTGAAACCACGTGTGCCTTTTAGTATATTTTTGGTATTATCATGCCATCCATTTTTACCTAGTAATGTCATCCATTTTAAAAACCAAGTCCTCTAATATAAGTTTGAATTTTGTCTTGTGAAGATTAGATTCTAATGTTTATTGGTTTATGCCTATGCCTCACTTAATTTTCAATTAGATGTTTACCTATCACTCTTAGATTGTGCAACTTGGACTAATTCCTTTCTTACTTTAAATATATTTTGTTCCTAGATTTGTTAAGTGATCTATTTTTTAGTATTTTTTGTATCTATTTTGTTTCTTAGAACTAAGGTTGAAACTCTCTTTCCAAGTATAACCTTAAGCATAATTATTTTACATTTGAGTCTTACTCTTCATTTGGGATTGAATGTTTTACTCCTTGACCTTATTTTTACATACTTATAATTGATATTCCTAATTAGTTTTATGCATGTGCCTAAATCCCAATGTATTTTACCAATGATCAAGTTTTTTTTTGAATCTATATCCTTAGTTTGAGTCTAAGTGTTTCAAATTGTTAGATTAACTATCTTGCCTTTTAGATCTAGTTTGTTCCAAGTCTAGATTTATGCCATATTTTCAAAGACCTAGCATTTTACCTTTAATTTTAGAACTAGTTTATTCCAATTCTATCTTTGTGATGTGTTCCAAAATACATATAATTTTACCTTTGATTTTAGACATAGTTTGTTTCAATTCTAGCTTTGTGTCGTGTTCCCAAATACCTAGCATTTTACCTTTCATTCCTAGACCTAGTGTATTTTCAAGTATAGCTTTTTGTGTCATGTTTCCAAAAGACCTAGAATTTTACCTTTCATTCTTATACCTAGTGTATTTTCAAGTCTATATTTTTTGTCATGTTTCCAAAATAATTATCATTTTACCTTTCATTTTAGACCTAGTTGTTTTGAGCCTAGCCTTGTGCATTATTTATAAATACCTAGTAACCATTTTTTATTTCTAGACCTATATTAGAGTTATTTGAAACACTTTTCACCAAGTTTTGGCATTTGGATTTTACTTATACTTGACCATTTGTGTGATACAATTGAAATTAGATCTTGAGGTTATTTTAGACCAATTTTATCATTAATCTTTTTTGGAGAACAACTCCATTCCCAGGCAAAGTTTAGACCAACTTTTCCTTTAGACCAAGCTTATATATATTCAAAGTTTGGACCATTTACCATTTAGACCATTTTTTAAGAGTTTTTATAACTTTATACCTTATTTTCACAAAATTTTAGTTGTTAATTTGGATATGCCATAATGCACATATAGTGGAACATGTATAATTTAGACTACAATAACATGGTCACAAATGATAACTTTATTCAAGACCCATATAGCGATGATTTATTTTGTGAGATGGATCTATATAATCCTCACACTTCTCAATATGTGGAGAAAATTAAATATACATTATCACATTACTTGGTTAACACACCTCCCTATTTAGAGACAACCAAGAACAAAAAGTGTAATATCTAGTTAGTGTGTCAGTTGTTGTTGAACGAGTCCAAGTCTAGACATACTAATAACCATGCCATCAACATATGACCCATAATTAATTTATTATTAATCTATTGAAAAAAATGATGAGGTTTTAGTCAAATTCATGGAGACAGGGGCCAAGTTTCTATTAGAATTTCCCCATGAAAACTTACCTTGTCTAATTAGAGTCCCAAGAAATGTACCTTACACCCAAAATATAGAAAGTGCCTCTACTAGTTATCTAAAATCACTCATGTTGGTTTCATAACAAGACCCAAATATGATTATAAAATTAAAATTCTGCATGGAGTACCAATTCACATAAATGTAACAAGCATATTAGACCTATTTAAACCTAGCACATAATTTCAATGCCATGGCCATATCAAATACTCCTCTCATAGAGATAATTCCTTCAACAAGAATACTAATTTATTTGATAGGTCAAGATAATTTAGGTGTATAAGCATTTTCCCAAAGTACTTTGGTAGGTGACATGTTTAATCTCCCTTTAATTGAAGAAGTGACTATGTATTCCATTGAAGATAATGTGCCAAATACAATTGATAACATGAAAGTAATTTCCAATCTAGGCCAAGGTGAGGTAAATACACCAACAAAAAATTCATAATAATAATTTCCTCTAACTAATAACATGAGTTAGATTGATCCCAACCATAATAGGTTACTCCCATTCCACAACTAGCTACTTTTTCAAGCTTGAAACAACAAGGGGTAAGTAATCAAGCATCAACCAATGTTTTACTTCAATAATAAGTGACAAATATTATCCCACCTCAATAGGTGATGTATAATATTCCATGATAATAAGCATAGTCTAATTTACCAGTGTAATAAAGGTAGAACACTATGTTTCCTCAATAGATAATGACAAATGTACCTCAATAATTGTAGACCAATGTACCTCTACAATCATAAATTTTGTCTAGTTAACATGTTTTAATTAGTCAAATAAAAATGCTAAACACCCAAATATTATCTAGTTTAAAAGAGGTATTTAAGTAATAAAAAGGTACCAATGTATAATATGTACCTATTAGGTAGCCATTTATTTTCACTTAGCAAGTGCCATAGACTCAGGGATAGGGCCTTGGTCAACAACAAATTCCTTTTATTTAACTAGGTTTGACTAGTCAATAAAAAGTCCTTACTCAACCTTAATAGGCATGGTATATTTCACAAAACCATATTATTCCATAACAATCCCAATTCCTTCTAACCCAATTCCATACACATAATCTAAGCCATAATATCTATCAATAGGATGTACAATATCAACATCCACATCCCAATTTATGGATGCATATTATTGGTTAATTCACCCATCAAACTAGTACTCCCTAACACTTCATGCATCCATCATACCTTGGTCAAGGTAATTCTAATTTGACCACCAATGTATAACCATAACCAAATATACTATCTAGTTTCTTGGCCCAAGAACTACAATAAAAAAGGATGTGATTACCTCCATTCAAATAAGGAAAAAATCATGAAATTCAAATTAGATGATGTGTGTTCATACCCATTCAACATGGAGTATCTTCAGATACCATTTCTTTCAGTTTATGAACCATCACAATTTGATAAGTATAAGGGTAAAGGAGACCCTAAAGAATATTTAACATATTTCTCTATTGATTTCTAACTAGTGGCCTATAGTGACATTTACCTACTCCTTTTATTTCCTTAAAATCCAGTTAGATAGGCTTTGGAGTGGTTTCTGAAGTTTCCAAAAAATATAGTATCTAATTTTAATTATCTCTTGAACAAGTTTGTGTAGATTTTCTCCTAAAATATTGAACATGAGATCTCATTAGTATATTTGACTCAAGCCAAGTAGAAATTTGGGGAGATCTCTACAAGTTACTTATAGATATGGAGAGCACTTTCTAGTCACTTTACCCATAATTTACTAGATAAATAATTGGCCATTATGTTTACCAAAGATATACATCATCTAGAGATTCATTGTGCACACAACTTCAAAGAGATTATTGAGAAAGGTTTAAATATTGAAAAGAACCTTATAAACAAAGGGATTATCAAGTTGACCTCCTCAAATTAGAATTCGAGTTAAAAACTAAAAAGTAAGCCTAAGTTAGAGCCATATTCTAGTCCAAGTGAAAACATCTACACCAACTCAAGCTAAAAACTATGAGAAATAAAAATCATATAAACACAATAAGAACATTATTGGTAATGGATTAATTGAGTCATGTCATGTCTAAATAGCTAATCACTATCTATTTAACCTATGCCATAGATGCAACTTATTTCTCATTAACAACATATTCAATAAGTGCAACCTATGCAATAACCCAGACCAATGATTCAAATGCCATAGTAACCACCTTTGTAAACCACTCTTCTAATAATGAGGCCCACTCATCAGTTTTTTAACAACCTTGGTGAACCTATCAAATCAATGTTTTGCAAGCTAACCATGGTCAATATGATTGGTTGTCTGATTATAAAACACTATATTAAGGGTATACCATATCTAAACTATTGTATATATAATTATTTATATGATTACCATCATTATTATGGACATTACATATTTTTTTATGTGTAGTTGAAGCACCTTATCGAAAATATGCTAGAAAAAGGGGAAATCTAGCTAGATAATAGAGCATCTACATCTAATCAGAATTAGGGTATCTACCAAAACTATTTTCCACAACATAATAATGTCAATCAATAACATCAACAATAAATTACACAATAAAAATAGAAACATCAACTAATTGATAGGAACTAAGGCCAACATGACTCCAACAATCAATAGACTTACCACATAGTTATACATCACTACAAGAAATTTGTAGGCCATATTGTGAGTGGGCATGTTCCTACCATTATCATAAATCCTACACCAAATTATAATATACTAAGACCATTAACTAAAAATACTAATCAACCTACCTATGCCAATAATAATTCCCTGACCTATGACCATAACAAATTGTAACAACAAATAAGAATTACCATTTTAGGACCATTTACTGAGAACTCTTAATTACACCATGAACATAACCAAATATATTGAAAATCAATAATTATCCTGTCTAGCCAATCTCCATTGTTTTATTATAAGAATGGTCATGTATCCAATCTCAATTATGTAATCATAACTTGATGGTCTAAGATTACCATACTAGGCCCACAAACTCCTACTAATGAACTGATCCAACCTACTATGTTAGATAAAACCAAGCCACTTACCATTGTTAAGGAAAATATGTAAGAAATAATGGAAAACTCAAAAAGACACCTTCACAAATTTTTATTCTACATTTATTGTATACATCTACCATCTATAAGAACATCCTAATAGACCTTCTAGGCCAATCTCAAGCTCCAAATGACATAACCTTATAAAAATTCAAAGCTTTGGTTGGACACCTAGCCCCAGGCCAATAATTGACCTTTGACCAAAGTGATATGTCATCCCTTGGCCCTCTCTATAAAAAAATATTATACATTGAAGTTTTTATCATGCATCAAAAAGTTAAACATGTCCCCATAGATAATGGATCAAGCTTGAATGTTGTGTCTCTAAAGCTCGTCAAGCATATGGGATATATATTAGTTGATATATAGCCAAAAACTATCACTATTAAATATTATGATAATAAATAATGATAATGATAAGGAACCATAAGTTTTCTAGTGATCATTGGGCATTTAAACCATGATACACTCTACCATGTGTTAAACCTAGACCTATCATACAATTTTATTTTGGGTAGACCATAGATACATGAAATTTGTGTAATCCCTTTGAAATTGTACTAGTGTATCAAGTTCCCTCACTCAGGGATGGAGGTCACTATCCATGGAGATCTATAGCCTTATGAAAAATACAATCATTTGGAGGATGAATATGAAAGTTATAACTACTACTTTGGCATAGACCCAGTACCCAAGAAGGATAAAGATAAAATGATACTTTTAAAATTGATAGAGGCCAATTATATAGAAACAAATAGCCTTATCTTATCTTTAAATACACCTTCTCTTCAAATGTCTAATCATTTCACCATTTTGGATAATATTCCAAGATAGTATTTGACTCATGACACATTACATATTTCTAAGCTTCCATATAACCCTAAGTCATATGGAAGACATAAAGCTAAGACAACTTGCATGAAATGGAAAAGGAAAGATTTATATCCTAATACACATTATTTTAATACTGACCACTAGCCAATAAGAGGACCCACTAGCTAATGATGATTCATAGTTGTATAATGACAAACTGGTTTATTATTACCATAATGAAAAATATCCCATCCCTAACAAGATAATGGATAATCAAGCCTATGAAGGAGAAGGCATGGGTCCAAGTTAATAGGGTGCTCTTAAACCCATTTCTATGACTTGGTACAAAATAACTTATGATCTCAAATTTAAACTTCCTGGGAGTGACCCCACATATCTTATCAATGTTCCAATGCCAAAGACTAGTGATGATGATGAAGGAAGTGAAGAAGAGTCTAATCATAGAATTTATGAAGACCTTATTAGTACCAATCTATTTGACCCATATACCATTTGTACCAATATGCTAATAATTTGACAGTCCATACTTTCCATTTATCATCCTCAAATTATAGACTAGGATCAATAACAATCGATATTTTTTTTTGATGAGTTTGAGAATGATGAGGCCTTTTGCAAATTTTTAGGCCTAAGATAAAATCTTCCATTAGGGACCACAAACAAGGGTTGTCTATCAAATTAGATCCTATAACCTATTTTGGAGAGTTGGTGAACACATTTAGATAAAAACAAAAGAATAAAACATTGAGGTCCCAGAGTGAAAACTCTTTGAGGCACTTTTGGACTAGGATAAAAGTAAATAAAAAGGTTAGTATTTTGTTGAAAACCTATTTAAAGTTCCACTAGATGGGGGTGTTCACCATTCCTTGAATGAAGCTCAAGATATCACCAATGTTGAAATTGCTTTTGTATCTAAGTTTAGCATAGAAGAACAACATTCCTTTGATCAAATAGTCCAATAATGTCATAAAAAAATTGATATGACAATTACCACCATTAGGGGATTCAGGTTCATCTTGTTTAACAAATCTTGGGGAACCAGTCCAAACAGAGGACTTTGTCATTACAGGCCAATTCACATCTTTGCCAACCATTCCAGAAGATGGCTCAACTCGCCTAGTATAAGATACTATAGAAGTCAACATCTATAATCTAGAGGACCCAAAGGATCAAATTAGGTGCATCCCTCACTAAGGAGGAACATAAAGTTTTTACATCCCTTTTCAGGGACTTTATTGACACTTTTGCTTGGGCCTATTCAGACATGCCATGTTTGGATCCTGTCTTGGTTGTAAACCACCTTGTTATACATCCTAATGCCAAACCTATGAAATATAAACTATGTAAGATGATCCTCATATTTTTGTATTAATAAATAAATATTTTTAAAATAACTTAGAAGTGAGATGCATCTGACTGATTAACTATTTAGAGTAGATATCAAATATTGTGCCTATTAATAAAAAGCCATAAGGAATCAAAATCTGGATTGATTTTAGAGACATTAACAAGGTCTAAACCAATGACTACTTTCCTCTATCAAATATAGACATGATAATTGACTCCACAATTGGGTATGAAATTCTATCCTTGATGGATGGATATTTAGGATATAATTAAATCAACATTGCACCAGAATACCAACACAAGACATCATTCATCACTCCTTAGGGAATGTTTTTCTATTAGGTTATGTCATTCAGCCTCAAGAATGTTGGTGCCACATATCATAGAGATATGACCATCATATTTCATAACATGATGTATGTCATTATAAAAGACTATACTGATGACATATTGGGTAAGTCAAAGACCCATGAAAACCATCCAACCATGCTACAAAGAATATTTGAAAGGCTTCATGGGTACAAGGTTCAACTCAATCACAATAAGTGAATCTTCAGTGTCACTTTTAACAATTTGTTAGTATTTATTATCTCTCATTGAGGCATTAAATTTTATCTTTCCAAGGTACAAGTCATTACCGAGATACTGCCACCTTCCACTTTGAAGTAGCTCCATAGTTTGTAGGTAAAAATCTTGTCTATCAAATGTTTCCTTTTGTATTTGGTCAATAAATTCCATCGCTTCAATCAATTTTTAAATAAAGGTGTTACATTTTTTTTGGATGAAGAATGTCAGAAGGCCTTTCATCCCCTGAAGGAATATCTTACCAATCCACCTATTCTATTACCACCAATGCTAAGGAGGCCATTTTTGATATACCTATCTACCACTAATAAGGCCTTATGCACTTCTAGCTTAGCATCATGAAAATGGGAAAGAGCATATTATGTACTATATAATCCATACATTGTTTGAATATGAACATAATTATATGTTAATATAAAAATTTTGTTTATCTATGGTCCTTACAGACCAAAAGCTATGTCATTACATGTTTAACAATAAGACCATAGTCATTGCTAAACTAGATCTGCTCAAGTATTTACTATCAAAGACAACTTTACAATGTTACATGGATAAATAGATCATGATTTTAAATGAGTTTGAGATCGAGTAAATCAATCAAAAATCCATTAAGGGAAATGTACTTATAGACCAACTTGTCAAATCTCCCCTTTAAGATACCAAACCACTCATGTTTACATTCCTAGATGAGTATATCATGAACATCATAGAAACACCTCATTAGGAGCAATAGTGGAAGATATATTTTGATGGGTCATTTAAATCACATGGATTATGGGAATACCTATTTTTTGTTACACCATAAGGGGATCTCATTCTTAAATAATTATGTATCAGCTTTCCTTGTACTAATAACATGGTTGAATATGAAACACTCATTGTAGTACTTCTTTAGGAAGTATAATGGAATATTCAACATCTCATAGCTTATGGCGATTCTCAATTATTCATCAAATAGGTAATAGACCACTCTAAAACCAAAGATGATAATCTAGTACCTTACAAGACCATGGTGGACACTCTCAAACAACATATTGCCCACATACATTAGGCTAGTAACAAAATAATGGATGCCATGGATACCATTAGTTATTTGATATGAAACACTGATAAAGAAAATGATTATCAGTTACTAATTGAACATCTTCTAGTTCCTGCTAATGAAATTTTGACCATCATAACTATCTAAGATATTATTGGTCCCAACTCTATTTGGTACTCAGACCTATATAACTATCTTCACAATCACATCATGCCACTAAACCTATCACATAAAAAAACAAAATAAATTTATCCACCAAGCCTCTCATTATACTTTACTTGGCTCAACTCTTTACTCTATAAGCTTGGATGGTACTCTAATTAATTGTTTAACTTCATTAGAAGCCACATTAGCATTGTGATAAGTCCAATAAGGAGTATGTGGATCCCACACCAACATGGTCATACTAGTTAAAAATCTCCTACAAACTAGATACTATTATCCAACCATAGAAGCAAATGCAACTACATGTGCTAAAAAATGTGACAATTGTCAAAGGCATGCCAATTTGATTCATTCCCTAATCAAAACACTAAAACCAATGCTTAAACCATGACATTTTTAAACATGGGGACTTGATCTCATTGAGAAGATTAAACCTATCTCATTTGATGGCCATAAAAACATCCTTACTACTACTTAATATTTCACTAAGTAGGTTGAAGCTATACCCCTCATTTATGTGACTAGGAAATAGATTTACAAATTCCTATTCAACCATCTCATCTACCACTATGGTATCCTATCTAGCATTATATTTGATAATGGCATATCATTTAAAAATAAGGATTTCAAAGAACTCTATACTAAATATAACATCACCCAATATTTTTACACCACATATTACCCACAAGGTAATGGACAAGTAGAGGCATCTAATAATACCATTGTCAATATCCTTTAAAAGATTGTCAATGATGTTGGTTGTGATTGGTACATGTAGATCTTCCATACCCTCTGGGCATATTGTACTAATTATTTCACTCCAACAAGAACCAAGCCATATTCCCTAGTCTATGAAACTGAGGTCATTCTTCCAATCAAATTTGACTTATCTTCTCTATGTATCTCATTGAAACACATCCTAGATTATGAATATTATAGAGTAGCTCACTTACAAGAGATGGAGTTATTAGATGAGAAGAATGTGACTATTATAAAAAACCTTCAAGTATATCAAAATAGATTACATGGTTAATATGACTGATAGGTCAAACACAATGTTTTAGCTTGGTGATCTTGTTATCAAATAAAACTAAAAGAACACCATGGTTGAGAAGAATAAACATAAGTTTAAGCCCAATTACATAGTCCCTTTCTTCATTATTTCAAATCATGGCTCTAGAGCATACATGCTTGCTACACCAAAGGGAGATTAACCTGATGAACTCATGAACATCACACATCTCAAGAATTATTTTACTTGAGAGACTTGGCATATTATCTGTGAGGCTCATTTACATTGTGTCATGTCATCATCTTCCTTGTATTATATTTTATAATATTTATACCATACCTTCACTATTGATTCAAGTTGTTTTACCCTCCCAACCCAACCTTTTGACCTTGGTTCCAATCCATTAGTCCTTTGGTTCCTTTATCAAGAGGATTTAGATTAGGTTTCAACAATTGATTCAATATTCTAGATAGAGGTAGTATTGTAGACTAGTATGATAGTGGTTTGGAAATTACACTATTCATTATTAACATGTTCTACCTCATTTTCAGTGTTATTAATTATGACCACCTTTAGGAAAATTAGTATCATTGACCTATGTCATTGTTTCTTATTTATAACCACCTATGGGAAAATAAAGAGTAATACTTTTACCATTGCTTATTGTAAAACCTCACCATTCCTATTACTATACTATGCCATTTACCTACTTCACAAACTTTTTTCACCTAACCAGATTCCTCCACTACAGAGTAGAATTATAGTGACTTGAGGTATCATTTGGGACTATGTAGATAGTGCTCAATTTATGTTGAGATTAACTTAGTCATCTTTTTTCCCATTCTCTAACTATTTTGTGAGTAATTTATGCTTTAACACTCTCACCATTTTATGAGCATGTTTAAGCTATGATCTCAATATTTTGTGAGTTAGACCATTTAGTCTCTCATAATTCTCAATCAAGTTAAAGTGTTTAAAATATCACAAAAATATTCGTAAAAGACATTAAAAATCCTAAACATGATGAATTATTATGCCATATATAAAGCCATCTAAATTTTCTAGGATGTGACATATTATTTGTTCATTTTATTACTACACCACTTTGATATTTTTCCTCCTATTTTTTGGAGAACTACATTAGCTTAAGGTTCACATAGACTATGTAGGTAGTACTTGGATACATCGGGTATCTTATGTTAGCTCGACCACATCTTCCTTTATTTTTTAATCACTTCTTTGACTTAAGGATTTTTGGACTCCTAGATATTTCACAATTAACCACTTATCCTTTAAATTTCCCCATTCTTATTAGCCTTAGTCATACACTCAAACCATTATTTGATTTTATATTGTAAGCATTATATTCAAATTTGATACACTAATTATGACTTGGCTTCATCTTATGATCTCTCCATTTTGTAAGCTAATTCTCAATTTTTGCCTTAGAAGTAGTAAGAATTATGAACCTAGTTCATGTGTGAACATTTATCTATTGAATTTTAGTGTGGTTTTATCCTAAACCATACTCTCACACTCTCACACCTTATTTATGTTGACATTTTCATGATTATCAAATGTCATCCCTTTTTTTTTCACTCTCTCACCATTTTGTAAGATCATTACCATATTATTATACACATCAATCATGTTTCTTTATCATCATTTTATTTTATCCCATATCCTAGGATAACTACATTTGACCTGAATTTCATGTTGGATCTTGCATCCATGAAACTATGTAGATAACATCCACTTGCATAGTGCATATAGGGTCAGCTCGGCACCCCTTCCTTTTCTTCTATTCCCCCAATTTGTGCATTAATTTTTTTGTTTCCCTATAACCGAGGGGTAACCTTTTGTCTTTTTTTATTTCATTATTATATTTATGTAATTGTTTTCTAGCTTAGGGATTACACTGTCACCTAGTATAACACCTCTATTACAAATGTATGGATGATTTGTTTCTTATTTGTACTAACATTGTGATTAACCATTGTTGTGTTTGTTTCTTTTTATTTTGATTGTTTTATTCACTTTTTATGGTTATTGGTGTTTTTTTTTTTGTTTCATTTATTTATTTTCTTACCTATTTATATACTTAAATTATTGTGCCTTGACTTAGTATGTATGCATTCATTGGGTGATTCCTTGTGCATTATGATTAAGTCCATCCATATTTATACATTAAAATTTTCATCATGGTTTCTATCATTATTACATTATTTTCACTTTTTTATTGGATTTTGTGTTAGTCCTTATGCATATTATGGATAGGTTGTCATGGTTTTTATATTATGATGTATACCATTACATGCTACAACAAAAATCAGCATATTGGATCTTATAAAAAATGGTATCGCATTACTTCTCCTTGTTCACCTGATAAATTATTGATCTATCCAAATATTACCCAAATGAATATTAATTAAATCACAAATTAATTTTAATACTTGCTAGTTAGGATGTGCATTTCCATACTAGAATGTATCCAAAATTCATGCCCTTTATCAATGTCAACTTTCTCTTACTCTATGAGTATGCATTCAATACGTATTCTACCTTTTCTCATTTACCATGTTATCCTAGAAATAAAGTTCTAATGATTTTAACCACCTTTGGGAAAATCATTATGTTTTAATCTATCTAGATGTTAATGATTATAACTACCTTTGGGAAAATTATTATCTCTATCTGATCTAGAGGGGCATTTTTCACTATGCAGATGTTTATAACTACCTTTGGGAAAATTAACCTTTTTTATCTACCCTATTGGGGCATCTCACTATTCCATTGATTATAAAACCTTTAGGAAAATTAGTCTTTTCTACCCACTTTATATTTATGTCTCATCATTTCCTTATTTTCAAGGGATCGGTCACCAACCTTCTTTGTCATTTTCTCCCTCGATAGTTAATCTAAGGATCATCCATAGCCTTCTATGGCATTAGGCATTAAATAACTTTTAATTATTTTAGATGTTACTATGCCTATATCTTGACACCTTCCTAGATAGGGGTAAACTGTAGACACCTTATTCTAGCCATATCTAGATCCTAATCAGACTTCAAATTGATATCTACCAAATAATGAAAATTAAACCTAAAAATTATTTAATGCCCCAATTTCATCTGCACATCAAAAATTAGTTCTCAAAATCATTTTGAGGCATCCCTATTTAGGGTATTATCCTATACATAATAGTAACCTCTCATGGATTCATCTCTAGTCACCTTGTGACCTAACAACTAACAAGTTTGACCTTTAGACCCATTAAGTAGGGTACTTAAAGATTTCCTAAAATGTTAAAATGTTAAGAAAAATGAATAAACTAATCAAACCATATTAAATGCTTAAGTAAATTATCCATGTACAATTAGTGATAACAAATTTTATAAAAATGAAAATTCAATAAATATAAGGTCATGATGACATTATCATTCTCAAATTCAAGGAATTAAAATATCTCCCTAAAATGTAATAAATTCATAAATGGAGAGAATATTTAATAAATGGGATCTCTATCCAAAATAATAATTACATTTCCCTTCCTTAACTCAACTAAGGTTAGCCTTAAATCACTTAGCATTAGTTTGAACTCAATCATGGTTAATTCTAACCTAACTACACTTGGGTTAGAGTTAACTTTGGAGGATATAAATACAAATCCTCACCCATTGATCTTTAATATTTATATGCGCAATTTTATTATTCCAAAATACCTCCAAAAAGATTCATTGTAGTGTTACCATGCCCATTTACTAAGCCAAGTCAATCCAAAGCTAATTAAGACTACCAATGTGCCAAGGAGAGGTGGAGAAATGGAAATTAATTGACAAATTTTTATTGAGAACATATCCAAGCACATCATTTCATGGCTGACTCATAACACTTGCTCTCATGAAAGGTAAAATCTCTTGTTTGCCTTCATTTTGTTAGTTAATTTTATAGTTCTCTAGGTCCTTGAGTGTCTAGGAAAGAGGTGTTAGTTTTTATTGTGTTTATTTTGATTTGATTTTTTGAGTAACACCATAATAATCTCCCCTATACATTATTTTTCTTTTTCACATTAATGACAATAAGGAAAATAAGGAAGAAAAAATTTACCCAGGTTCTTTCCTTACTCAATTTTTAACACAGAGATAATGTCCAATTCCTACAATTGATGTTGATTTTTAAAATCATTTTTGATCCCTAAAAAACCTTTTATAAAAATACATAAATTTTTAAAACTAAAACTCTAAGCTTGAATATTTAGATGCATCCATTAGAAAAACTAAAGATAGCATATTAATCTCCTTGGCTATATGGGATGTTTGTCCCCATCGAGTATGCCATTATGTACCTTAGGAGTCCAAATAATAAATAATATGTAGATTAGTCTCATGTTAGTCCAAATGAGAAAACATCAAGAACATCAATTCACTAATACTCAACCCTCTTGCCTATGAACTAGGGAGAGCATAATATAATAAGCAAGAGTACAAAGTAAATATGAAGACAATACAATTTTCTTACCTCCTTTATCACATGTGATGATTACATGCTAGCATAAAGATGTTCATGCTTATATTATGATGATTGTAGTCCTATATCAATTCTCTTTCAAGTTGATATAATCTCTCTAATAGTCACTTGTGGCTTGGTGTGATGTTTGGCATAAATAGGGCATTATAACACTACTTGCAAAGGCTTTAAGAAGGTATTCCAATAGAATAACCTTAGATGTAAAATATTATTATACAATGGTGTAGGCACTTTAATTTATATCTAAAATAAATAACTCTAACCATAGGAAGGTTAGGTTATATTCTTCTTTGTTTGAGTCAAAATTAACTTATATTGAGTCAGTCTAACTCTAGGTAGGGTTAAGGCACTCATGAAATCATGACACCTCAATTTCAGATATTTGTGAGGCATGATAATTCACTTTAGATATATGTGAGATGTTAATAATATTTTTTAATATTTATGAAATAATAAATCTCTTTATTAGCTCATTTGACTCTTTGACTTCATATTTGGCAAAAATTCATTTTTTAGTAAATGAAATTTACTAATTTGATTTAGATTTTTTGTTTAGGCAATTTAATTAGGATTTTTAATATAATTAGTCTTTCATAGTTCTTTTTAGATTTTGGTAATTATTTTATGTCATGAATTAATAGCTTGACATGCTAAAAGTGTCAAGTTACTAGGTTGGAATTTGATTAGGGCTAGGAATGAACTAGGTTAGTGATGCATATCGATTAATACACCAAACAAGCTAGCCTCATCATGTTTTGGGGCAATTAAATTCCTTATGCATATGAAATTGGGTAATTTAGGTGATTTCTAGGCTTAAAATGTGTCATTTTATATAAATTGAATAGAATCCCTATTTAGGCACGAAAGTGGCCAAAACCAAGTGTCTACAAGTATTACAAGGTAATAAAATCATAAAATATAATTTTTTGATAAGTGTACAATATAAATTAATTTGTAATTTTTGTATATTTTTGGATGTATTTGACACCTACATACACATCGAGAGTCTATATAATGTGCAAAGTCCCACTTTTGTTTATAGTGAAATGTTAGAATATGAAGTGATATAGCCTTTTAAAGACATATATATCACCAATTGTATTGTAAAATAGGTTCCAAAATATAGAGATCAATATATAAATTTGATAATGTTCTTATTTATGTCTACACTTATTCCTTGCATAGTTTCATATTTTCCTATAATCTGTTAATCAAGTGAAATATTGAATATTTTGGGTAAATTGAGACTAAAAACCATGTTAATTCCTTTAAAATTATTATATTAGTTTAACTTTAATTTAATGTCATATTTTCCTTAGTCTCTTTTGTATTTCTCTTCACACAAACAATATAAAATAACATGTTTTGATAGGGTTTTTAAGAACCTTTATTAACATTTGGTACCATCAATTCCATGATTTTAAGTAGAAAGTTGTAATAGTGTGTGCACATGAAGAATGTTCATGCCCCAAAATATGATCCAATCAGTGTCACCATGATATAGATTGTTATACATTTATATCTCATTTTCCTTAAGTCTAAAAAATATGAAAACCTATAACTTTTATTCTTGTAAAATGTGTGCATATGCATTGCATATGTTACACACATTTTCCAATATATAAAAAACTATCCCAAAATTTAAATTTTATATAAATAAAATATTAAATCTATGGTAAAATCCCACTAATGTGCTACTATTTTTAGGTGATGGATATATCCTTTGGATTAGTTATCTCAAAGGAAAATAATTATCTGCATCATGTTTTGCAAAAAATTATAATCATGTGATAACATGTGGAGAATATATCATCATAGTAATGAATATGCCAATCATTTATGAAATATTTAGTGTAAGTAATATAAGTGTTTTGTTAATATATATATGTGTGTGTGTGTGTGTGTGTGTGTGTGTGTGTGTGTGTGTGTGTATATGTATATATGTATATATATATGTATGTATATATATATGTATATATATGTATATATACATAATAATTAGGCATATAGTAGTAACCATCACTCATATAAAAACTAAAAAATAACTATTCAAGAAGGTGCATCATATGGATCATGACACCAAACATAGATAGTAAGGTGGACATTATATGGATTGTGACACCAAGAACTAATTACAATCAGTGGACAATCCTAACTCTATCCATTCATAAGCACAAATTTTCATGGTAATGATGCACACAATAAAATGAGAAGTAACATCACTCAATTTCACATAAATCCAAAATCCACACACAAGGGAAAATCAAATTTTACATAACACCAAGGTCCACATACAGTGAGAATCACATTTCACATGAGGCCAATTCAAGGGACCCAAAGAAAGAGTCATATATTGAAAAATTAATTGATCAAAAATAATAAGAGAAAGAAAGGGGAAAAGAAAGAGGCTTTAACTAATACACTCAATCAAGAAAATGAAATAAGAAATAGATAAAACCCAAATTAATATGCATACAATGATATAATCAATCAAGTAAAGTCAATAAAAAAAGGTGATGTCCCAAAAAAGTGGCATAAAATTATAAACTCAATTAAGAAATATAATATATTAAATCAATATTTAAATAAACACAATCAATTATTTTAATATATAAATTAAATAACAATAATGAAGCATAGAAAAATCCAAACTAGTCTACACTATCAATCTTTATCAATGTCACAATACAATAAATATCATATCCATGGAATATATAACTATGAATAATTTAATAAAGATATATCCATTTTTAATCAATAAATATAGGTTAACACGATAATTGGAAAGGTCATATAAATATATAATTTGTAACAATGTAACCAAAGGAATGAGATTACCTTAGCATTTTCCTAGTCCCTAGGTAAAGTAATATCTTACATTTGTGCATCTATGTATCATTTGAACATTTATATCATACATGTGTCTCATATATATATATATATATATATATATATATATATATATATATATATGTATATGTATATGTATGTATGTATGTATATATATGTATATGTATATATATATATATATATATATATATATATGTATATATATATATATATGTATATATATGTGTGTGTGTGTGTGTGTATATACACACACACACACACACACAGATATATACCTATATATATATATATATACATATATATATATATATACATATACATATATATATACATACATACATACATACATACATACATACATACATACATATATATATATATATATATATATATATATATATATATATATATATGTATGTATGTATGTATGTATGTATGTATGTATGTATGTATGTATATATATGTATGTATGTATATATATATATATGTATATATATGTATATGTGTGTGTGTGTATATATATATATATATATATATATATATATATATATGTATATGTGTGTGTGTGTGTGTGTGTGTGTGTGTGTGTGTGTGTGTGTGTGTATAATGCACATACATATTATATACACATAAATTTTCTTGTTTCTTTTATCATCACTAATATTATTATTAGTGGACACTAATTTTTCTTATTTCATTTATCTCATTTAATTTTGTCCTAATATCCACCCTTCTAATATTTTATATAATATCCCCCCTCATCATTTATTCATTCACTAACCTTATTTATACCCCACTGATAAATTAATCATCATAAGTCATGTTTTATCCCATCCTAATCCCACTTACCCATTATTTGTGAATTTAAAATACTCATGACCCACCTACCAACCTACACTAGCCTATTCCTAGGATCTCCTACACACCTAATCCCAAATTACATACCTAATACCTATCCTAATCCCTCACAATCCCTAAGGATATTATAGAATTATCCAATTATATAACCTCCTCTAACTTGATCCCTCCTCTTTAGAAGTCTTTATTCTAAAGGCTTCCAAAGAATTTTTAATTCCTTGAAAATCCCTCTACCCTTGATCTTCATGTCCCAATTTTTAATTTAAGCCATATATATTCCCTATCTCTTATATAATAACAACCAATCCTTTAGTGAAACTAACTAAAATAAATTTAAGGAATCCATATAATCTCCATGCTAAATCCATGAATCCACTTAATCTATGAATCCATAGTCATTGAGCAAGCCATATCCATGCCAAAATTCTGAGTTTAATTACAATCAACAATCCAACAATTAATTTTGAATATCTTGGAGGTAGGATATAAGAAGTAAGGGATTAGTAAGATTCATCTTATTATTTATGATTTGCTTCCATAATCTCTCCTATTGAGTGTATTATGTATTTTGGGTTTAAATTATCATATTTAGGTAGTTTAATCTAAGTTCTTAAAATTAAAATCACATATATGAAAAAGGATACATAATTTATGAAAAGTGTGTCATAAATAACATAAATGAATAAGGTGAACTATCTAACATGTTATATTTAGGTCTGAATTTTTTATTTTTGAAATTCTTAGAACACATCCATAGAATAAAGGAAGGTTGAGTAAAAAGGCTAAAGAATATAATTATGGTGGGGATCAAAACAATACATAAAACATGTTGAGTAATAATGTGCACTAAACATAATGACAATGTGGAGTAAGTGAGGGAAGTAATATACCCCCACTATATATATGAATCACACCATCAAAACTAAATAAAATATATGGGAGGTAGATGGGGATGATGAAGAATACGTGCTTCTACTTATATGTAAAAATAAATGTATTTTATTGTGAAATCTCAATCTAAGCCATAAAAGGTATAGTTAATCAATATGTAGGAGTGTGAAAGTAGCATGCTACAAGGATGTGCACTACAAATATGCTAATATGAAGGATGCATCATCATAAGATAGGTGTTATGAATGTATGGATAAAAACTAAAAATCTAAGTAAAGATATCATAGTAAAGTGAAGGTCAATTCAAAATAAAATGTAGACATGTATGTTAAAATAGAGGAAAAGTGGGAATGAGAATCAACCAAACATTAATAGGCTATGTATAAAAATAATGTTCCTACAAATCAAAAATATCATTAAGGGGATGCCTATTTGTATGTTAAGTATCACAAATTTCATAATCACCAATTGTATTTCCATGATTCATTCTATATATCCTTCCAATCATATTCCATATATATAATAGGATATGTAAATCCAACCACATGATATTAGGGAATTGATTTTTCTAATCTATTATTCTCTTCAATATGTTATTCTTCATTAATATCATGAACCAATTATATGATGAATTTAGATGTATTTTATTAAGTATTATTCTATTAAAAAATTTCTTCTTTCATAAGTACACTTTTTTTATTTATCACATGCTTATTTTTTAGCTTGTCTTTTTTTAATTTCTCTTTTTTTTTTAATGTTTCCTTATGTAATTCAATCATAGAAGTTGAAATCAAAAATTTAATGGGATGATCAACCATAGTGGGTATGTTTGAATCTGGTGGTGCTTTAAATAGTGTATCTAATTTAAGGTCATTGGTATGACTATGCTATTTTATTGTGACTTTTAAAGCCCAACATTTATTCATATGATGTCAATGTATTATATTATAGCCACAATAGTATTTATATTGATCTAAAGGATAAGTAAGAGGCAAAGTTATCAACTTATTTCAAATCATGTGCATTAGTATTTAATTTTTATTCTTAGTACACTTATGTAAAGTTCTTGATTTATTAGTTATATATTCTTGTTACTTCTTAACCCATACTTGAGATAATGTAATTTGAGGCACATGGGTTTTAGATGGAAAGCAAGACATGTATTTTAGACTAGAATATGTAAGATGTTTTTTATGTGAAATCTTATTTTCAATTGATGTAAATATTAAAATTAAATCTTAGATTTGATTTTGGAATGTTTTATAGAATATATTAGAGTAATAATCTTACAGTGAATGCCTACATGAGACACATTAAAACTCATTGATTAGGTAGATATGAGATGTATATAATATTTGATAATAGTATGTACATTTCAAGTCATGTGAACCTCAGGATCAATTTTATATTCTATTTTTCCATGGTTTGGAAATGGATCTAAAAATATTTTCAACTTTGTATTCCCATTTGGTTGTGGTCTTAGATCATTTGCAGGTATACTAATATCAATAATGTTTTCATTAATGAGGTTTTATAGATTATGTCTTATTCCAAAGCATATATTTATAGAATGCCATTAAAATATATGGTTATCAAAATATGCATTATCTTCATTGACTGTATGTAGAGGGATACTGATAAAAACCTACTTAGGTGGAGGGAGATATTTAAGGTTTTAGTAAAGTAACTTCTATAAAATAATATGAGGGATTTGAGGTAATCATGAAAGTTTCCTCTTTTGTTGATTGGATGAGACAATCCTATTAGTAGGATGTGTATACACATAACATTTTCAACCTTTTACTGATATTTGGACACTTTATATCTTGCAAGAATTTGTCCAGCTTTAATCTCTTTGAGTGCATCCCTTAAGAGGTACACTAGGAAAAGGGTGGGTAGACCATTTATGCTTCATAATATTGTTGTCCCTTTTTACCACATATTATCTACACACTTGTATCTTAAAACCATTTACCCTAATCTTGATTTTCTTGATTGAATCCATTCCAAACATTTGACACATTTTATCCTCTTTTTCCTTACCTTGATCCCATTTTGTTAGTCTATTATATAGGACCAACTGAGTTAACCCTATATAGTTTTGGGTTATTTTCAATTAGGAGATATTTTGACCTTTGATAGACCTAGATTAGGACTTAGTGAATTATTATCTATAATTTTAGAGGGTCGACTGGGCTGACCCTATCATCCAACATATTTAGAAGGATTTAGGGTAAGATCCACCTATATATAAGTTCATTCCCCACCATTTGATAAGAAAGAAGTGAATAAGAAGTAAGTGAGAATGACCATCTACTTATTAACCATTCTAATTGAGAAATAAAACTTAGGGTCCTATACATTCTTCAGAGATATGGATCTTGTCTTATGGAAAAGTCTTTTGGATACATTGATAGGTTGTGTAAACTAGAGCTGATTTATCTTTGTTATCCTTAAATACCACATCAATTTATTGTGAAGAACCTTGGCTAAGGGAGAGATTAAGGCTCGATGGGTTCATCTTTAAGATAAGTATTCATAAATTTATTTCTCTTTTTGGAAGAGCAGATAGATAATGCAGTTGTGTTTCTCTTCCATGCAATAGAATTTTATACACATTGATGTTAGTATATGTCTTCTATGCATTTTTAGTTTCTAACACCCACTTTATGCCAGATGCTTTGGTGAGCACTATATTAGATTTAATTTCTTTTTATTAGCATAGGTGAAATATTAAAACCTAAGACCACTTTAGGGTTATGCATGATTGTGTTAGACTAGAGGATTTAGAACCCTCCTTAGCATAGTGTATTTTGATAAGTTCTCTTATTGGGTCTACTAGATCCCCATATTGGTCATGCTTCTACTTAACAAATGTATTCCCAATCAGAAGTGTAGGTATACTCTATCTTCTCTAAGCTAGGATTGATTTATAGACATGATGCATTTTTGATTTATACATTCTACAAAACCCAATGTGAACTAACCCTTTTAGGATTTATTCACTTATTTCATTATTTTTATCACATATTTTCCATACTAGGTTAACTACATCATCCCAATTCTAATTTGTGTGAGCAAGTTTTTAGGTAGAGGCTACTATATCGACCTAGTTGACCTAGTATAGGTTTTTAAACTTTTAGACATCGAGTCCAAACTAATAGGTTGACCTAGTCAACCATATACATTTTTGGAGCTTATCAACAGGCTTCTGCAAAACTAGATCAACCTAGTCAATCCTAGTAATATAATTTTCAAACATTTCTCAAGGTTATTTAATAACAATCTTACGTCTTTGCATCTATATACCCACCAAGGTTCCTTTCAATCCATTTTCTCTTTCCTTAAAGTCTTTCCTTTCATATTTTAAAATCTTTAAAACTACCTTTGTACAGTCAACTAGATTGACCCAGTTCTATATTATGTGTGTTGTCTAGATAACTAGATTGACTTTATTGACCCTTTTCATTTTTATACCTTGCTTCTGTAGTATAGAGGTGACACTATCGAACTTGTTCTATATTTTGTGCATACACTGTTAGTTTCATCAACACTATACCTTGTTTCAAAGTTGGAATTAACCCTTATATGCTAGTAATTATCTCACACTTTCATTTCTTATTTCTTGCATGCTTAGAATAGAACACATCATCTAATTAGTTGGTTTTAAATTTACCATTTAGTTTCACTGTTTTCTATTTTAGCACACATGACCAAATGACAAAATTTTTAACAAATACTTTAATAATTATCTATCAAAGGCCAATCCACATAAATTTAATCACCAAGGGGGAAGTTGACTTGGTTTTTTGGCTAAGTATAAATATGTGGTTATTGTTATATTATGGCTAAGTACTTAACACCCTTATCATTATGATGTGTGAAGTGAGGGGGTACGCCCCAATACCAAGCATGTACCATTACCAATATAGATCCCTTTGAGCTTAAACATCCTAAAACCATCCTTAGATTGTTTTCTAGTTCCTTAATTATAGCTAACTTCCTATCACATTTAAAACTATATTCTAATAATCTAACAAAATTCAAGTTAACCATCTAGTTAGCCTTTACTTTTCAATTTGATTGATTATCTTTAATCAATTATGTTTTGTATTACAAAAACTTGCATTGGCCAGTGTTGTTGCAAGGTTTTGTGTTGTGTGTCTCAATTGGATCAACTTAATTGATCTAATTGATTGTTTGTTTCCATTTAGTTCTTGTTTTTCTAAGTACTCTAAATTTTTTTCTTATTTTAGTTCATAGTCATTATAGTTAACATAGTATGTTATAGACCTTCTAATATTCGCTATCTATTGTATTGGATCAAACCAGTTAACCGTGTACATTGTTATAGCCTTTGTTTACTGAAATGGATTGACCTAGTTGACCCTATATTATTTTTAGGCCCTATTTTATATACTAGATCGACCGAATCAATCCTATACTATTTTTTCCATCCCTTATTTCCTTGATTTTGCATTTCTCCTACTTGGTTTTATTCCTTATACTTCATCATGAATTTTATGTTTGAATAAAACACTAAGTTAACTTCAACAAACATGATGAGTTTTACCAACCCTCATATGGTCTCTTATATGCATAGTAGGGATCCTCTCTTAGATGAGAATAATTTTCACATAGCCACTCGCATAATGAACTATTGGAACCCTCTTAATACCTCTATTGTAGCATCAATATACCCTTTTAGAGGTTTCTTTAGTCTCTCTCCAATTGAGTTACACTATTGGTATGACCCCAAGCTATGGTTCACCTATGGTGGGGTTGAACCTTTAGAGAAGGTTGGCTTCCTCTTGATGGATCATTTATACTAATGTTTGAACTAGGAAAAGGGTTAGAGAAGGGGTTAAGGGATTGTAATAAGGTTACCAAGGTGATGCACCAAATCAAATGATAACTCACATAGGAATGAAATATACACTCAAGAAGCATAAGATAGTGCTAGTTCACATAATCTCAAAATCTAGCTTAATTACATAACTATTTCATAGACTAGGTTCAGGAAACAATGATTGAAGCCAAGAGGAGTTATAATACTCACAAAAAACTTACATTTATGGTAGACAAAACATAAATGTAAACCTATAATCAACTAGGAAACACTCTAAAATAGTCAAAAAAGGAGGATAATGGGCATAGAATATTTTCCTTCACAATTCCATCATGTACAAGCTTAATAATTAGTTCAAAAGAAAGAGATAGGTAAATAAAGTATTTATTAGCTTCAAGAGGTATTTCATACATGTTTTGATAAGGTCTAGCCTTATCAAATGAGAGTCTCTACTCTTCTAGAATTGAAATAGAATCAAAAGTGAGAGAGTATTCTTTTAAAATCTGAGAGAGCTCTTAAAAGATAGAAAATAATAGGAGATATAGGAGAAAGGGAGAGAGAAGAGGGATCATGAGTATAAAAATCATTAATTGAGATATCAACCTTTATGAATGTTCCACCACCTTTTTGATCAAATCAACACTAGTTCTCTATTGATAAGTTAACTTTTCAATTATCCCAATAGCCCCTGAATCTTCTCATTGGCTGAGAAAAATGCACTAGAAGACAATAGTTGCCAAAGTGGTGAGTCATGATCATGTTTATGATGGAAAACCCTTATGCATCTTTAAAATCCATTAAATGTTATAGCTACTTTCTCCAACCACTAGATCTTCATTTTGGGACTCTATTCCATCTCCACTTTCTTCATTATGAGGGTAAGGTCTTTATATGTATTTGATAGAGCCATACCTAAGTCTACTCTTAGTAGTTGTAAGTAATTTCTTTATCAAGGATATAGCCATGTTGATAAATGAGACACTTATCCATGATTATACATCTACCCTTACTTGAACCTGAATGTAGATATTCACTATAGATTTGAAAACCAATCAAAATTATAGGTTTTCATATAGTCAAGATCTTGATGAGATCCACAGACATTTAGACTTTCTTCAACAACTACTAGTCCATATTTGGTTTCTATATTAGGCCTTAAAATACCTATCCTACCTCTACTAAGCTTTAATAGTGACATTTGATCCTAAAATATACCCTTTAGTTTATCTTGGATCATGTTTCAACCTACATTTCAATTGATATCTAATTGAAATATCTTATCTTTCAACCTTTAATACTAATCGTTGCTATATTTCTTGATAGTTGAATGAATATAATTGATCTTCTTGGACCTACTATCTTTGACTTATAATACTGATTGTCAATCTTGATCTATGCTGGATGAGCACTATTGGATATTTAATATCACAAAATATAGATCTTTCTTTGTATGAATGAATGTGAGTCATATATCTTCTACAAATTTAATGTGTTTAAGATATTTGGTAGCTTCTCATTTGTCTTTGAGCTCTGTTGACTTATTGACTCATCTCTCACTATTGATCTAGAATCTATGATCAAATGTGTGCCATTGATTTTCTTAGACCCACTAACATATATGAAATTATATGCACCATTATATATCTATTCAATCACCCAATATCTTGACACTTGTCATCGATGCATTCATGATGACTTTTTGACTTGGTGCTCACTATTGATCTAGAATCTATGATCAAATGCATGCATTGATTTAATTAGACCGACTGACATCTATCAGATGAATGTGTACCATTGGATTTGATATAATCAAATGCTTATTGTTGATATTTATCATTTTAATTCAAATGTCTAGTTCATGAATCTTAAACTTGACGTCCCTTCACATGTTTCACTCTACAAGTATAACTTTGAAGCTTTATATCTTGAGATAGAAAATACATCTAGATATGAAATTTATAAAGGATGATCTTAGTAATAAAAGAATCATGTCTATGCATTTATTTTAGCCTTAGAATATTTGTAATCATATTTATAAAATGTATAAATGAGCTGACTAGTCCATTTTTGCATGACGTCCTGATGATAGTCTAGTTCTTCAAAGCTTGTGATTCAACTTTCAAGGCTCAAAATGGGTCCCTAAGACTTGTGAAACCTACTTCATGTCCATTAATGTCATGATCACCATGATAATCTATTGATATAAACACTTTGTAATATTAGACCCATTTCCAAGCCTACTTTACAAAGGTCAATTACACTTTAAACTTGCTTAAAGTGTTTCAAAAGATTTATAAGAAATATGATATATTATTCTCTTACTTTAGGTCCACTTATTCCATCCTTAATTTTTCTTAGTTGGTCACTCCATACCATGAACTTCCATAAACTGATCCATCTAGGCAAATTTCCATATGTAGGCCAAAATTAGCCATCACTTTTTATGATATCTTGGAGTTGCATGACTATTATGCAAAATAATAGTAGCCATAAACCAATCCATTGGGAGTGTGGAGTCAGTTTTTAATTTCTCAGTTGTCATGAAACTGACTCAAGGTTGACCCCTTTCTAGAAAACCTCCTCTTGAACTAGCAAGGACCAAAAGAAAACAAAACAACAACAAATTTGTCCAAGGCACTTATTTAAAGGTATATTTAGATAAAATGTCTAAATTGGTAGTTTGAGTGTGGTTTGTGACACCCCATCCATAGGTTCTTCTTGCATGCTCTTGAAACCCTTCTAGACATCTTTATGCTCATTACAAATCATCTAGAACCTTATGAACCTTGATTCCACCTTAGCCAGATAGTATTCCCTGTACCAATCCTATTCCCCTAGTTCTTGAGACTATAGGATATGATTACCCCATTTTAAATATAACATCGAGCACCAAAGTGTCCCATTTTTAGAGCTCTTATCCTTTTACACTTTGAGACCCAAAAGTCATTTTCATTTGATCCTTATCCTTAATTATGTCAACCTAGCATAAATACATCTAACCCATGATCAATTATTCCCTTTAAAATCCCACTCAAAGATAATTTACAAGGGAAGTGACCAAATTTAAAAATCACACAAGAATACAAATAAAGCACTAACATAAACTTCCTTGTTCTTTACACATAGTCACCCAACATAGCTACAAACATAATCAGATCCTCATACTAGTCCCTAGCCACCTCAAACACTATCAAATTAGCATTTGAATTTGCATTTACATCACAGTATTTCATAAATCACATTAGGTGAGAGAACTAAATATGTCTTGATCCCTCTTAAAAGTTTTAGTATATAGGTAGTGTGCCCACAAGAGGGGTGTGGACTGCACATTTAGTAAATCTTACACACTAACATCCCCCCTCTTTCTCAAGTGACTCAAATAATATTTTATCAATAATTATTGAGGGTTAGGGTTTGAAGATAAAATAACTTTCACAACATGTTATATCAACAAATAACACTCAATTTTTCATAGTCATTCTCACACAAGCATAATGTAACTACTCAGAATGTTTTAGGTCTTTGTGATTAGTTTGGATAACAATAGAAGGAATAGACAATAACATTGAACACCAAATAATCCACTTTTTGAAGCTCATGTCCTTTCATCAAAAAAAAAAAATATTTAGGTTTACAACACCTTCCTAATCTTGCATAACCTTTTTAAACCTCTGTATCAGCCATTTCAATCTATTTTCTAGCTAAGTTATATTTGTTCCTATTTATTACTATTTTTAGAAAGGTGAAAAAAACAAATAGTAATACAAATTAGGACTATAATTATTGATATATTCTATACTAATTTATTAATCTAGAAAATTAACTAAAATAGGAATAAAACTCCATTATTCCCAAATAAGTTAAATCATTTGGTGAACCCAACTTACTTTGTTTGTGCATAAAAACCCTAGGGAAAATTCCTTGCTAATTTTAGCAATATTTTCTAATTTTTTTCTGCATATATAAATCAAAATTTCACATTTAATTTTTAAAAGTCACCATAGTAATTTTAAAAATAATTTTCTTTCAAACATTAGTTGAATATACTAGGTCCCTTTACTTCTTGAAGTAACACTTTACATTTAAATCAAATTTCACATAAAATTAAAAATGGATCATACTTATTTTAAAACATTTCTTGCAAACAATAAGGAATCCATACTAGGTCCTATCATGTCTATGAATGATGAAGTTTACTATATGTTAATGCAAGGCCTCATTCTTTCCCTTTCGTGCTTAGTTTTTATAATATGGGATGATATTAAGAAATTTATTTCTAAACATGTTAAGATCCCTTTACTTCAAAATAATGTTTACTTTTCTTTAATACAAGGTTTCATTATTTATTTTACATACTCTCTCTCTCTCTCTCTCTCTCTCTCTCTCTCTCTCTCTCTCTCTCTCTCTCTCTCTCTCTCTCTCTCTCTCTCTCTCATGTAAAATAATTTTCAACTCTATCTTGTTAAACATGTTAGAAATGTCATGTTACAAGTCAAAATTTTTTATGCATTAGTGCAAAGTTCCATGCTCTTTATCCCTTGTTTTCCTATCTCTCATGTGGAATTTTCTTTATAATCATATTACTATATAACATATAAGTCAAATTACGTGCATTTCATCCCACATACATGGTTTCTACCTAGATGCATATAACTCTTTGGCTAGTTTTGAGTATCTCCATATCACTACTAGACACAAGAAAACATTAGTGATTATATCTTATCCTCCTCCCTTCAAACTTGGCTCACCTAGATCTTATCTCGCACCTACTACTAGCTCTATACCTATAGTATATCATGCAGCACAAGTTATCACCCAAGTTTATAAAGATAGGTAGGTTGATTACACCCATAACTATATCTTTGTCACTCATGATAGCATCCCTTCCAATACAATTTTAGTTATTGATCTCCTTCAATGATCAGATGATTACAAAGATTTGTTGTATGTAGCCCTTCATAATACTAGAGTTCCTATTTCTACTGAACTAGCTTATGTCACCTCTATCCTAAACATAATGTAATGGACTGAAGAGCATATTTCCTTTAAGAAAGAGGATTTAACCCCATACCACATACTTAAACAGCATCTACCCCTGTATATTCAATTAAGAATTAATTATGTAGGGTTAAAAAGTGTGTTAGTTGATAATCGTTCAAAACTAAACATTTACAACATTTCTTTTCTTAAACATCTTAATATACAACTTGTAGATTTAAACCATTCTGACATGAGCATCAAAGATTTTGACAACATTTCATGAAAATTCATGTGTCAAATAATGCTTAATATTACTTTGGGACCTAAGACATTGCCAACTACTTACCAAGTCATGCTAAATGATCTCAATTATAATTTATTACTTGGTCAGACTTAGATTCATGATATGCATGCAGTCCCTTCCATACTCCATGCCTGTATAAAATTTAGTCATAAAGGATACATCTACATATAACCAATGGATAACAAACCTTTTAAATACTACTAGGTTATTGAATATCCATAGAATTACATTATACACTTTAATCTTGGAAATATACCTACACGATCCACTACTCACAATATACCTTTAGATCATACACCACATTAGAAGCTTCCATGTTTTGTAATAAAACTGGTATCAAACCATTTATTTACCTTTGCCTTTACACTTAAATGTCTTCATAAGATGGGGTATCATGGTAAAGGTATTGAAAATCATGAACAAGGGATCATCAATCCTATCAAGGCATCCATGCAACATGAAAAGCAAGGACTAGGATATTATCTAACCCTTCTTTAGGATAAACCTTCTTCCACTACTTCAAAACATATAATGTCTTGTCCACCCATTGTATCTATGGACCGTATAGTTAATAATGCTTTTACATTATCATTGATCTATCCTTATCCATTAATGATATAGTTTCACCAGATATGTTCACATTATATGAATTATATAACAATGAATCCCTCCTATAGTTTCTTAGAGCATATGAGGACCTCCCATCTTAGTATTATAAAAATATATTTCCTCATCACACAAATTCCCATACTTACTTTGGAGAACATTTAGATTCTTCCCAGGGCATACTAGTTGATTCAAATGATACAATTCCTACAACCCCATACACACTAGATCATTCCACATTTATTAACAAGAAAATATTTGATTTTAATTATGGAACTGAATATGATCCCACATTATATTGTTAGTTTCTACCTTATGAAATTAAGGGGATATAGATATTTGTCAAACTTTGATAGATTTTCTAGAAGTCTTTGCTTGGTCTTATTCATATGGATGTCAAGAAATGATACATCTATAGTAGTCGATCACATTCCATTATACCCAAATGCTAAAATGGTTAAGCAAAAAAAATTCAAAGTGCATCCTAAGGTGGCTCTCTTAGTCAAAGATTAGATCCAATGCCTCTTAGATGTTGGATTAATCCAAATAGTATCACACCCTAAATGTATTTCCAATATAGTTCCCATGGTTAAACCTAATGGAAAAATTTAGAATGGTTTTGATTATTGAGATTTAAATAAGGCATGCCCAAAAGATGATTTCCCCTTGTCTAATATTGACATGATCGTAGATTCCATAGTCGGGTATGAAATGTTATCATTCATGGATGGCTTTGCAAGATATAGAAAAATTAAAATCACTAAAAAAGATCAATAGAAAACATCTTTTAAAATACCTTGGGGTACATTTTATTACATTGTCATGCCATTTGGATTAAAAAATGTTAGAGCCACATATCAAAGTACTATGATGTATATCTTTCATGACTTGATTGACCACACCATCAAGGATTATGTGAATGATTTATTAGCTAAATCCAAATAATGCTAACATCACACCATCTATTTATGAAATAATTTTCAATGACTTAGGGAATACAATGTTAGATTAAACCCAAATAAATGTGTGCTTGGATTTACATCAATTAAAATTTTAGGTTTCATTATTTATTATCATGGGATAAAGGTTTATCCTAATAAAGTCAAAGAAATTATAGACATACCATCTCCCACAAACTTAACATAATTTCAATCCTTACAAGGAAAGATCTAAGCAATCTACCATTTTGTAGCTCAACTTACTAATAAGACTCAATCATTCACTTGATTATTAAATAAAGATACAAAGTTTGCTTGGGACCAAGCCTGTCAAGAAAGCTTTGACATAATCAAGAAATATATTCTTAATCCACCTATTCTAATACCACCTACACCTAATAGGCCTATCCCACTATATATCCCAACAACAAATCATGCATTAGGATCACTCTTATCACAACATTATAATCAACATATTGAGCAAGAAGTTTATTACATTAATCACACATTAGCTGATTATGAAAAAAAATATTTCATAATGGAAAAATTATGTCTAGCATTAGTTTTTGCCACACAAAAACTTTGACATTACATGATCAATAATGGGACTTAGGTTATCACAAAATTAGAGCCCTTGAAGTTTCTAATAGTAAAACCACATCTATCTAATTGCATCACAAAATGGGTCATGTTATTAACAGAATTTGACTTGAAGATAGTTCTATAGAAATAAATAAAGGGACAAATCATTACAGATCCCTTGGAATCCACACCACTTTTGGCCACTAATCCTATTAGTGACACATTCATAGATGATTTTTCTACATATTCTACTCATTCCAACACTTAAACCATGTTCTTTGATGGTTCTTGATGTGCATCTAGCATAGGGGTAGGCATTATCTTTATCGATACTTCTAGTCACGTAGTTCCTATTGAATATCAATTAATCTTCTTATGTACCAACAAAATTTTAGAATATGAGGCACTTATCTTAGGTCTCTTTACCACCCAATCCCTACAAATTATATATATTCATGTCTTCAGTGATTTCCAACTTGTGGTCAACTAATTAAATGATGTCTATTAGACAATAAAAGAACATTTTATCCTATACCAAAACATGGTATAATGTTTATCATAAAAGTTTGACTAATTTTCTATAGAAATTATACTACAAAAAGACAATCGACATGCAAATGCAATGTCAAGTGCTGCATCTCTGGTTCCTATCAAGATCAATGATGATCAAACCATTTTCATAATTAAATGATTATAAATGACATCAATATCCAACATAGATTTGATTTCCCTTTCTGTCTTAGCCACTACGTATAGTTCTACAACTACAGAGTGGTTCTCTGATATCTATAAAATTTTAAATAGATCTATTACACTAGACACTTTCTAATGAAATGACAAATGCAAGTTACACAAACAAGAACTCTGATGTGTAATCATTAGAAGAGACCTTTTTAAGTGATCCTTTGATGGATAATCACTTTGATACTTGACTTCAATAGAAGCTAAAATTACTCTTACATAGATACATGATAGTGAGTGTGGTGGTCACTTTAGTGGAAAGGCCATGTCACACAAATTACTTTGATAAGGATACTACTAGACCACCATGGAAGATGAATGTTTAGAATATGAAAATCTATGTGATAAATGTCAATGACACAATAACCTACAACATACACAATCAAAATAATTATAGCTTATTATCTTTCCATGGCCATTTATGTTATGGGGATTTGATCTTATTGAAAATATTAACCCTAAGTCCACCAATGGACATAAGTTCATCATCATATCTATATAATACTTTACCAAGTGGGTGGAAGCCACTCCACTTCAATCTACCAGAGGTGAGGACATTTTTAGTTTCCTCATGACTCATTTCATTTCATGCTTTAACTTACCCCTAAAAATCATTTTTGATAATGGAACATAATTCAAGAATAAAACTGTCAAGAAATTTTGCAAAAAATATAAGATTAAACACACATTCTCCAATCTATACTACCCACAAGGAAATGGTCATGAAGAGGCTACTAATGAAACCATAAATAACATTTTGAGCAAAACATTGACCAAAATTAGAGATGATTGGTACAATCAACTAGTTTATACATTATGTGATTATTACAAAGTATTCATATGCCCACAGGAACCACTCCTTATTCACTCAATTATGGCACAATGGCAATTTTACCATTGGAATTAGAAATACCATCTCTATATGTTTCCCTTAAATGTATCCTCACCGATGACTAGTATCATGAAAAACATCTACACCAACTCAAGCAGTTAGACCATACACATATTCAAGTAACTAAACATCTTAGAATCTACCAAAAACATATAAAATGATCCAAAGACAAATGAGTTCACATTAAAGAGTCCAAAGTTAGTGAACTCATTCTCAAAGAAAATCTTTGCAATACTAATGCCAGAAAAGAAATCAAAAGAAAATTCAAACTGAATTAGCTAGGTCCATACCTCATTATTGAAAATATTAGCCCTAAAGTGTATTATATAGCCTCACTTGAAGGAAATAAACTCAAAAATACAATTAATATTATGCATTTATGCAAATTCTATGTACAGTATTTTATTACACACATTGTATTATACATAGTTTTCTTCTACTTGTACATAATTTCTTAGTGTACTTGTACATAGTGTCTTTTTTCTTACTTGTAAATAGATTATTTCAAAATACCAAACATAATATAATATTTCAATATACTATAAAAAATATAACATGTCAAAATACAAAAACATTCAAATAATTCAAAACACCAAAAACATTTTAAAATTACATGCATTATCCATCCTTTATATTTCTACTACCATACTATACTTACATTTTTCTATTCTATGCTATTATTGGTTGATTTATCTACATCACTATACTTCACTTGACCTTCTTTGAGTGTGTAAAATAACATCCAAATCCTTGATTGTTTCAATCTACCCATTTAAGGGGCATCCTACTTCTACATTCAAGACATACATCGATATATCTACCCACCGAGGTCATCTTATACATGACTACACCATCCAGGTTATGTCCTTCCTACACCACACACTCTATTTATCATGTTGATGTACATTAATTACTAGTTTACAAAGATTAATATATCAACACTCACTAGTATATAACACTTGTGTATTTCTTAGCATCTACCCAATCTTGTACTACATGTTTTGCATACTTTCACTTCTTGATTTGATTAGTTAGATGTGTTAGTATTTAAATAATTTACATGCATTCCTTTATTGATTTGAGTAGCTAGTTGTGATTATATTTCTTAGTTCTTATCTTGTTACTTGTGTGTGATTTAGGACATTTACCTATTTCCTTTGCTTGTACTCTTATATGTGATTGCAGCCCTCATGCCAATCTTGTTTGCTTGAAATTGTATGTGTATGTGGGAATTTAAACATGCCTTGTATACTTGATTTTCTTATTTTAAGTGACATGTGCCCATTTCCCTTGTTTACTTGGCCTATTGTCCTCTTTTGTATGCTCTTCGATTATTGCCTTGTGTGGCTTTTTACTTCTCAGTTGTTTGTAATTCCATGATTCACATCATGCTTTATCATGCCTTCTTGGATGCCATGATGGACATCATGCTCCATCCCTCCTTGATAGATAACTAGATTTATAGTTTTAGTTTGGTATCTTTCACATGCTATTACATTGTTTTATCTATCACTTCATATGCATATTGATCTAAAAATATCCAAAAAAAACTATGTTATATCTTGAGACATCTTTGGATTATCATTGTTATATCATGTATTTCATAGCATAACACACTTTTAGGGATATTTCTTCTGAGGGTAGTCATTACATGATCTTGATTGTTAACCTTAGAAGAGGGGGAAACAAATAGAGGTTTTATCATAGAGATCACCTTCTACTAATCAAAAATCAATTTTCAAAACACTCAAAATAACAATCAAAATTCAAAACACATAAAATAGACCATAAAAATAGTGATGAATAAAAAATAGTCATTAGAAATAGTAAAGGATAAGAGTACCATATTTTTAATGTACTATGAGATATCAAAGTGTCCACTTTTTGGTGCTCATATCCAAACATTGAAAACCCATATTTTTCAAAAATATATATAAAGGTAAGGACAAGTATAGTTTTTTCAGCTTTAGTTTAGTTTAGATTGTGTAGTTTTAGTATAGTTTTACTTAGGTTATCTAGATATAGGGGTAATCATGCATAGTATGATGTCTCTCACTTCAAATTTTAGATTGGGTAGTTGGTATAGCTTATAGATCAAAATCCATGTTTCAGACACCAATGATTTGGGGCAACGTGCACAACATATTTTCCTTATTTTATTTCTAGTTCATTTTATTACCTAGGTATTCTTAATATTTGTATGCCTTATTAGATCTATAGGTGGTTGGCATCATTTCAGAGTTAGTTTCATATAAGCCTAGTTCAAAATTTTGGAGTGGCTTTCATATACGCCTAATCTCCACCTTTTAGAATGGCCAAGATTGGCCTAGTTCTTAGTATACATTTAACTATCAAAACCAAATTGTCATATTATAGAGAATTCATAGGATTCATGAGACATCTCATATGATACACATTCATACTAGTATCAATACATAGTTCACACTTAGTGGGTAATGATGGAGCCAAAGGACTAGCTACCCTTTGTATTTTTGAGCCACCTACTCAAAATTATTGGACACATAGTCAAAAAATTTATTAATACATGTATGATCACATAAATTCACTACATAGTGGGTGATGATGGAGCCCAAGGACCAACCTTTATATTATTAAGCCACCCTCAAGGAATTGAGCACTTAGTTCCATTCATGATATTACTCTTGGTACAACACATACCCAACATCAGTCAACATCACAATAGGTTTTGTATTGGTTCATGTACCCAATGAGGTGCATTCATTCCTTTCTCTTCCTCTTTATTTTAACCAACCTTTGTATGTTCTTATTTTAGACATATCATTTCTAGTAAGAATTGATCTACCTTTTATTTCTCTTGTAGATTTACACTTCATGTTGTGCTCTCTTTCTATGCACACTTAACATCACACATCTTCATGGATTTCACCCTTATATGTAATTTTAGGTATAGTTTCTATTTTTCCTTTATCCTAGTATTTTGCTTTACTAGATCACTAAAATAAAGGGGGGAAATGTAGTCATATAAAATTTTTAAATTGGTAGTTTGAGTGTGGTTTGTGACACCCCATCCATAAGTCCTTCTTTCATGCTCTTAAGACCCTTCTAGACACATTTTTATCATTACCAGTCATCTAAAACCTTATGAACCCTAATTTTACTTCAAATAAATATTATTCCCTATGCCAATCTTGTTCCCCTATGTCCTAAGCCTATAGGATAGGAGCACCCAATTTGGAGTATAGTGTCAGGCACTAAAGTGTCTTATTTTTCATGCTCTTATCCTTTTACACTTTAGGCCCAAATGATCATTTTCATTTGGTACTTATCCTTAATTATGTTAGCCTAGTGTGAATACATCTAACCCATGACTAATTATTCCCTATAAAAACCCATTCAAATCTCATTTACAAGGGAGGTGACTAAAATTACAAAGCAATTAAGAATGAAAAAATTCACGAAGACAAACTTCCATATTCTTTGCATAAAATCACACAACATATCTAAAAACAAACTGAAATCCTCATACCAGTCCCTAGCCACATCAAACACTATCAAATTGGCATTTTCATCCACATCACACTATTACACAAAGCACACTAGGTGGGAGAACTACATTTGGCTTGATTTCTCTTTAGAGTATTAGTATGTAGGTAGTGTGCCCACACAAGGGGTGTGGATTGCACATTTAGTACATCTTACACACTAACCCCCTATTTATAAAGTGACTCAAATACTATTTTTATCAAACATGATTGAGGGTTAGGGTTTGAAGACAAAATCAATGCCATAATGAGTTTTTTCAACAACCAGCACTTAATTTTTCAAAAGCATGCTTATATAGGCACAACATAAATACTCAAAAAAATTTAGGTCTTTATGATCAATTTGGATAATAGTGGTAGGAATGGACAATAACATTAGACACCAAATCATCCACTTTTTAGTGTTCCTATCCTTTTACTAAATGAAAGTGAGATTTATGTTTATGATAGCTTCTCAATCCTACACAACCATTTTAACCTTTGTATTAGCTATCTTAGTCTATTTTATAGCTAACTTATGTTTCTTCCTATTTATTATTATTTTTAGAAGGGTGAAAAATATAAATAGTAATAAAAATCAAGACTATAATTATTGATATATTTTGTACTAATTTATTAATCCAAACCCTTAACTAAAATAGGAATAAAACTCCATTATTTTAAAATAAGTTAAATCAAAAGGGAAACACACAAATGAAGGGATGTTCTCAAATCACTTAGATAAAATAATGAAATATATTTTAATATGTTATAATATTTTATAGAAAATGCAAACTTTTATAATAAAAAGGCTTTAAATGAATGCCATTGACTAGGATGGGTAATACTTCTCCATCTAGTTGGACAAGATAAAAAAACATTATTTTATTTTCATCCATTTATCAAATAAGGAACACTCCAAAATATATCAAACATGGTATGGTTTCCTATCTTGGCCTTATTTGTGTCTCATTTAAAGACTAGGACCCCTTCCTTGAATCCCCTTATTGTGGCTTTCTTGTCAAATGCTTTCTTGACTTGAGCTTGATGTGAATCTAATATCTACATTGAAGGGTCCCTATCTTCTTCAATCTCTATTATATCTACCATTTTTATGTTTATAGGATCACTCGTCATCAATTTGAGCTGATGGCCTAACTCTAGTGTAGGTAATTCAAGAGAAATGGGTAATTTATCTTCCCTTTCATATACAATGACATATGGGTAATTACCAATGGAAGCTTTGGGAGTCACTCTATCAACCCATAAGGTTGTCCTTAACTTTGTATGCCACACTCTTTGATTTTACTCCATAGTTCTCTTGACAATCCTTATCAAGTTCTTATTGGTGGACTCTGACAGTCCATTACCTTGAGGGGAGTAGTTAGAGGATGTGCTAAGGTAAATGTCTAGCTTAATTTACCATTCAATTATCTTCATGCCCATAAATACGAAGGAATTATTTGAAATTATAGTAGCTAGGACCTCAAAATTGATCGCTATGTTATCATAGAAGTCAAATAATATTATTTCATTAGCTTCTTTCAAGGTAATTAATTCCATCCACCTAGTGAAATAGTCAATTATAGTGAGCACCCATTTATGCCCTACACTTGAGGGTGGATTGATCATCCCTATAACCCCCATTATATGAAGGGTTTCTCCACCTAGACTAGGCTAAGTGGAAAAGATGATAATATTTATTTGCCTATAAATAGAGCATACTTCTTACATTTCTAACCCATGATTAGGCATATTTGAAAAGGTTAGGCTAGTAATAACTAGTTCTCATTAATTTTACTATTATTGTTCTTCGATAAAAATGGCCTCCTTCAAGTCCATCATGAAACTACTCCAAGAGCTTTGTCACTTGATTGTCATCAATGTACCTAAGAATCTAGTAAGGTCCCTTATAAAAAGAACACCATCAACTAATGAATAAGGTATGGATTGAATCCTAAAATACCTTCTTTTTACTCTATCCAAACCTTAAGGGCATTCTCCTATCATTAAGACATGTGTCATGCCCTGAAGCTATCTATTTTGAGGTAGAGATGCATCTAATTATTTGTTATCTTGTCTCACCAAAATAACTTCTTTGTCATCTTAAATATCATCTACCATATGCTCACACAAGCCTTTGACTCTTACCATCTTGGTGACTTTTATCTCCACATCACACTCCATGCCTATAGTAATCCAACTAGCTCTTTTATCAATCAAATCTTTATTAAGGAAAAAGTCCCTCACTCTAGGATGGGACACCATAAAATTGATCTTGTTGTTAGAGAGCACTGGTAAAAACTTTTTGAGGATTCTCAAATGTATAAGAACATGATTTAATATGAAATTATACCTTACTTTATATCCCTTTATCCCTTGACTAAAAAATGCAATTGGTTGCCCAAGTCCTTCATCATTCTTCTGCATCAACATAACTAATATGTTGTAAATATTGGAAAAGGAGCAAAATATGAAATCCTTTGATAAATTATGATTCATAAGTGAGGGTTCCTAGGTAATGGCTTGATTTATGGATTCAAATTTTGCTTTACCTTCATTTGACCAAGCAAACACTAAGCTCTTCTTCAGCATGGTGGTGATAGGTTTTACCAAGTTTGTAAAACCAAGTATAAACCTTCTCACAAATTTTATCTTCCCAAGGAAGCTCTATATTCATTTGTTGTGCTTGGGTAGAGATAATTATAAGCCAACACTTATTCTATTAAGGTTAATGGATGATCCCTCCTTTAAGATAATGTGACCCAAAAAATTTCCTTCATGAATAACAAACACACATTTTTTGGGATTGAAAGAGATCCCATAATCTCTGAATCTTTAAAAGATAAACCTTAGATGATCCATTTGATCACTAGCCTTATTGGAGAAAAATATGATGTCATCTAAGTAGACTAGTACCATCTAATTCAACAACCCTTGGAAATCCATGTCCATGGCTCTTTAAAAAGTTTCTCTAGCACTTGATAACCCAAAAGGCATCTTTTAGTAAACATATGTGACTCACTTGGTGGTGAAGGTAGTCTTATATCAATCTTATTCTCTTATCATCACCTAGTTGTATCTTGAATATCCATCCAAAAGGGAGAATCATTCTAAACCAACAACTATCTAAAGTAATTACTCCATATATGGAAAGGGATAGTGATCTTTCAAAGAGAACCTATTTAGATCCATAAAGTCAACACACAATATGATCTCCCCACTCTTCTTCTTGATAGGTGCCAAATTGGCTACCCATGAAGAATGATTAATGGGAGAGATTATCTTAGATTTAATTAATTTAGTTAGCTCTTTCCTTATAAGATCTTCAATTTTGGGGTTTATAGGCCTCTAATTTTGCCTAATAGGATTGGCATTAGCCTCTAGTTCTATAATTTGTTGGGTGAACTTGGGATCAAAAAATCTTAGGTCACTATATTCCCAAGCAAATATGTCTACATATTATTTACAAAGCTTTATAAAAACATGCCTTTAAACTTTAGTCCTTACCTTTCCAAGCTTGAGGAGCTTATCTTTGAAGATAAGGACTCTTTCATAATTATATTAACTTGTTGACATCACTACCTTGTCTTTTCTCATATATTATCCTTCATGGAAAATACCCTCAAGGGTGAATATCCCTTCAGGAAGCTTATTGGATCTCAATTGGATTATTTTCTCCTCATACTAATGTTGAAACCATTTTTAGTTTATTGAGGAAAACTCTACTTCCTGCTACAAGAAATAGGAAATTTGTTTGTTATTCTGAAAGACCTACCAATGGGATTAATTATTTGGCACTGATGGTCTTACCGCCACTTTGATATGTGTTTGGACCTTGGTCCTTTTCAATTCATTGGGGATATCAAATTGAGCTCCTATAACTTCCAACATATCAACATGTCCATTCTAGTTCTTTAGTACTAATTAGATGTTAAAGGCCTCAAAATACTCAATTAGGTCCCACATTTTATGTTTGTATAACTTTTTAAAAGGGTTCTTAGTGATATTCTAGCCTATAACCTGGTGCACTATCAATTCATTATCCCCATAAACTTGTAACTACTTGATCCCTCTTACTATCCCATTGAAGGCCATGGATAAGGCCTTTATACTCTACTACATTGTAAGAGAAATTAAATTGGAACCTAGAAGAATGTAAATAATTTTCATTGGAAGGGGATAACAGTATTATACCTACACCCACTCCATGTTTTCTCCTTAAACTATTAAAGAACAATTTCTATAAGCCACTAGGATCTTCTTTTAGTCCAATGAGGGATGACATGGAATTATTATCTTCATATAATCATTAGACACCCATGTACCTCTCTTTAACTCCTTCTGATGGGTTGATGAAATGATTATCATTCCATATTTCATCTAATAACATGTTTGGTATCTCTTCAAGGTGAGTGTTTAATTCTTGACCAACCATATGTGCATCCTCATCTAGGATGGTGTAATTTAGGTTTATGTTTTTTGGCCCATAAGGATCTATGTGGAATTATAAAATGGGATCATATTTAATAGATACCTTGGTTCCATATCTTGTTTTTAATTCCATGTATGATTAATCTAATGTAAGATAACCTCCAATCTTTGTAGTGAATTCCTTGAATAGGCATAGGGCAAAATGACTAGGTACATCTAGGATTAAGATATCTTGAACCACTAAGACACTAGGATAAGCATGCAAGGTCAATTTGAGGTCTATAATTATGATATATGTCTTGGTATAAGAACCATCAAGTCAAAACACTCTTTTAGATTAGGGCTCATACTTTAGACCAAGATAGTCTACTATGGACTTTGGCATTACTGAAGTACTAGCCCAATTATCTACCAATAAATTATGCACTAAAGAGTCACAAATGATTAATAAAATGTATAAGGGGGGAGGTTTGAACACCTTAACTTATTTCCCTTCCCTATATCCTTTGGTTAAATTGGTAAGAACCACATTCTCCTTGACTAGTGGTTTCTCAGAAACATTAATTCTTGATAACCCTTTGTGAAGGATATCTAACTAGCTAGGCATAGAGAGAATATCCAACATTGGAACACTAAAATTGGACATTTTCATTTGACTCACAATGTGTATGGGTGAACCACCAACTTTTGGTTATGTTTTGGGAGCCACAACTATACTTTGAATTTGTGAGTTTTAAGAAATGAAGGCATTTCCTTGAATTTGATTCTTTGAAGCTGGTGGAACCTTTGGAATAATATTAGGTCCATTTAGATTTGATATTGAAGGAGTAATGGTAGGAGTCTCTTTGAATTCTTCCTAGTTACCATCCATGTTCCTTCTTTTGAACATTATATTTGATGTCACTAGGAAGTATGTTTGGCTAGAACTAGCCTGTTGATTGAGTACATAACACTCTTCTTGCTCATAGTTCACCATTGTATCACCTAATTAGCTTGGTATTTGATCAAGTACTTGAATTTTTTGAGGCTCTTCTAGTTTTTTCATCATGGGTACCTCTATATTTTGAGCCATAATAACTTGATTATACCCATAATTATTAGCCTATTTCCATTGATCATTAAAATCTTGGTTTAATTCAATATTTAGGATAATGGATTGCCTAAAATATTATTTCCAAGGAATGGTACCCTCAACTTATTGATAAAAATTATTTTTAAAAGGGACCAAGGTGTTGGAAGTACTTACAAAATTTGGATTATAGTTGCTCTATCTATTACAGTTAAGTTGCCCTTGTACTTGTACTTAGCCTTGACCTTGACCTTGGAAATTTCCTTTGTAGGGTGGCCTATTTGCTTGATAATATTATTGTTGAGGTTTATATGAGGATTGGTAAGGAATATTGATATTTTACTACCTCTTAATATTCACTAAATCATTTCTTAAGGACTGAAACATGCTCTTAAGCACTTGAAATTTTTTATGTTCTTGGGAATCACTAGGTTGACTAGTGGAAGCCTTCTCTTGCTTTGGTGAAGGTAGAACATCAATTTTTGGAATAGGAGGAATGAAATAAAGGTGAGTAATGGGAATATAAGGTGGTCTAATCTTAGGAAATAAAGGAATTTGTAGTTAAGGTATTATCTTGCTAGCTTGGACTAGATAATTTTTTGCTCTAATTACCACTTCATATGCATTTAGAAATGTGTTATCTCCCATAAACTAGATCATTACTACTATGCCACTATTAAGGTATTTTAAATATAATAATAATTCAAAGTTAGGGGTAGGCCTAATAGAGACTATGATTATATCCCAAGTTATTTGGAACCTTGTATTGAAGTCTTGCATGATTTCATGAGGGGTTCTTTTTATTGTGGTCAATTTCTTTGAAAGTGATAAATGATCACTTTTATCCTCAAATATTTTACACAAAGCCTCTCATAAGTGGTCCATATGGTGATGGAGTTATCATTAAGGCTTTTATACTAGTCTAAAGCTTTACCTTTGAAATAGATGGCTAGTAACATAATTTTTACATTTTACTCATTGATATCATTAATGTTGAAAAAGTTGGTTATATCTATGAGGTGTTAAAAAGGGGTTGTAGCTTGGTCTCTAGTAAAATAGGTGACACTCTTAAGAATTGATACTAAAATAGGATCATATTGAGGGAGGGATAGAGGACTTTGTCCATTAAAATCCATAAAATCTTTAGGGACTTCCATGGCTATGAAAGGGTTTTAAAAAGGTCTTCTTACAGGGTCATGCCTTGAAACTAACTTAGGAGAAAAGTTTCCCTTATATGGGTGTGTATTAGCAAACCTTGACCTTATAACTAAATTTAAAGGAAATTAAAAAAATTCAAAGGGAATACCTCTCAAATCTGACCTTATTGTCTCCTTTGGCATGAGATGAAGTCATTGTTCTACTATAAAAATTTTGAATGTTCTTTTGGAGTCACTAGATGTTGTTGCTTGGAAGCTACAACTGCTATAAATTGATTAGGCCAACATCAAACTTTGACCAATATTCTTTTAATTGTGTCCCATGTGCATGCCAAAAAATCTTATAGCATCAATTTTCACCATTGGAGAGGGTTCTTTAATCTCTCTTTAATTGAGCTACACTATTGGGACACCTATGGTGGGGTTGATCCTTTGGATAAGCTTGACTTCCTCTTGATGGATCACCTATACTAATTTTTCCACTAAGAAAAGGGATAGAGAAGAGGTAAAAGGATCATAAAAAATTTACCAAGGTGATGAACCAAATCAAATGAGAACTCACACATGCATGAAATATACATTGAAGAAGATTAAGATAGTGCTAGCTCACACAATCTCAAAATCTACCTTAATTGCATAAGTATTTCATACACTAGGCTCAAAAAGCAATGAATGAAGCTAGGAGGATTTTAAGACTCACATAAAGCTTACATTAATGGTAGATAGAACATAAATGTATACCTACAATCAACTAGGAAACACTCTAAAATAGTTAAGAAATGAGGACAATGAGCATGTCAGATTCTCCTTCACAATGCCATCATGCACAAGCTTACTAATAAATTCAAAAGAAAGAGATAGGTAAATAAAGTCTATATTAACTTCAATAGGTATTTAATATAAGTTTTGAAAGGGTCTAGCCTTATCAAATGAGAGTCTCTACTCTTCTAAATTTGAGAGAGAATCAAACGTGAGACAGTCTTCTTCTAAAATTGTAGAAATCCCTTACAAGATGGCAAAGAATAAGAGATATATGAGAAATGGAGAGAGAAGAGGGAAAATGACTAAAGAAATCATTAATTGATATTTCACCCTTTATGAATGCACCACCACCTTTTTTATCAAATCAAAACCAATTCTCCATTGATAGGTTAACCTGTTATTTGTCTTAATAGCCTTCAAATCTTTGCATTGGCTTAAAAAAATGAACTAGAAGTCAATAGTTTACAAAGTGGTGTGTCATGATCCTACTTAATAAATTATACCCTTAAGCATCCTAAAAATCCATTAAATACTATAGATACTTTCTCTAACCACCAAATCTTCATCTTGGGACTCTACAATATCTCTGCTTGCTTCATTATGAGGTTAAGGTCCTTATATATATATATATACTTGATAGATCCATACCCAAGTCTAGTCTAAGTGGATTCAAGTACCTTATTTTTTAAGGATATAGCCATGTTGATAGATGAGACACTTTTCCATGATTACACATCTATCCCTACTCTAACCTGAATGTAGATATTCACTATAGATTTGAAAACCAATCAAAATAATTGATTTTCATATAATAAATATCTTGATGATATCCATAGATGTTTAGTCTTGATTTAACAACTACTAATCCATCTTTAATTTTTGTATTAGGCCCCAAAATACCTATGTTGCCTCTACTAAGCTTTAATGGTGATGTTTGATCCTAAAAAATCCACTCTAGTTTAGCTTGGCTGATGTCTTGACCTAGGTCAAAATTTCTCTCTACTTGAAATCTCTCATCTTTTAACCTTTAATATTATCCATCGATCCACTTCCTAGCATTTGAATTAGCACTATTGATCTTCTTGGACCTACTATGTTTGATTCTTAATACTGACCATCAATCTTGATCCATGTTAGATAAGCATCATTGGATCTTGACAATCATAAACCATCATTATTTCTCTATAAAAATAAATGTGAGTTTTATATCTTCTACTAGTTTAATGCACTTAAGTCACTTGGCAACATCTCCTTTGTCTTTGAGATTAGATGCTTGTTCACTCATTGCTCACCATTGATCTAGAATCTATGATCAAATGTGTTTCATTGATTTTTTTGGACCCACTAACATATGTTAGACACTATGTACTATTATATCTCTATTCAAGAACTCAAGATCTTGACACTTGTCATCAACACATTGATGGTAAATTTTTGACTTGATGCTCACCATTAACTAGAATCTACAATCAAATGCATTGTTTTGATTTTATTAGACCCACTAACATCTGTTAGACACATGTGTACCATTGGATTTTATTTTATCAAATATTGACCATTGATCATGATTATTTGAATTCAAATGTCTACTTCATGAATCTTAAACTTAATATCCCCATGCACATTTCACTCTACAAGTCTTACTTTGAAGCTTTATATGTCAAGATAGAAAAGACATCAAGATATGAAATTTTCAAAGGATGATATTGGTATTGAAATCATGTCTATGATTTTTTTTTAGCTTGAGAGTCTTTCTAAGCATATTTATGAAATGTATAAATGAACTAACCAGTCAATTTTTGCATGATGTCTTGATGATGGTCTAGTTATTCAAATCTTGTCCTTGAACTTTCAAGGCTCAAAATGGATCCCTAAGACCTATGAAACTTGATTTATATACATGAAGGTCATGATCACCATGATAACTTGCTAATCTTTACACTTTTTAATATTAAACTATTTCCAAGCCTACTTCACAAAGATTAATAAATTGCACTTTAAGCCTACTTAAAGCATTTATAAAAAATTTGTAAGAAATATGAGATCTTCTTCTCTTAATTTAGGTCCTCTTATTCCATCTAGAATTTTCCTCAGTTTATCACTCCATACCAAAACTTTTAGAAACTAATCCATCTAGGCAAATCTCCATATGTAGGTCAAAATTGGCCAACAACCTCTTCATAGCATAATCCTTTATTTTACCTAGAATACCAACCCAAATTAGAGTATACCCCCAAAATGATCTTATTTATCTCTAAATTTCCTCAACATTAAGGAAAATATCCCTCTACCATTTACCATCTTATGATTAGGTGTTAATCAAATGAGCCTCATTCACCTATTCCCACATTCTCAAATGGTTTTGAGATATGAATTTATTTAATTCTTAGCCTCTTCTATTGATTATGGCACCTTATCATACCATGCATTCTTATTATTTAACTTATTCCACCTCTATGCCCAGTATCTCTACTAACATGGTAGGTTCTACATCTAGTAGGCCTCTTACAAGATCCATTATCCTTAATCTTTCCATTAGTGTATTGCTTTCTACACAAGGTAATAATGCTTCTAGTGCTTCTTCTTCTCATCCGTTCACTATTCCATCTTTAACTACAAAAAAGAATTTTTACACTAGTGCTTTACATTCTCATATTTCCTCTCAAGCTCCTATCAATTTCAATAATGGTACCCAAGCCACTAATACCAATTCCAATACTAACTCTAATATTTCAAATAATACCAATCAAACCCAAAAAATATTGTTATAAATACTTAATCAAATGAATACCTTTCAAGCTCATAACACAAATCAAATAATGATAATGTAACATCACCTTCTCCATCTTCAAACTCATCCTCAACCAATGACTTGGGGCATGCATAACCAAAATGTTCCCCCTATTCCTCTTTAATATTCCCAAGGTAATCTCATTCCTCAACCTCCTTTAGTCAACAAAACCATTAATCATATTCAAAATGAGCCTCTTACCAATCAAATTGATAATATTGATATAGGAGGTATCACCTCTACAATTTCTTATAATGGATCAATTGATCTTACCCTTCATCTTAAAACATTTGGAAATATCTATAAGGATTAGATTAAATTGAACAACTTTTCTAGAACTAATATCTTAGCCAAAACCCTCATAAGTGATGCCTTAGAATTGTACAATCAATTGAGAAATAATTCTATTTCTATTTTATAAGATTTAGTGAATACCTTATTTCGATAATTTCAAATTAGTGATCTTTCCAAAAATACTTTGGCCTACTTCATAAATTTTAGAGAACTTGAAAATGAAACAACTCAAGCTTTTGTTAAAAGGTGGAAGACTTTTTTCAAATAAGTGTGAACATAATAGGGTTGATGATAACCTATTCCATCTCTTCACTAATTCTCTTTTTCCTAAGTTACAATATCATGTTCATACTCTCTCTCCATGTACTTTACAGGAGGCTATTGACCAAGATAAACATCAATATTTCCTTATGTGTCAATCTGAGCCACCCTAACCTTCTATGAGTCCTCATCTCTTACTCAAGAACAAAAGTTATAATGCTCTTGATGATGATCTCATAGACTCTTATGTCACTATTCACATTGTTCAAGATATCATTCCTAACTAATCCTCAGAACTAGCTCCCCCTTCTCAAAACTATACCAATCCTCTTTTACCTTCACCAAATAACATTAATGTTCACAAACTTTTATCCTTAGCTGAATTACTCAAGCATCTACCTAGGCCTCTAAAATGATAACTTGACCCTACTCATCCTATTAAATCTTGGTATGATCTTAACAAATTTTATTGATTTTATGCTTGTTGGAGTCACTCTCATGAGACCTATAGGCAAATTTATAATTTAGCTATGGATTTTCTACTTGGTCCTAATTTTGATCATGATTATATCATTCAAAAATGTCAACAATACTATGACATTGCTTTCAAGGTTCATGAAGATCATACAAAAACTCAAGCCTTAATTCAATCTAATGCTCATTTAGCTATCTACAAAGACCCTCTTCCTAATCACCAACCTAATCAAGACACCCAAGACAAGTCCACCCCTTTCACCAATAATTTAGAAAGTCTTATTGACCCCAATTATAAATAAAATGTGGTTAACATGACTAATATGTGAAGGTTTATTGCTTTCATTGATCCTCAACTGATCTACAATCCTCACTTATCTCAAACATTCTTTGTTATCTAAGATTCTTCTCTAACTCATTTAAATGAGTTGGGATAAGATGACCTTATAACCTTTGATTATCTAATTCCAAATTCTCCCTTGGATAACACTTCTCATTATATTTTTACCATTCCTCCATCTTCTAACAATAATGATAATCAAGCCTTACTAACATTTCTTCTATCAACTCTCAAGGCCAACTTAAACAAACTATTTCATCTTTGTAACATAATTTACAACCTTTTTATAAACCTTCTCCTTCTTATCAACATAAATTCCAATGCACTTCAATTCCTCCTTTCGAGGACCTTCTTAATAATTATGCACCTATATCTAACAACCTTCTCATGGGTTATGATGAGTGGGATCCTATTATGGAGCTCACTAATCTCCCATCCAAAATTCCATTCCTTGAGCTTATGAGGACATCTCCACATCATAGAAATTGTATTATACAACTCTTGTTTGAGATGAACATCACTTGTCCTCTTCTAGTAGGATGTGAAGTAGCCTTATCTGGATCCAAGGATATTAAATTAAAACAATGTGAAAAGATATCCATCCATGTTGATGAAATAATGGACACTTCTAATTTATTAAGATTTATTGTCACTTCTATGATTCTTGATGATATTCTAATTTGAGTGGATGATCCTCCTTTATTCATTAGTGTCTAAATAAGAAGTATTCAATTCAAGAATGGATTGATTGATGAGGGTTACACACTTATGTTGCCTCTTTTGATTTCATTAAGACCCTTGGATATTTTGAATACAACCTCAAGTCCACATGCAACATATGCCAATGATATGATAGAAGATAAATGCCTCCCTCTAGGTTGTGTGTGTCTTCCCATTACCATCCCACTTTTCCTTGTCCATGTAAAGGTGATGATATTTAATTTTCCTCTCTCTTATAACATCTTTCTTGGCAGGTTATGGACTCACCATATGTGATTATATGTTTCTTCTACCTACCAATGTGTTAAAGTCCTTCACAATGGAGCCATTTATAGGATTTATGGTGACACTAACCCTTGAAATTTCAAACAATTCCAAGACCATGGTGTATTCAAAATTCTTTCTCTTGAAGCTTTGCCCAATGTTCCATTACATGAGTCTCAATGCCTTAATTTCCCCATTAATTTAAATAGAGGTTATAATGGTCATCCCAAACTCATTAGGAACATTAATCCTACCCTCTTGAACTTTGATGATGATAAGCTTGATGGGATCAACCTAAATATTAAAAATTCTGATCTCTCATCTCATCTCATCTCATCTCATCTCACAACTTTCATTTTTTTTGTAGCCTCATTCTCATAAACCTCCTTGCAATGAAATTCCCATTATCTTGACCAAGGCTTGACATTCTATTCACCATACTTCATCCAATGACAAAGTCATCCGTACTTGCATCATTGATCTTCACACACTAGATTATGATGATGATTATTCCATAGATGGTCCATTCTTAGGAAATATTGTATAAGCCCATAATGCTAATATTGTTCATCATTATTCTTATTTGTTTGAGTCTTTTCACGTGTCTTCCCATCTTCTCTCATTTGTAGTTCCTAATTTTATTATTTTTCCTCTTTATCACAAGGTAGAGATGACACCAACACCTCCATTTTATGAGTAACATCATAGAAATATGTTCATAGATCATGTTATGACTAGGACTTAACACTTTTCTAGGTAACCTAACCGTCATAGCTAGTTTAGCCCTAAGATGAGTGTGACCCATTTTAGGCTTTCTATAGATCCCACCCCTCCCATAGTGGAACCCACTTCAAAACCAATCCTTTTTCCTACTATAGTTGAGCCTATTCCTACTTCCAATATTTCTAACTATATCCCTACTTTTGATCCCATTACTTATATTAAGCCTAATCTAGTTCTTTCTACACTATCACCCTTCCTTGGTGATGGTTTGCTTCCTTTACCACCGATTGCTCTATTACCCAAAAAATGGTTTGATGAGCCTTACCCAACTTATTCCACTCCTATTACACCTCCTCCCATGAATGATTCTACTAAGACTACTCATAAGCATATCTATTACTTCCATAGAATATATAATCATTTATCCACCGATTATCACAAGCTATGAAAATATTTTGATACTTTGCATCCTTTTTCCCCTTAATCCTTAGATCAAAGGTTCTACTTAAATATATGCCTAAGTATGGTGAGGTGTATTTTATTTGGCACCAATGTATCACCCATCACATCGATAGTTACCTCATCCTTCAATAACACCTTAAGGATCACCTTATAGCTATTCCCAAACATTTTGTTATTCTTTCTATAAGTCATTCCTAAAATAAGGATCCTCCTTATTCACCTATGGTTACACCTCCTATGGTTCCATCCACTCCTATGGTCCATCCATCACCTTCTGTGCCTCCACCCATGACTCCTTCACCTATGGACCTTCCCTCACCTGTGGATCCTTCTCCACCCATGAGTCCCTCATCTATGGATCCTTATCCATCGGTGATTCCAACATTTATCATAGAGTTCATTCCCACACATTATATATATCATCCCTTACCTAATTTCCTTCATTATAATGATCCATCTAGCATTCCTAATTTTTATGTGGAGGAGATTAGACAAGAGGTATTTTCCCAGTTCTTACTCAAGATAGATGAGACATTAGTAGTAGTTCATGTCCAGCTTCATAAATATCTACCTGATGTTTTTGATATTATGTGTGGGAAAATTTATTAGTATTTATGAGTACATTCATGGTGATTTTTCATTTATATTTGGATTGGACATGTGTTCCAATATTATCTTTATCTATCTATAATATCATTTGGCACTGTGTCAAATTCTTATTTATCTTACATGGTGACTTTAATTTTACACTTTATATTAATTCTATTGTCATTTATGTTTGCCTATGGATATCTTTATTTATCATTTCTCTCTTTTTCCTTATTCATTTCTATCACATTCCATTCTTGTGTCTTTCTAATTCATTGCTTTTTCATCTCTATTTTTCATGAATAATTATCATTGTGCCTTGGTTAAACTAACCTAGTTCCCTTTAGTCATTTTTTATTACCATGTGATCAGTTAGCAAAAAATTTATCTCATTATACTTTACTTATACTAGTCCATTTTGGATCTCCATATTCCCCTTTTCCCCTTTTTTAAAACTAAACATATACATAGTTGATACTTAAGATAACATGTTGGTTCATTGTTAAGCTTAAGTGTCCTAGTCAGTCTTATCTTTGATTACTCAGCTTCCTTTAGCCTAAGCCTACAACTCATTCATGTGTATCAATCTATCTATCATGATTGGTCATTCCAATTTTATATGGAGGACGAACAAAAAAAATCAATAAAAATTATGCAAAATCTAAATCATTAAATAAAAGGCAATGATACAGAAGGAAAAAATATTCAAATTTTTTAAAAGTCCATTCACACTAAAAGATTTGATTCAAATCACATATCATTATTATATTCAAATATCAAACTCCAAGTTTGGCCTCATGATATAGTCAAGGTACTTTGGGGTGTGGTAGGCCAGTAGATTACAAAATAAAAATAAAAATAAATCTTGTAAAGCTACCTACTTTCTCACATGAGCACCCAATATTAATAATAGACTGACAACTCTTTAAGGGGTCCTAAAGAATGGGGAACATGTCATGGGAAGGTAGGTCCATTTTAATTTTTTTTTACCAATCTAACTTAATGAGTTGATCTTAGTAGCATTCTTATTTGCCTATATAGCTTAGTGTCTGTAGCGAAGAGGTTTCCTTTGTACATTGATGGTTACTAATCATTTAGTGTCTTCTTATGTCCCTAGTATGCGTCCTATATCCTAAGATCTTCTTATAATATGTCTAAGTCATGCTTTCATTCCTCATATTTCATCTTGAGAAATATTGTTTTGTTCACTGATCACTCCCCTTAGGATTTCATTTGTGATTTGCATTGTAAGACCATGGATAATATCTAACCATCCTCATAAATAACCACCTTCCTATTACCCACATCCTTTATTTACCCAATTTTCACAATTATTCCACCTCATTGGTATTCCCTTTGTGATTTGTAGTGTAAGAGGATAGATAGGACTTGGCCTTCCTCACAAAATTTTCTAATAATCCAAGTCACAATAAAAATTACGTGTCAAATATGAGATAATATGTGATTGATTATGAAGTTACAAATCATTGACATGCTTCCCAGCTTGATTAAGTATGTTTTATGCTTACTTTATTTCTATTTCATTGTTATTTTCTTATTTTCTAAGTGCATGTAAGAATAAAACCATTTCTTAAATTTTCATACTTCCTAGATTGAATTAGTGTGATACATTTAAGAATAAATTTTGCCAAATTTGATTTTCTCTGATACTTCCCAATGTGATTTAGTATAATTGAATGAATTAAATTGATTTTTTATTGTACCATTTATTCCTTTTATGTGATCTTCCATTTTATTACATTATTTTCATATTTCCCAATGTGATTTAGTGTGATATTAACTTGGTTCCAATCTTTCATTTGGTTTTAAAAAAAAATCCTTTTTAGCATTTTTGTTTACCAACATTTGGTTCTTTACACTTAGTTATTTTCTCATTATTACACATTTCCCAACTTGAAATAGTGAAAAGTACATTTTATTTGATTGATTATATTTTACCAAGTCCTTTTTGCTTATTTCTTTTTAACCATGCATGTGTTCTACATAATGCTATAAAAGAAACCACACCTCATATATTTCACATATCATATACAAAAAATAAATAAATCTATCTAAAGCATCAAAAACCACAACCATAATGACAACATATACAACCAATATGTAGAATACCAAAATAATCCATATATATATATACATCTCATAAGTTTTGATATAATAATAAAATCATACAGAATGATCCAACTCTATGGTTTGGCCCCATCTTGCCTATCTCATGGCCTAGCCAAGCTAACTATAGATGCCTTGATTTAACCCTTCCAAATAAAATGTTAAAATAAGGTTATCTAAGATCTCAGTCCCAACACCTACCCCTATAGATGAGCTACTTGAGCCTGTACCTATGCCAATTGGGCCAAGGTTATCAAATGTGTCACTCTCTCTTGATTGTGTTCCTATGTTATCTATATCACTATAACCAAATGTGTAGCTCTCTCATTTGCTAAGGTCTATCATGATCATGTCTTACCTACACCCATTTATCTTAGCAGTTTCACCCTCTTTCTACATGCTCATATCTACCTCACTGCCTCTTTAGCTAATCCAAACTAGCTTGGTACATTAGGATACTCTAATATATCAAGGTCATATGGCATCAATGTCTCCTCTAGGACATCATGGAGTGATCCCATCACTAGGGATCCCCATCTAATATCCTCCTCTTCTATTCCACCTACAAAAAGTAAACTAAATAGATATTAGATCATTGTTATATCTCAAAATCTATTTATCTCTAGTTTATTCTAAATAAACTTGGGTAATAATTTAATCATCTTTATTACCTATCTATGCATTAGCCAATATTATTTATCCATCCATGTGACCACTCAGTATATTCTCTCCATCTGTGTGGCCTTTGAGGACCTTTTTTGTCAATTTCCTCCTAAAAACAAATCCTATAGTCATAGCTTGAGTCTGTCTTAGGCTATGCCTAAGTGATCTATAGTCCAACTCTACCCTGATCCACTTGCTAAGTCATATGAGATATCCATAGTATCTACCTACTCCCCCTACCTCCATTAACATTATGTCCTTGGTGGTCATTACTCATCCTACTATGAAGTTGGTGATGGCATCTCTAGTGCTCTCACCTCTACATTTATCTCCTCCTTCTCTATTACCTATCATGCTTTACTAGTCCATGGTCTCTCATGATGAAGCCTAAGCATCAACCTCAGCACCAATGGCCCTAACCCTCCTCTCCCCAACATCTCTCTAACATGTTGGGCCTAAACTATGAGTACCACTATTGGTACCACTGGTTGAGGCAAGCCCATCTTCCTTGGTACTTATGCCACAAATGTGTCTCTATCCATTAGGTATAATATCCTATCACCTCTATCCACATTAACATTGGTGAAATTATGTCCCAAATCAATCATGTAATCATAATGAGCCCATAAGGATACCACACTATATCTACCCATCTTACTATCCACAACACTAGCATGTGGGAATAACCCATACTACCTATTCTTATCTCTATCTCACTACCCAAAGTGACCTATCATCGATTGCATGAGATAGCCTAGCTAGATGATACATAAGAAACCTCTCATTGATCCATGTCATCAACAATATGATCAGTCCAATAAACTTATGCCCTTTGACCAACACTCCATATATGTCATGTATGAGTAACACCTAAATGACATATCCTAGATCATATAGTACTCTCTTATCTAGTATCATATGTCTCAAGGCTATCATGAATAATGGTACCTTGTCATTTGAATTATGTCACAAAAATCATGCCTATATTCACTCTTTGACCTACATCTATCATCTCTGAGTCTATAGCCCATACAACTAAGGCTCTTCTCTCTTTGTCACTATCTAGTGTCCTAGACATCATTGGTATCCCCATTATTAGTAGTCTTAGGATGGCACATACATCCTCTAGGGTTATATCCTCCTCTATCATATCCCCCTCCATCTCCCACCTAAAGGTGTTAGTCAATCATTCTTAGCATCCTAGGAACATGATTAAAAAATCCAAGATCAAAGGTATCTAACACATCTTTGTTATTCCACCTAGGCCTAAAAATATTAGTTTCATCTTATCGTATAATCAAATACTCTTATATATATGGTAGCCATGATGCATCTACCAATCACTAGAATCTAGGTCATCCTTGCAATTAGGAAACATCAAAAGATGTATTATCTCTTCCATGCCATGTATAATCAAAACACATTCTTTTTATAAATTTTAATAAAAAACAAGCCTAAAAAACTTTAATTTATTCATTTGAACCTATTTTTTGTGTACTCACCCCTTTTAACCCTCAATTGGTCACTCTAGGTCATTCTAGCACTATTTTGGCCACATGAGTGCATTTTTGTATTATTTTGGTTTTTTGGTCAAATTATTTTGACCAAAATTTTCATACTTTTAGAGATAACCCTTTTATTTTCCCCCTAGTACTACATTTTCATTCTAGACTTTTTAGATTAGTTGGAAAACTATACTAGGTTGGTAGTCTATAAAATTTATAGGGTCAGCACACACCTACTAGGTCGATAGTGTGGATTTTTCCCATTTTTAGCCTATTGGGTTGACTAGATTGACCTAGTTGTTTTTCATTGCCAACCTCTTGCATTTTATTAAGAATTGTATTTTGGCACTTTTCTCCCCAAACCCTTCAAAATTATTTCTCTAATCAGTTTTTCATACCCATAACATCTAATTTGGTTTCATTTTAACATCTATAAATGCTTGAAATTACAAATTTTTAAAAATACACTTAACACACTATAATATTTAAAAATTAGCTTAAGATTCTCAGTTGCATACCTATCATGTACCCACTTTGACCTATGGGGTCCTCTCTCACCTATCCTATAGTCTCCCTGCCATCCTAGCTCGTTTGGTCTCTTAGAGATCTCTTTCTCTCCTTCACAATTCAAAAATAACAAATGACTTTATTTCCCCCTATTTAAAATCTCTTTTCAAAATTCAAATCTTTTAATTATTTTCTATTTGATTCTTTATTTAGCATCTATCTTTGTTTTTACTCATCCATTTTTCAAATCATAAAATGTTCTATCTTCATGATGATGTAGAGAATCTTTACCACTATCATATGCCTATCTTCTATTTTTTTAATTTTTGGCTATTTTTTATACTAACTTCTATAGGTTCACCTAGTGTTCTTCACATTGGATGCCTTCACTCATATTGTAGTCTACTTCTTTAGCTACAACACTATGTTAAGTAAATATATGTGTTTTTCAATTCTATCCTTTCATTTATCTTATTTACTAATTAATACATTTACTTAGCATCAACATTATGTGTTATCATGTTCTATTTCCTAAAGCACCATCCCATGTTACACTCACATTGATACGTGATGAGCTTCAAGTGGGGCATATGTATAAACATAATATTTTTAAACTTGTTAAAATTACTAACACTTTATATGTTGTAATAAAACATCAATTCTCAATCTCTCTGAGTGCATTCCTTAAGGGGTGCACAAGGAAAGGGGTGGGAATACTATTAGTGATACGTAATATTATTTTCCCTTTTTTCCACATATTATATAAAAACTTATTTCCTCGAACCATTTACTCTAAGCTTGATCTTATCAATTGAACCCATTCCATAATTTTGACACATTTTATCCTATTTTTCCTTACCTTAATCCTAATTTGTCAATCAATTATACAAGGTTGACTAGGTCCACCTTGTATAGTTTTGGGTTATTTTTACTTAGGAGCTATTTTTACCTTTGGTCGACCTAGCTCAGGACCTAGTGAATTATCATCTAGAATCATACAAGGTCGACTAGGTCAACCCTATTGGCAAACATATCTAGAAGGATTTAGGGTAAGATCTACCTATATATAAAATTTCATTTCCTATCATTTGATAAGAAATAAGCAAATAATAAGTAAGTGTGAATTAACATATGCTTATTTACCATTCTACTTGAGAAGTAAAGCTTAGGGTTCCATACTTTATTTGGAGATGTGGAGAAGTCTTTTTGATGTATTGCTAAGTTTTGTAGCCTCTAGCTGATTTTTATTTGTTATCCTTAAATACCATAATAATTTCTTGCTAAGCACCTTGGCCAAGGGAGAGATTGAGGCTCCATGGGTTCATCTTCAAGGTAAGTGTTGGGCCTAAATATACACCAAGTATTTTGTGCCCTTTTGGCACCAAAATATTTCAGAGGTTGAAAAGATATTGTGTTATGATATCTCTATCCATGGTATTTTATTTATTTCCCATTTTTTATGAGAGCTTGTGTTAGTGCCCAAAATTTGCATTAGAGTAATTGGGCCCTTTTCTTATGAAAATGCCTAAGTACAGATTGGGTTGAGTATCAATGTTTAAGTTATTATCCCAAAATCTATCCCCATTTTTTCCTTTGTAAATTTAAGTTCATGTTTATCATTTTCCAAGTCCTTTGTATTATTTTTGCCTAGTGAAAATGTCCCTTCCTTTAGACTTCTCAGGGCTTTTCCACAAACTTAATACTAGATGCAGATATGTCTTTAGGATTCTTTTCTCAAACAAAAAGTTTGAAGACTTATTTTCTTTCAGAAATTTTGTCCACTTCAAAGTTCTTGAAAGGATTCTATACCTTGTCTCTTCGATCTTAAGTTTTTTCAAATCATTTGTTTCATATTTTTTGTCCACGATAAAAATTCTAAGGGGCACTTACCCTTTGGTAAATTTTCTTGCACAAAATTCCTAAAAGAATTGTTGGGTCATTTTGCCCTTGCAAAAAATTCCAAAGGATCATTTCTTTTGAGCATTTTAACTTTGAAAAATTCTTGAAGGGAACTTTTGAGGGGTCATTTTGCCTCTGTAAAATGTCTAAAGGATTATTTACGTTGGGGATTTTACCATCTCAAAATTCTCAAAGGGTGTCTACCAAAAAGTCTAAATGGCACTTTCTAAAGATGAAGGACATTTTTAATAGTTCTGAAGGAATTATAAGGTTTGGATAAAGGCTTTAGGTAGGAATACTCACTAGGAGAAGATATAGATGTATCCAAGTCTCCTTACATATATTTATTTGGTTCCTTATGCTCAAAGAAGAAATGTTCTGGGGCCCCAGATGGAATTACCAAATTATACCTTCAACATGTTTTGGTGACTAAAGTGAGGAATTTATAAATGATTTGAATGAAAGACTAGTGGTTATCTTAAGGGAATCCTAAGACTATTATTTAGGGTTAGAAGGATATTAAACCCTTCCCCATATCAAGAAGGATGGTTCAAAGGTAAATAATTGGCTGAGAGTCTGAGCTAATATCTTAGTTGGACATGTGGTGGATCCTTGGGGTTTTATGAGTTCTAGACCTTTTTTTAGGATTGCCTCACTTAACTTTTGGTGGGTAATGTGAAAAAATTCCCTAAAGGCATAAAAATAATTGAATTAAAATGTTTGTTTATATGGATCCACATGTTTTAAGGAGGATTTCCTAGCATGAAGGAATCATTTTCACCTTCTCCTTCTCCATTCGAAAGAAGCTCAAATCACTAAAAGGGTTAGTTGGTAATTAGTCATTATGCTTAAAATCATTAATGGAATCCCTAATTAAAAAATGCAAAGGATTATAACTAAGGAATTTTCCTTCATTCATAATGACCTTTTGAATTTAGAGCTTCTACTTGCATCTTCAAGCCATTTGTATTCCCTATCTACATGTAGCGTGAAAGAGTAATTACAATGAATTATTCAAAGATTTTTAGCTTCAATTACATGCAACCCTCTATATTATCAATAAGTTATCTTATATCTCCTCATATTGTGTTCTTTTAAGGGGATTTGAAGCTATATTGAGGGTAATTTGAATGAAGAATTTGTTTAAATTCAAAGTATTTCACTAGAGAGTTAGGGGGAAATGGTAGCATCTTCAACATCTGTGAAGAGCAACATTATTTTTGTTTTATATGGAATCAAAGATATAGATGTTTAGGGGTTAGAATTTATGGCCGTATTGAAGGTATTGTAAAAACCGAACCATATTCTATTAGTTTTCAATTTGGGCATGAGTTATATCACCCCTATGGTGGCATTCCCTTTGGCTACCCCATACTCATAATTAGTGATTATATGCACTTGAGTATACCAAAAATACTAGAACTATCATCAATGGAAGCCAATTAATTATCTACTCTTTCACTCTTTTAGCCCTTAACACCATGCTTGAGACACCTCCCCAATTTGAAAGTATCACACTTTCCTTGGAAGAATGCTAATAATATGTAGACAAGAATGAAAAAATAATATGGGACATTGTCAACTCCTAATGGCTAGTCAAGAAAAGAAAAAAGGTCTCAAGAATGTCTAAGAGTCTAAAACTAGTGAAATTTAAGAAATTTCCCAAGTATGTGATTACCATGGTGGAATTATTTTATGGGCTACCCATTGTAGATAAATTTGATCCCTGGATGTTCATAATCTTAATCTTCATGTTAGAGCAATATAAGAAGATAGATTGGGCCACCATTCTAAGTGATAACTTACACATGCAAATTCAAGTTGTAATTGATTCAAAAAAATCATTCATAGGTATATTTTACATGTCCTCCTACTTGATGTACAGCTGGTACATCATCAAACATTCTAGGGGCTCAATAAGAATCCCATTGGGATGAGAATATATGAGATTTATCTATAAATTACTCTAGATGGCTTCAAGAAGAATCTCTACAAATTTTACAATTGTTTCTTTAATACTATGATGAGTGTTTTCTTTCCTCTAAGGAGCCTCAATAGAATGTCCAACGTAGATAGAGACATAATTGATAAGTATGAAACCTCATATATTTAATTTAAAACATTCACTTATATTAGAATAAGTGGCTACTCAGGGTCTCAACATAAGCTACTAAGATACCTAGATGATAGATTAATAGTGATGGAGTTGAGCTAGCATATGGTGCCCCCACTTAAGATAATAGTGGTGAAAAATATAAATAATCCCTACAAGTTTCTAGTTGAGATTAGACACTATTCATGTCCTTTTATTGAAAAATCAAAAGGATTAGAATAAGAGATGGGCTAGTATGTGATTGAAAAGATGCCACCTAAGATAAACTAAGATATCAGATGGTTAGTGAACACAATAACTAATTTGATTATACATCAATCACATTATGAAGACATCTGGTTTAAGTGTACTATCGAGGAGGATGTTAGAAAGATAGATTATGTGAGGCTAATAGTTCAAGAAGTCATTACTTACAATATTGATCCAATCCCCAAGGACATGGAGGATGATAAAAGGACATATCTATAGTATATAAAAAATCCATATTAAAACTCATACCATCTCATAAGTGGACTTCACTACTATGGAAAATGATTCCATTCCATGGAGAGCCATTGCAATCATGAGAAGAACTTTTAGGTGGTTGAGGGAACATGGGGTTGATCTTAGTGCTTATGATACCCCTACCCTCTAAGAGCTTAGACAAGTTTTGGAGTTAAAGGGTTTCTTCCTAGAGTATAGTGTCATTCTCTTACCTCCACCATCAATAGTGAAGGGTAAAAGGAAGAGCAAGGTTGGTGATGTTGACTTCACCAAGCTGATTGATGTGGAGTCTATATCCACATCATGATCCAAGGTGGGATTATCCTTTTCAAAGTTAACAAGTCTAGATGAAACTTGGGATATTATTTTTACTAGGGAAGTTACATTGTCCAATACCACCATAATATCCATTTCATTATAGGGATCCCAAATAATACCAACCATCTTAGAAACCATCTTAATGGTTAATCTAGTTACTATTCTACCTACTCCACCATCACAAAAACTAACCATTGTCCCTCCCCCAAATATTTATTAAAGGAAAAGAGGAGGTGAAGAAGAGGTAGAGAAATCCAAGTAGAAAAGAGTCAAAAGGGATCTATAGCCTCCAGTGGGGATTCCTAAGAAGAGGAAGGAGGTTGTGTTCAAGGACCTACCTTCTAAGAAACTCCCCATGAAGATGAAAGAGGGTCAATCCTCATATGGTCAAAGTTTGAGATATATTATTAATGATGAAGACTTACATGAAGATAGGTTCATTGTCAAGGTAATGAATAAGTAGTGAAAATTCACTCCTCAAGTAAAAACTAGATAAAGAACTCTGAGGGAAAGACCCCAAAATCTAGTGAAGGTCTAAGTGATTGGTTTATTTGTAGAAGAGGGTCAATTAGGAGTAGAAAATAAGGGTAATTAGGAAGAAATTATATCCTTAAATTATCCTCTCTCTTTTGAATATGTTTTATAGGTTGGGGTTGAGGTGGCCACTCAAGTTCAGGCCCCTCAAGAGAAATAGATAGTCTCATCAGATACAAAGACATTTGTTGAAAATGTCATCACCTAATCATCGAGCCAAGTTGATCAAGTTTAAGTTGAAGGATTTAATAAATATGATGAGAGAAGTGAGGTGGATCTAATTTAGTATGTTCAAGTCACCACTTGTCTTGAAGGGGTGGTTAAATAAAAAGGATTACAAGCAACTCCAAAGGTATCACAAGTTGTCCCTTCCTCTCCAAAGGTGTCAAGTTTAGCACCAGAGGAGAAGGTAAGTATAAAGGAAATTGGGGGAGTAAACCCAAAAATTTGTACCCCCACCCATAAAAAGGCCAATAAGGAATTAGATCAGTTAAATAAACATGTTAAAGAGGGTACATTAGGAAATGTTACTTTATTTGAGGTACCTCAAGGTCTCCTTCCTCACATCAAGATCTATGATCCAATCCATAATAAAGATTTAGAGGCCATGATTGGTGAAGAGTTGTCATAAGTCAATAATGAGGTCATCATAACCTCATACATATAAGAAGATCAAGTAAATAAAGAAGGTAAAGCTAGTGTGTAACCTTCTAGTTAGTTAGTAGGATAAGGGAGCTCCATTGAAAATTTGCTCAAGGAGTCTCACCAGTTCAAGATAGATTTTGATGTTTTAGAGTAGATAGAGCCAAACTTAGAAGGGTAGCCTAGAGAAAAAAAAAGGTGGAAAGGAGTTGGAAAGTGATGAAGAGATTGAACAATTTGTGTTGAGTCCAAAACCCATTCTTATGGAACTTCTTACATTAGGTACTTTGATGACACCACCTTACACCATCTCGAGGCCTACATCAATGTCCACTACATCAATGGGATTTTAAAGTAGACCCCTTCTCTAGGTTGAATAAAAATTCAATAAAAATAAATACATCATGAGAAAAATTAGGGAGATTGATGTAGTGAAGATCACTCAGGCATATAAGGCCAAACCACCCAACAAGGCCAAGACACACTCTAGGACCACGTTCACTACTACAAAAGAAAGGAATGTGGAAATATACATCCCCCCACAATATTATTTGAATAAATATTCTCCCCTTGAGAGTTACACTATTTATATCTAGAATCTAGGGGGAGCCATAAAGGAATGAGTTAAAGAATAATTCATTGGTTGTGGTGAACATGGTGGCTCACCGAATGGATAAAAATAAATCGACCATGAAGGAGTTGAAGGCATAAAATCAAGATATAATCTAGTACTTATAAAAGATAATGAGTGAGCCCAAGGTAGTAACTCCAACTATTAGTATTGCTCTAAATCACCCTCTCTTCTCAATAGAATCATTAAATTTTGGTTGAATTGATGGCCTAAAATCTAGAGGGAGAGCAACAAAAAAATGGCAAGATCATTTGCACACTAGGGTTGAGGAAATAATTAACTCAAAATTGAAATAATTAAATAATTTAGTAGATAATAAGAGGTATTTTGATTCCCAAATGCTTATTTATGAGGTAGACATTAAGAATTTGGAAGGAGTCTAATAGAAAATTGATGAGATCTATAGGATAGGCACCAATACTTTCATAACTGAGAAGATCATTACTCTAAATGATCACATGAGGCATAAAGAATATCAATTGGTAATCAAGCATTGACTAGTGATGCTCAAAGATAGCATCTTTGATTTGAAAGGAGAAGAGCACTCCTTAAGACTACAAGAAAAAACATAGATGTTGTACTCAAGAAGATGGTAAGCCTTAATGGATCAAGTTATTTGGAGGAAGAGCTATTACTCACTATTCTAAAAAACCTCATTGATGCACCAAAAGAGTATTTTGATGTTGATAAAATAAAGTAATTGGTATCACTTTAGAAATATTGTGACCATCTTAAGGAGATCATTGGATGAAAATAAACCATGCTTTAGAATATTTCCACTTGGCTTAAAGAGTACCTAGTAAAATTCAAATATCAATTAGGCCCAAACCATGGGAATATCATCCCTATAATAGAAGGATATAACAAGTATACAAATAAATTGGTGAAGGATTCCATCATCTAGGTCAAATCTAGAACATAACTAGATATTTTGGTTTTTTTGAGATGACACCACACCTTTCTTCCCTCCCTTCTTATTTTTTATCATTTCCTATTAGGAAACTATTATAATTGGTCCATTAGTGGCACATCCTTTTCAGTTAGTTTTTGTGTAATCATGAGGATAAGAAAGTGATGTTTTTTTCTATTGTGTAAGAGGATAAATTTTTTATTTTGTTCCTTGTGATATCTTCCTCCATGTAGATAACTATAAAATATTCAACCAAAGGTGGAGGATCAATATTTCCATCATCATAGGATCATGAGCATAATTGAGGAATCATGTTTGTTACAAAGTTAAATAGACTTCAGGCTCATGAAGGAATCTTATAGGTGAAGCATATTTAGGAATATGCTAGGCTTACCTCAATTATATAAGTAAAGGGGGTCTATCCCTTTATAAGGGTTGGTTAAATTTTTGAGTCAAGAGATATAGCCTCAAATAATTATCTCTCTATGATCCTTTTGGTGCCAAATTGGTTTCAAATGTAAAATCATTGGCAATATTTGAGAGCATTATACATGTCACCCTTGTCACAAAATTGCTTTACATAGTTTTAGTATATTATGTTATTTAGAAAACATTGTATTAATTTTTTATTTAATTGATAAATGAAATTTGTTCATAATTTCTATTATCTTTCTATTTTTGAAGTACATCACTCTATTTTACATTCTCAATTGATTATTAATCTAATGTATTAATCTTTATTGTAGTAATTCAAAGATTATATATAGATTATAAAATTCTTTTTTCTTTGAAATTTAGGAATAAGGTTTTATAGCCTTTTTCATGGTAGTCCTGGGCTCACATATTCAATTAGAAAGGGTTCTGAAATGATATCACTTCTGCATGATTTCATCTCATTTTTTTAATCTATAATACATTTGCTGGTAAAGATGACATAGCCATTTAGTTTAATTTCTTTGTGCTCATTCGTTAACCCTCAAATTTAATTTTTATTAACTAATAATCTTGTTTTATCCCATCTTACTCTACATATAACATGCCCTTCACATATCTAAAGTGTTATTTTCCTTTATATGCATAAATATTATATACTTAGCATGTGTTTTCATCTTATACTTTAAAGATTAGCATTGCAATCTCTTGTTCAGTCATGTGTCATTGAATGTCCTAAAGAATGAAAGTTTTAATCACATTCATATCTATCTTTAGTAGCTTGTGTCTGACTCAGAACATTTGCTCATTCTATGTGAGAACCCTTCCCAGGTGGAGTGAGCAGGTTTGGTTATATTTTAGTTAGATTTGTATCCCCTTATGCTAATAATACCAATGGAGATTTCATTTCTAAATCTCTCCAAATGAAAGAGCTATCCCATAGGTCTTCTCACCTTGGTTCAAGCATAGCCAAAAGTAGTATGGAGTTAGCCATACCCTTTATAGGTGCCTCCCATTCATTTTATTTTATTGTTCCATTCCTAATGTCAAACCCATCCCCAAATATAGTGACATTCTAATGGGTTTCCTATCTTTGTTCACCATTTCTCTCAAGTGTGCAAGGCCGAGAAGAAGAGGTGTATAATTGGGAACCAATAGTAAGTATTCCTAATTTTATTTCTCCTTTTGTAAGAGTAGATAGATAATGTAGTTTTGTTTCTTTTCCATGTATTAGAATTTCATATACATTAACATGAGTATATGTATTCTATGGATTTTTAGTTTTTATTTTGTTTCTAACCCCGGCTTTTTTCCACAAGCTTTGGTAAGCACTATATTAGATTTACTTTCTTGTTATTAACATAGGTGAAATATTAAAACCTAGGACTCCTTAGGGTTATTGCATGGTTTTGTTAGAGTGGAGGCTTTGTAACCTTCCTTAGCATAGTGTATTATGATAAGTGCTCCCCTAATCAGGTCTAGTAGATCCCCATATTGGGCATGCTCCCACTTAGAAAATATATTCCCAATCAAAAGTGTAGGTATGCTCTACCTTCTCTAAGCCAAGATTGAATTATAGACATGATACATTTATTATTTCATACAAGATGTGAAACTAAATTAAACATTAATTTTTTCTCATTATTATAATCATTTAGTTTTATCTTGTAATTTTTTTATTTGAAAAGAATTAATTATTAGTTGGAACATTAGGCACATATTTGAGCTTTTTTAAAGAAATAATCTTAATTTCCCAATCTCCACTCATATGGTATAACTATCAAATGATTTGAATATCCTAAGCATAATGGACACATGGAGAGGATAAAGATTTTTTATATTGAAGATATATTTTAACTCATCATCTACCATAGGATTTTTCATCTTAGAAAGCATAGTATTATACCAAAGCATATTGTCACTGATTGGTTCTTTGGATCCTTTCCTGGTTTTTATAATTTGAGCATAATAAAATTTATCACTGATATTGATTGAAAAATGTTTTTTATATTGATCATCCAAAGGATTTAATGTCTTAATGGATTGGAATGGGAGGTCATAAAAAAAATGAATATTATATTCCTTAAGACATCATGTAAATGAATTATTCAACAACTTATAATTGGAGGTATAATATAAGGATGCTACATGAAAGGATCATAGGTGTTGATATATATCACCTTTAATATCATGTAATGAAATATTATGGGATAAAAAACCATATTTTAAGGATAATATGAATTCTCTATGGATTATTGGTTATAAATAAAATCAATAAAATTAGTTGATTGACTTGCTGTAGAATCACCCTAGTTTAATTGCAACACCTTAGCCTATAAAAATATAATAATATACTTAATAGATCATGAAATAGATGAGGATTATGATGTATTATAAGTAAAAATATAGGATACGTATAAGCATAATATTTTTTTACTTTATCACTTTATTGACAATTTCCATAGTAGGGACTTGTTAGCAAACCAATCTTCTTGAATACATGCCTTAAAGGGTACAACAAGAATGGGATGGGATTGGATTTTGTTACTTTTAAATATATTTTTCATTCCTATAACCTTAATATCTCTTATGACTTCTCCCTAAGATCTTGAAACCTTGAAATCTAGTTAATTCTAATATTAGATAGGACCCTTACAAACCTAGAATATGCACTATAACTCCTAGCAGTATTAAACCACTCTTAAACATCCTAAAAGTATACATACATACATACATAAATACATACATACATATATATAATTTATTTATCTCTACTAACTAAATTCTTAATAGGCTTTAGGGTCAATCCTTGGCTATAAATACCCCCTTCACTTAAATATAAGATAGGAACATTCATTTTCACATTGTTAAAACTCTTAATTCAACTATTTATAGACTTGAGTTATTTTTTATGGTTTTTATTTGGAGGCAAATAATCTTGTCTTGTGGGAAAGTCTTGGATGAAAATTAAGAATATTTTAGCCTAAAGCTAATTTCTATAGTATGATCCTTACAAATCTGCAACAATATCTTTCAAATAATCATTAGCTAAGGGAGAGATTAAGGCATGATAGGTTCAATAAAATTTAATTATTCATAAATTTTACTCTTTCATTTGATAAGATAGATAGATATTTTAAAAATTAATAGGATTAATATTACACTCCTTACTTGGTTTACCTCTACATTTTCTTGAGTGGAATCTTGCTTACATGTTTTATTTTGTTCATTTAACTATCCCCCTTTGTGTCACAATCTTTAGTGAGAACTAGATTGGATTTATTTCATGTATTTTAGACTTATCTAGGTTTATTGCATATTATAATTTTTATAGAGGCTCTGTAACCCTCTCCTTTAGCATTTTGTAATAAGATATCCCTTGGTTAGGTTTAACAGATCTAAATTCAACATGTCTTAAAATAAATAGTTATGCAATGAGTTTTTTAGTAAGATTACCTTTTCTAATCTTAGAATACAGTAAGTAAGACAAGTTTTATATCCTTCCTAATTCATTACATACATTATGGCGAACCTGATGTGAATCTAACCCTTTTGATTTTTATTTTTTCAATTAAAATCAACTAGATCAAACCTATAATCTAATTTTATATTTAGTGCATAGATTTTCAACTAGATCAATTCTATCGATCCAATTTTATATTATATGCATGGTTTTTAACTAGATCCATCTTGTCAATCCATTTCTATATTTTGTGCACAATTTTCAAACTTCATCAACCTTGTTGATCTAGTTCAATCATCTATGCATAGGGTTTTTAGTTTCAGCCAACTAGATTAAACTAATCAATCCAATAACTTATTATTCATTTTGTGCCTAACTAAATCAATTATCTCAATTTTATTCATTTTTATATTTCAGTTTTAGCTAATAAGATCAATCTAATTGATCTACTTTCATTTTCTTATTTTTATTAGTTTTATTTATACTAGATCGACTAACTAGATTCTATTTAATAACATTGATTTCTACTTCTAAAGGATCAAAAACTTACTTGGATGACCCAGTTAAATAATAATTCAACATTCTAAAATAAATAATAAATTGACATTATTGATCTTTTTCTATCCTCTAGGTTCAATCTAAACAACTTAGTATTTTCATTTTGTCAAATTTTAAGAAATTTCATTTCCCACCTTTTATTTAAAAATGTAAATTATGTTCTAATTTTCTTAGTTTTATAAAACTCTACCCACATAGTCAAATAGATCGATTGCCTTGATCTCATTATGTGTTTGTTTTTTTTCCATCAAACTAAGTTGACCCAATCAATTTTGTTTGTTTTAGAGTATAGGTCACCCTAATTTTCCTAGTTCACCCAATACAACCATGGTTTTAGATACCCTATAATTTATTAGTGAAGGGGACAATGAACCTAAGGAAAATATTAATGACATTCAAGCTGTACAATAATAATAGAGAGGGAATTATACCCTTAGGAATAGGGCACACCTAACATTGTTTCTACTCTTGACCCAAAATATAGAAATGATCCACCTCCACTAAAATCAGGTGATAAGTATTCCACCAATAACAAGACAAGCTAAAACATAGTGTAAGATATGAAACATATAAAGGATAATATAACCCTCTATGAATTGACACAAATTATTTAATAGAGGGACTTAATCCTTATGGTTTTTATAGACAAAATCACTCAACCCAAAAATAAGTCCAGGACCAATACCAACATTGTGATACACATGGCTAAAACTGAGGTTGCACCCTTCTTACTTACAATTCAAATCTCTAATAATAATATACATAATTTATTGGTTGATTCATGTGCCTTATCTAACCTATAAACTAATGACATTAGTAGTGAAAATTTAAAGAATATCTGAAATAGAGGAGGTAAGGACCATGACCTAGGTAGTAGATACTATTGGTATGGATAGACTATCCACACCACAAGTAATCGGTATGTTAATTAGAGGATTAATTATTGTGATGAGTTATTCTACATCCTTTTCTGCCTTAATAATTTGTTCTTATGTCCCATTTATTGATATATTTATGTCATCTATATGAAGAGGTCTATAATCAAAACCTATAAAATGTACCTATAGAGGTGTCTTCTAAAAACATCATATTGTAGTAGATATTACATGTCATATTATTCATTTTTTATTATATGCCCTTATCTAATATTTATATCTACTTAGTTCTATTTAGGAAATTCCTCTTTGGAATCTAAGTATATTATATACATTGTCACTTCCTCCATGGTAACTATAAATTAGATGAAGGAACTAGGAAATGTACTTTTATCTTGAATGCTTATAAAAGCTCCATCTAAGGTGATCACTATCAATGAAAGAGTCTAACTTGTCATGGATTATTGTACTGATGGAGGTGGCTGAGTTGGTTGAATTGGAGTAATAAAAGAAACATTAATTTGAGGGACCAAAGGAGTTACCATATCTATTGAAAAAACCATGGGTTGAGGAGTTTTAGGTGGTAAAATACCTGTAAGTATCTTCCTTGTCAATTTACCATCATTAACTCCACTATATTCTTATTTAGATTCATCTATGGGAATTAAATTAATTTTAAATATATGGGGATCATGTTATATTTGATGATAAATATACATAGTGATCCTAACTCAATTTATTTTGATCCATACTTCAAAGTCATCTTAACTCTCTATGAAAATTTGGTCATGTGAATAATCAATATGATAATTTTTTTGACCTCCCTCCATAATTATCTATGTTCTTGACTACTCTTCCATTGGGATCATGAAATTTAAATTCTAATAATTCAATGTATATTTTTTTTTATGATTTGAGACTTTGAATATTTGACTCTAATACCTATCTTGTTATTTTCTAATTCTCAAGGGTGTTTTGTGCAAAACCCCTAAATTAATTTCTCTATAATCAACATCCAAACTATTAGACAATTCATAGGTTATCTCCTACTCTACCAATTTATCTCATATGTACATAGGGAGATAAAAATGGACCACCAATGTTCCTTCAATTATGATAATAGTGTTTTTTGGGTAATAACAATAATTTACCAATGTATTCAATGACATTATAATTTTTACTTAGAGTATAGACATAGGTTTGTCATTAAAAACTTTATAAACCAAAGGGTAAAATATATATACAATTATTTGTATATGATTTCTAAATCTATGAATGTGAAACATATTTAAGTCATCACAAATTTTCATATTTACTTCCCTAAGTTTCCATTGAGATTCACTTGGTGGAGTGACTATGATAAAAATAACATATAATAAGTATGACATTATATAAAATGGTCATTTAGCCTATTCTAGGATACCCTTTGTTGTATCAAATTATAGATAATGATCTCACCATTGGCATGAAATCTATTATCATCTAAAAATAATGATATTAAAGGGATCCATACATCATTTACATATGTTATGGACATGGATTCATGTATTTTATTCATAAGGGCCATGGTTACCATGGTTATCCTAACTCCTATAATTAATTACATAATAAGAAGACTATTTCATTTTCATGAAATTATTAGGGTTAATTTCTTAGGATTTAAGTGTTTCTATAATTTTTTTGTCCTTGAGCCAGTTCAAAATAATCATGAAATCATATATTATATCACTTTGAGATAAGATATAATATCTCTTAAGGGTGGTTCCAATATGCAATCTACAAGTTCTTTACTATTAATATTACGAATATATCATCTATTCATGCTCTAGGAGTACACAAATTATGAAAAATATAAATATAGAGAAATAGCTCTTATTTTGTAGATACCTTTTGTTTTCTTATTGATTTAATAGCTAGTAGGTCATCGATGTATTCCCTTTCTAATAAATTGAATATTCTTCATCATTTTATGGATTAATTATGTATACCTATATGTCAAGAGCCAAGTAATGGAGGACTTACCATTTAGGGAATTGTGATAAAAATAGTATATGTGAACTCTACTTACATCCCAAAGTAAAATGTTGATGGAGCAATAATGTTCTCTTTTTTATCCATTATTATAAACAATTTATTTTCATTCTTCAAATTGTGAATTTTGATTTTTTAGGGAATAGATGGATCTATGTTTTGTTTTGTTAATTAGTTTATTTTTAAAATAATAGTTAAATAAAACTAGGGATGATGAATAATTATGAGTGTTTAATTAATTTCCATAATCATTCATCAATCATAATTAATTATAGAGTAATGTTCTATGTCAACTATCTTTCCATTTTGAATTTAATTTTAATGATGTATAGTTTTGTAGGACTTTACTTGACACATGTCCTATTATTACTTATTTTGGATACTTAGTCACTATTTTTATTTTAATAAATACATCTACCATTGATAGCTATGACTAATTTTCTTATTTGTGTCTTATTTCATATTTTTGTACAGAGCTAACTATGTTCAAATTAGGTTTAAACTCTAGTTGTATTGATTTATGAAACTTGGAATCTTGTCACTTAGTCAATTGGTTTATAACTATCATCAATATTTTAGACCTTTACTTATGTATTATGGATCAAAGAGGTGCCACATGGCATGACACATGATAATTTACTATCCTAGGAGATATACATGGCGTCATCTATGAGTGACAAATGGTTGTTGACTGTATTATGTTATTCATGTGTCACATTGTCACTTGATCATTTAGTTTTAAATTATATAATATATACATTTAGCTATATTTTCTATGTATTTAGATGGTGACACTTGTCATGATCTTATTGAGTCACTTCATCACTGGATTTGATATTTCAAAATTCTAGCACATACTAATGATGAACTGAGAGAATGACACTTTCCATAATATGATTGTAACACTAAGTCATTGGGTTAGAGAAACATATACATAGTCATGTTTCATGTAAGGATTGTGATAAAATGTGATAATGATACATGAAATGATTATTATGCAAGAACATTGGAGATATAAATGGGTTAACTGGTCTTGAATATGAACACTGAAATATTTTTATAACCAATAGTTAATATGGCATTAACATGGTAAAGATAGAGGCTTAGGTTATCATCCAAATTTAAACATGAGAGATACACATGCAAATTTTATCATTGACTTATAAATGTAAAATTAACAAATTATAACAAGCATAAATTAGTATTTGTTATTCATAAAAATAAAATATGACATTTGTCAAATAATTCATAAGCTTTAAGCACAAAAAATAATTCAAGATAAAATCAGATAAGGTAGTGGTATAGTTAGATAAGTTTGAAGTCAAGGTTTTAGGATAATATTTTAAATTTCATATGTAATTGTAATTTGATCCAAGGATGGAAAAATTCATGGACATATAAGTGGTTGAGATCCTAGAGGCATATGGCATCTTGCTAAGTAGATATTGGTCCAAATATCTAAATGGTTATTTGGCAATAGGTTTCTCCTATATGTGGATGCCATGGAGATGAGTGTAAAATTAGATAATAATTGATATATATGCATGCATACAACCAATGAATATAGAATATAATGTAATAAATTAATGATTTGATTTTACTTCCACAAATCTAGGTGTCTATGCTCTTACCACCAACCATCAAGGAAAAAACATTGACTATGATCAAAATTTAGGGATGTGGTATTTGTATTTTAATAGAGTTTGATCTAATCAAGGTTTGGGAGTAGGTAATGTACTTATTGATCCCTATGGGAAAAAACATGTATTTACATATAGAATTCAATTCAAGTATACTAATAAGATAATATAATATGAGGTGATAATCTTCAGATTATAATTTGTACTTGGGTATGATGTGTATTAATTAAAGGTATATGATTAAATTGAATTAATAAAAAATAACGTAAGGAATAAATTATAATTTAATCTTACTCATTTGAATAAATATAATAACCATGCTTGGGAATTGATGGAATCATTTGATGCATTTAAAATTATTTCCATTCCTAGAATTGATAATGCCATGGTAGACTCACTGGCTATTTTTGCTACTAAACTTACACCTTTGGAGAACATGGATATGAAAAAGTTTTATATTGAATTAGATTAATATCCACCTATTCCTGATAATATGAAAAATTTTCAAGTGTTTAATGATGAAAGACACATTATGTACTTTATTTATAATTCTAATGCTTTTAAAGTGTAGGTGGTTGATGAGGATGGGAGGAGTGATCTAAAAGAAGAACATTGTGATGTATGTAGAGTAATAAACCTTAAATACAATAAAATTACAAAGGGAATGATATCATTAAAAAGTTTATTTGAAATAGAAATGCCTATAACTAGGCCTGAGAGAGATATTTACCCTAATAAGAGGCCATGAATTATTAACATAGGGATGCTTGGTCATCCTCAAAACATCATTATAGGGATAGAATGTAATGATGAAGAAATAAAAATTTTATAAAGGATGTTAATCCATTATAAAGTAATAATTTATTATACTTATGGCAACCTTAAGGTATTTAATGATGCATGATATTCCCTTGAAACATGATAAGAAGCCATTCAAATAACACCAAAGACTAGTCAATCTTGTTCTTGAGTCACTCACCCTCATGTAAGTTTATAATTTGTTATCATATAATATAATATTTCTTGTGTGACATTCAAGTTGGGTAGCTAATTTAAAACTATTAAAAAAGAAAAATGGATAAATTTGTATCTATGTTGACTTAAGAAATTTGAATCAAGATTCCAACAAGGATAATTATCCAATACCATCCCTATACGAAGTCATCCAAATGGTCAATGTATCTGAGATGATGTCTTTCTTAGATGGGTTATTAGGCTATAATCAAGTTTTGGTTGATAAAGAAGACTAATCTAAGATAACCTTGACCATAAATTTGGGCACACTCACTTATAAGAAAATGGCATTTGGTATAATAAATGCTAGAACCACTTTCCAAAGATCCAAGGACATAACATTTGAAGTGTTTATTGGTAAGTGAATTTTTGTGTATATGAATGATTTAATTTTTTTTCTAAATATAGACTAGATCATTTAAAAAAGTTACAAAAGCCAATTAATTTTTATTGTATGTTTTGTATTTCTCTCAATCCAAATAAATACATCTTTTTTGAAACTAAAGGTAAGATCCTTGGTAATATAATTACAAAATAAGGTATGTAAATTGACCCTAGTAGAGATAATGACATTTATAAAATTTAATTACCAAATAGTAAGAAGGAACTATAATCTTTTTTTTGTAAAATTAATTTTGCGTGGAAATTCATTTCATGTTTTACTTAGATGACTAAACCATTGAATTCCATGTTAAAATAGGGAGCTAAATTTGAGTGTAAACCTACCTCAAAATAAATCCTTTCAATAAATTAATGATTCCATAATGCAGGACCTTATTTTGGTTAGCCCAAATTACATAAAATATTTTTACTTGTAGTCATTTGTATCTGACCATAACATTGTTGTCATTCTTACTCAAAAACTAGAATATGGAGAGTATCCCATAGCTTTGACAAGCACCAATTTGAAGGAAGTTGAATTTAAATATCTCATTCTAGACAAAATCATATGCACTAGTAGAGGTAGCAAAGAAATTTATACTTTAAATTCTAAGGAATTAATTATATGTTAGGTTTTAGATCCTATTGTAAAAATTATGTTAGGGTAGAATGAAATTCGATAAAAAAGAGGATGTTAGGTCTCAAAAATTCAAGAATATGACATTGAATTTAGGCATGTGAAGCTTATTTAAGGTCAAAGTCTATCATATTTGATATCTTAAATTAACCCTATCATTGTTGTTATTCAACTAAATTAGTCTAAATTGAAGCACAACCCATGGTATGACTCTATTATTCATTACTTATTATATAGTGCTCCATTTTTTAACCTAGATAGGACAAATAAATGACCATTAAAGTTTACGACTACTCATTTCATGCTTAATAAAGTGTTTTATATCATATAAATCATGAATAAATATTATTGAGATGTTTAATAGAAGAGGAAAAACTAGATGTGATTTATTTCCATGATATATTAGGTGATTTCATCCTTTTGGTAGCGTGATAGCCTAAAACATATTAAGGGAAGGTTATTATTGGCCAAAGTTATTGAAGTATGTTCATATTCATGTGAGATCCTATCATCTCTATAAAAAAAATTTTAAAAGAGAGGCTCATGTTGTTATGCCACTTCAACCAATAATTTAAGAGCATCCATTTGCTTAATGAGGGACTGAATTTCATTGGAGTCATAAATCTAAGATCTTTAACCAGCCATAGATTTATTATTACAATGACTGATTATTGCACAAGGTGGGATGAAGTAAATGTGATAAGGAACATCACTTATAAAGATGTTATTACATTCCTTGAAGATAAAATTACAATTATATTAGGTACCTATTGACTAATTTGACCCCAAGTAAAATTAGGTCAACCCCCTATATAGTCAAAATTGTTATAGGGATATCCTAGGTTAGAAATGTGTCCCATGGTCTTTAATGAGGTCAAATATGTGTTTTATCTCTTGTCACATTTGTATAGTTAGTCCTATGTCATTAAAGGCCACTTTTGTGGTTATTAAATAGACTTTTATAGTTTATATAAGAGGAAAAGTGTGTCAAGAGGATATTAAATGTTCTATATGCTAGGTACATGTCAGAGATGGTAGTTTTAAACTAACACTTATACAATTCAATGTGGAAAAGAGAAGATAAAGAAACTATCATCAATTAAAGTGAAGTTTCATAGCTTGTACCAAAAATTTGGCATGTGAGAGAACTTAAATAGTGTCTCTTAAGATCCCCTCAGTTCACTTTTATGCTCAGGAAACTTTAATAGACCTAAAAATGAGAAAAGCAAAGCTTTCTTTCCTATCACTCTCTTAGACAAGTCAAATGATCAACCAATTTTAGCTTGGTAGGGATAAGATGATGTTAGTTAGATAAAGTGCACTTTTTGGGTGATATTAATCCCTTTGTACTAAAAATTCATATCAATAGTTACATGTTTGTTGTTTGTGCTTTATGAACCATTACTAAGAGGGTTGGTGACCATTTCTTGCCTTCACATCCCCAATGTCTTCAATTTTATTCTTTGTTTACATTTTTATGTGAAAATAAATTGGTGTACATGATCTTGAAGAGTATGGACACATTTATCATGTCATGTGTAGAGGTTAAGGAATGATCAATACTACCTCATTTTGCTAGTAGGAGACTCCATTGAAGTATGTAGTTAGTGATTCACCTATACAAAGTTTAGTTTCCTATACATAGATTCAAAACAAGGATGAAATGTTTTATTTCAAAATATAAGAGTATATTTGATCATAATTCTTCATGAATGTTTTGGTCTCAATAGTTTCCTTTATGATATACAAATTCTAAGATACTTGATATAGTCAAGTAGATGGATTAGGCTTCTATAGTTTTCATATTTAAACCTTAGGGAAATATCAAGATATGAAAGGAAACACAATGATGTTTGAAAGTCTTGAGCTTAACTTAGACCTCAAATAATCCATGAACCTAATGCAAATTAATTAGGATGATGAAAATATTATAACTTAGAACATAGTCATGTATTTAATGTTCACCTATATGTAGTATTCATTAATGGCCTGAGTTCAATCTAAAGGAGGAAAATTAATGTTGATATGAGGATAGTTGAACACATTTGAGACCTTAAATTAGGTATGATAATGTAGAAAACACCATGGTGAAAATGGTAAGGTCATTATGTGCAAGAAAACTTGAGTTCAATGTTTACAAGTTTATAAAGTTGTATTTGAGATAATTCACCTTAACTTCTTTGAATTAATTTTTTTTCATATACTTGGTCTTTCCATGGTGAATTATCTTGAGGTATAGACAAACCTAGTGGTTTTCATATTATATCCCAAGCCTAGGGGCAATGTCTTGATATAGGAAAGTGGTTTCTTAATCAACATGAAATGGTTTTTGAGTGGTTTCTAACTCAAGTAGGTCTTGACTTGAAACACCTAATAAAACACTATGGTAAGATTACTAAAAGCAATAACTTGTAGTGACCTATAGTAGTGAGTGAGACTATGGTATAAAAACATGAGATGAGCTCAAATAAGTGTGAAATTTCCTAATTAAAAATAGTAGTTAAACATATATGAGTACATATAGGATATTTTTATCTTCTATATAATGCACATGTATAGGTAACATAGTCTAACTAAGTAGATAGACTAACTCATGTTAGTGGAAAAAGGTAGTTTGAATGATTGAGAACATACCTAGGGAAAATATTGAGTCCAGTAAAATATTAAGTGATATTAGGGGGTTAAATAAGTACCTATTCATGAAACACAAACATGAAAATACACCTACATGAATCTCATTTGCCAAAGATGAGACACCTATAGTCTAACTGCAAACTAGTTATATCAAAAGAGAGATGTGAGCTTAGAATGTTAGTAGAGATGCATGATGGATTGAACATATAGAAGTCACATTTATAATGGTGATGACATATTATAGGTGTTTATTATATATATTAAATAGATCAAGAATACTAACCTATAGTCACAATCTTAAAGTTTCTCAAAACTCTATCAAACCTTGCATATTCATGTCATATAAGTCTATCTTGAAGAGTTTGTGATATTAAGGACTATAGAGGAGTGATTTAATTATGAAAATTTAAAAATATGGTATTTATGGCATAATATATCCCCCCATATCCTTAATTTATCAAGATAGATAGGGGAGATGCCATCTATTTTGTCTCAAACTGAGGACACTCCAAGTCATGATGAAACTATAGGCAGAATGCTTGAATGAAGAAATGTGAAATGTAATAAGTCTTAAGTAATTTTTAGATGATACATACATCTAAATTTAATGTGGTAAAAATTATAGAAACATTTACAACCTCTAAGACCACTCAAAGGTGGTAGTGTATGCAAAGACATAGTCAGGCCAATTAGGCCTAGAACTAGACATAAGCACTCAGGGTGCGTAATTCAATTCTCATGACTGCATGATCCTCATAATACATTTTATGACCTTAATGGATTATTTTAGGATATATTATAACCATAATTATATAGAGGAACTACACAAAGGGGTCATTTTTGGCCAAAACCTGCTTTAGGGGTGTCTAGAATGCAATTAAGGAGCTCGAGAGCCATCTTCAAGTGATAAATCTATATGGACCTATTACATGGTTAATAAAGGATATATTAGTAATTAAAATTATTCATAGAATTTTTATTAGTGGAATTTTTTTAGATATTGAGCATCAATATTTTATGAACTATCACAAAGAAGCAAAATAGCCTAAACCCCTCTCAAAACCCTAGTTTGGACCTAATGGAGAAGAAACAAATGGTAATGAATATATAAGGGATAATTTAGAATTTTAATTGTTTTTTAATTATTTAATACTATGAAAAAAATCCTATACAACTAACATTTCAATACTATTACTTATATGGATAAGATAAAATCAAGGTTTTTTACAAGTTTTTGGGTGTTCTATAGGTACAAAAGAGAAGCAACAGGTGAGAGACATTTAATGAGGTCAATAGGGACTTATTATAACTAAATTTATTCATATATATAAATTTAAAATCATAAAAACATATCTATTATATCATTCACTATAGTCAGTCTTAGACAAATAGTGAAAATGAGAAGTTACTACCTAGTGAGAAGATGAGAGGTCTAAGTTTGGATATTTTTTAGGTATAACTCCTAAAATAAAAGAAAAAATTGTTATATAAGGGTTTCATAACACCTCTTCCATGTATTTCCTTGATAAAATAATTTTCATATTGATGACCAATGTGAATATTGAACCCAAGAGGGCTAATAGGTGCTACAGATAGTGAATACAAGTGTCATGAAGAACTATACCAGTTAGGGAAGTATATAATGACTATCACATATTGTTTCCAACCTCCATAATATATTTCATAAGTTTAAATTATTCATATTTTAGTTTCAAGTGTTCAGGAGATGCTTCATCATGAAGGTAGTTTCTAGAAGGTTGGTTGAAGAGTCTTTATTCTAGTTTGAAGAGTTTGTCATGATTCAGATGGACATATCCAAGAAGACCCTCATGGTATATTATTCACTCCATCATATTTAAATTTAAATATTTTACAAATATTTAAACTTTTATTTATGACCTTTTCAATTCCTTTCTTCTATCTCCTCTCATATGCTTTATAAATGCAAGCCATTTTGGCTTTCGTATGGAATCCACACCTAGTATGGAAAAGTGATGCTACTTAGAATACTATATTTTCCTTTGAAATAAAATATTTTAAATCTAGTTTTTATTTCAAAAACTTCTTGTATAAGTGTGTCAAGTGGTGCATAGTGAAGTGTCTAGTGATAATTATTTATCCTTACCTTCTCTTTACTTTTCCATGTTTGATGCAAGTAGTTCCCACTCTAATAGGTCAAATGAAGTGTATTCAAGTGAATTTACTTATCTCTAAGTGTAAAATATTATCATTAATGTCTAAAATATGACCTTTTTTTCACTCACCTTGATTATTTCAATGTATATCACCTCCATGTTTGAAACACTTATGTTAGAGCACTCTAGGAGGTTATGACTAGTGTTGTGAGTCATGTTTCTTAGTAAAATTATATGGTAGTCTAGTGGAGATAATTATAGTGTATCAATTCATTATATTAGTTTTATTTCATGCTATTTATATCCCTTTTCATCAAATAAATTAATTACTGTATGTGATAAGAAAGCAAAGAGAAATCTAAGGAGCTATCCCTTAAACCTAAAGGTTTACCTCTGATATAAGCAACCCATAGGCCTAGATGTATTCCAATGTTTCATTCAATATATAGTAGACATGAACAACCATATTTATGGTGCAATATTAAGTGACAAATTTTTTTTCACACTCGATGGGACCATTATCTTAAAGACATCTTGTCAAGGTGAATGTTGGTTTTGAGAACATCATAGCTACATATAGTGTTCTACTCTACATTTGATAACTCCATTTAAGGTAATATATATTTGTAGACCAAGTTTTATCATTCCTTAAAACAATATTCATGGTCCTTACTAGGTCAACTAATAGTAAAGGTATCAATCCCATACACCCACTCCTTTAACCTAAACTTCCTCTTGAAGTTTAACATCCTCAACATATCCTGACATTTGAAGAGCAAGAAGACTTTGCAAGCCAAGAATATCAAGAGAGTAAAGAGGAACTTGAAGATAAAATGGATAAAAAACATGACTTATAAGCCTTTAACCCTAAAAATCCTATACATATCAATGCATATGATGATATACCTCCTAATGATACCAAGAGTATTCCCACTTTTAATGGTGAAGGTCATGTCACCCTAAATGCACATATTAGGGACATCTCTAACTTTTTTATCTTTTATAATGTCACTAAAGTTAACATTAAAATTAGGTTACTTGCCATGTCTCTTAGAGGTAAGGCCATTGATTGATATAGAACATAATTATTAGGATGTATCACCACTTGGGATGATTTTGGAGAGTTTATAACTTCAAGGTTTGAAGACAAAAGTGATCACACATCACTTATTCATCAAAGTAATGTGATTCAAAAAGGTCCTAAGGAGACCATGCATGAATTTAATGAGATATTCCAAATAAATTGGTATAATCTACCTCCTCCCATGAGACCATATGCAACCTTTTTTTTCCTTACATACCTAAGGGCTATTGGTATTAACATAGCCACCATGTTGCAGTCCATGGGTGTTTACACCTTACCTAAAGCTTATGACATATATATTAAAGCTTAGAGTGGCCTAATACAAGATGGTAAACTTACTCAAAAAGTATACATGCCTATTTTACCCAACATGTCTACTTATACTCTAAAATTTACTCCAATTCTAAATGTAAATACTAAGTATAGAGCTACCCCAAAGAAGGTATAAGATACCATTGATTGGGAAGCAAGGTCTAAGGCCTTAGAGGCTTAAGTTTGGAAAAAAAATATGCATTATGGATTTAATAACAACCCATGCCCATATAATCAACAAGGAAATAGGTTCCAACCTTATAAATATGGTCAATGTAGAGGGAAAGGACAACCTAACTTCAATAGGCCACCTAATGCATATAATCCAACTTCCACCTCCAACATAAGAGTCATGGTTCTAGTTCATAGTAACTTAGTCTAAGGAGAAGAATGGATATTAAATAGATGATAATTAATTTGGGTACAAGTTTTTGTATCTCAAGGAGGAGTTAATGCAAGGAAATGAAGGATGGTAGCCTCAAAGAGTGAGTCTTGTATATTTTCTATTAGAAGATACATTTGTCCTCAATCAAAATACTTTAATTGTAGATAATATCATATCTAAGAGAAATTATTTGGGAGGTTTATAGGGTGTTGGCACAATTAAAAGTAACCCTTATACAAGGTAGTAAGGTGTGACTACAAGTGTGGCAATTCCTACAACTTCTGCACCTAGTTCAAATCAGAATGTAGTAAGGGTAACTCAAAGTGATGCATTACCTTAGGATCAAGGAACTTATTTTCCTTAAAGACTCAATAAAATGTAAATTTTACTTATTTGAACATTGTTTATTCTTTTAAGAGTGCTAATATTTCTAGAAATATGACTGTCATTGATGTCAAAAGGAAGATTATTGGCATTATGGATGTCATTGATGTTCATAGATGAGTATGGTGATTTGAGAATGTGCAAGAGATCCTATCAGAGGTCAAGGATTATTTGAGTGATTTTGTAAATGAGTGGAATTAATTTAGTTCTTAATTATGTTCATCTAGAAATTTTGGGTCTATGTCAAGAAAATCTAAGAAGGCAATTTGTTGACATCACCATTACCATGTATGGATGAGTATGGGGGAGTTGGTCATATGGTTGTGATCACATTAGTCCCTAGTTGTTATGTTCCAAATTTTAATTCATGTAATGAAGTGAAGTTAAATATATGAGGATGAAAATTTGGTTACTCATACAAAATTCATTAAGTTTCCATACTTAGACAAATTTTCAAAAGGGTTCAAGTAGAGACAAGTAAGCATGTTGATGAGGTCAGCATTCTCACACATGGAGGTGTCAAGAAAAAAAGATCATATGGTTTTTTTAATTTTTGTGCCTAGGTTTTATGCATTGACTATTAGTTCATGTAATGTAGTATGCCAAAATATGTGTATGTGTAAAGTTGGGCTCTCAGGCATTTTGATAGTGTTTTCCCATATTCAAATTTGTAGATGGCAAGAAAAAGCTAAGTAGGCATTTTTATGATGTCATATCTTACACATATGAATATTTCTAGAGAAAATGAATATATGGATGGAATACCCTATGTTATATGGTCTTATGTGCTAAATTATATCTCATGTAATGAATCACATCAAAATTTATGCAAGAACTAAGTTGGCCTTCCAAACATTTCTAATCATATTTAGCTCTATGGTAGAAGAATTTGAGTGAGTCGATTAATGGAATTATATATGTATCACATAAATGATTCAAGAAAAAATGAGTATATGGGTTTTTCATTATCATGACTAGTTTATATGGTCCAAATTTCATAACAAGTAGTTGAGAAAAGAAAAATATAAGGTGTAAAGTGGACCTTATAGATAGATTCTAATGGTTCTCATAGTCAAATTTGCATAAATTAAAGTTTGAGCAACTATCAAAGAGATAAATAGAGCATGATTACTCAGGGATATCAAGATGTAATGAGATGGAGATAAGTGGTCTAATTTTAATGCTAAGCGAAGATAAATATTGAGCTTGTCAAAGGATATAATGGTGAGTAGATGATCATGTAATAAAGATCTAACAGAGTGAGTAGAATCAATGAGATCAAGTACTTAGTGTTTAACAACTTAGGAGGTGAGTTAAATACCGAGTTATTTTAATAAGATCAACAAAGTGTATTCATTCTAAAGACTTGCGAAGTAGTGAGACGAGATTAGGATCTCAATGTTTAACCTTAGATAGAGATAAAGTTCATGAAAATTTAATTATATAAAAAAACGTAGGAGCTTGGATCAAAATATCCTAAAAATGAGTTTTAAAGTTGGAACATTAAAGATCAAAAGTTTATAGGGATTCAACAGAGAGCATGAGCTTATTATAACTTGATCTAACGGAAGTATTTTAAAGTTGAGAAAATTGAATGTGGGTCATTAGATCATGGCACAAAACTTAAGATCAGTGGTTGATATTTAAATATATGTTCATCCCAATGATCAAGTGGAATAACTTGTATTTAATCCATAAATTATGACATAAATAATGAATTTTATTATGGTGATAAATCAAATTTGTGAAATATGGCATGTGCATCAAAACTAGAGTCCAGTATATGCAAAAAATAGTAACGAGGCCAAGAATCATGGTGACATCGCATGAGTTCAAGATGTGGGAAATTTTTTGTTAAAGATAGCAACTAAATTCCAATAAAAGTAAGCATGATGTGTTATAAAACTAGTGTGAACATAGAAAATATGCAAACCCTAGATCAGTTGCTTATATATGTCATCTAGGATATAATCGTAAGTTACTATTATTACAACTAGTGTAGTTTAATTATGTTAAATAGAGAAATATAAGAGACACAAAACTAGAAGATAAGAGAAGAGAAGATGCTATAGAGAGAGAAATGAAGTGTGTCAAATAAGAGATATATTTAGACATAGAGATAGAGGGGTAGAGTGAAAGAGTTAAGAAGTAATGTGTAGAGTATGAGAATTTATAGATTAGAACTATGACATAAAATTTAGATTGGAATATTTTATGAATTTATATAATAATTTGGAATTGTAGATCCATGATAAGATCTGATTGGTAGGTGCCATTAGATAAGTTGAGTTGGTGCTTCCTTAGAGTTGGTGCTCTTATATTAAGGGATTGGTGTCTCCCTAGCATTGGTGCCCTTAAATGTGTAACCAGTGAGGTTTGAAATATGAGGCCAGATTAGAATAGTTTATTTTAGCAACTATTCTCAACATGGTTTTTCCCATATTGGGTTTTCCATGTATACATATGGTGTTATGTGTGTGATTTCTGCATATATGTTTTAATATGCATATCCTTTCTAGTTTGTTTTGAAAAGGGATTTAAAAAGTGCTAATTTAGTCAATATAGTGATTCACCCCTTCTTAGTAGATAGTTATGTTCCAATAATTGGTATTAGATCACTGGTTCATTGATAGAAGCTTAATCAGCTCAGGTAGATCTTGGATGGTGAACACAAATGGCTAGTCAAGAAGGATCTTCCTCAAATGAAACACCTCTCTTTGATGGATCAAATTATGGATTTTGGATAATTATAAATGAATCATATTTATATTCATTAGGGTTTGATGTATATATGTCTATTGTAAATGGATGTACAACTCCTTCTATAACTCCTACTAATTAGGCTATCAAGAAGGCATATGAGAGTAATGGCAATGCAAAAAATGCTATTTTTTGTTAATTATCTTAGATAAATATTATCAAATTTATTTATTTTAAAAATGAAAAAGATATATGGAACAAATTGTAGATAATTCATGAAGGTAACGATAAGGTAAAGTAGGCCAAACTACAAAATTACAGAGGTAAGTTTGAAATTCTTCAAATGAATGAAGAATAGAAAATTGTAGACTATATGTTGACCAAATTTTGGCCTTTCAGACCAAAATTGGGCACCCCTAATTTCAAAAAAAATTATTCTATACCTTTTTCCAAGTCTAGTATGTAGGTTTCATGTCCAGTATACAAGA
>JARHVA010007015.1:115000-180000 GCA_037957365.1 Torreya grandis
ATTATTCATTATTATCCTAATTTTTTAATCCCTCATGATGTGGTATTATAAAATTTATCTCCCTATTTTTCTCTTTTCTTGTCAAGAGAATTTATATCCAAGATAGGTGGTTACTTGGCAACTAACTAGTCTTACATGGTATTTAGAACAAAATATGGCACTAAAGTGAAGATTGATTTAGAAGATATTAATATAGATCACTTAGAATCATATTCACCTAAGGTAGTAAATTCTAACTATCCTATCATTGATGAAGAGGAGTTTCACATTGATCAATCCCCATCATCTTCCCTTGAAAGGAGTTTTTAATTTATTCCTAGATGAGTGGGGAGATGACAACTATGTACATGATCCTTACAAGCTTATTAAGGAATATATTCTTGCAGTATATTATATGCATAAGAAGGACTCTTTTATTCCTAATTTGATGAAATTAAGTGAGGATGTGAATGACTTGTGGTAGATCTTCTTTGATGGGTCTAAAAGCAAGATTGGGGTAGGTGGTGGAGCTATATTAGTTTTACCTTAAAAGTAAAGGTATTTTTCAACTTTCATATTTCATTTATCTTGTTATTTTAATGTAGTAGAAGATGAGGCCCTAATTCATGGCCTCAAGTGGGTAAGGAAAAGAGGTGTCAAATAATTGCAAGCATTTGCTGATAGCGAGCTCATTGTCAATCAAGTTAGAGGGCATAATTTGACCAATAACTCCTTACTCAAGTCCTGTAAGCGTAGAATTTGGGATCTGTAGAAGAATTCATTTTGATATCACTTTTATTCTAATGGAATATAATAAGCATGATAATATATTGACATTTATTGGTGCTCAATTTGATTTTCCAAAAGGCATAAGAGAAGACAAGAATCAACCTCATCTAAAGGTGATTGTGAGACCTTATATACCAAATAATGTAACTAATTGGTAGGTTTTTGATAGTGACCATAAGATATCTCTCTTCCTATAAGAAGAATATGAGTTCTATACAAATAATTAGTCTAAGATTCAACAATAATATGGAGGGTAGATTGTTTATTTAAAGTCTAACAAGATTCCCAAAGGCCTAGTGACTCTTGAAAGCATATTCAATGAGGATGACTAGCTCAAGAAGGAGAAGGTAAGTATGTCAACCAAGAAATAAAACTATGAAAGGGTAGATATCTTTAAATATAAGTTACTTGCTCTTGGAAATGTATGTCATGCTTTGCAGAGAGTTTAGTGATATTTTTGCATGGGAGTATAGTAATTTGAAGGGTTTTGATCTAAGCTTGGATCAACACACCATAGAGATATATGAAAAGTTGAAACCCATCAAGAAAATAAAAATTCCAATTAATCCCAAAATTGAACCACTCATGAAGAAAAAGCTCACTAAGTTGATTGAATATAGAATCATTTTTCCTATCAAACATTCTTCTTAACTAGCCAACTTAGTCCCTATTAGAAAGAAGAATGGGTAAATCAGGTTGTGTGTGGATTTTAAGGATTTGAATATAGTCTCTTTGAGACATCATTATCCCCTCCATTATATGGAGAAAATTTTGTAAATGGTAGCAGGTAGTGAGAGGTTTTCTCTCCTAGATGGTTATTATGGGTACAATTAGATTTTGGTAAAAGAAAGTGACCTATACAAGACAACCTTCACTACAAAGTGGGGCATATATACCTATAATAATATGCCATTTGGATTTTCAAATTTTATATCTACTTTTCAACATGAAATGGATATCTCTTTCCAAGGACTGATCAATGACATTGTATTGGTGTATCTTGATAATGTGACAATCTTTTCTAAGGAAGTAAAAGACCATTTGAAGCACCTTAGATATATTTTTGAGATATGTAGAGAATTTTGGATCTCTCTAAACCAAAATAAGTGTGTTTTCATTTTACATTAAGGAAAAATATTAGGCCACATTATCTCTAAGAAAGGTCTATCTATTGATCTAAAAAGGGTAAATGCCATCTTGGCATTGCCTTTACCTAAACATAAGAAGGGTTTAAAAAGATTCTTTAGTAAGATAAATTTCATTAGGAGGCTCATTCCTAATTTTTATAAAATTTTCAAACCCTTGACATATATGCTAAGGAAGGATGAGATATTCACTTGGATAGGAAGGAGAAAAGAAAATTTTGAAAAAATTAAGCAAGCCATTGCCTAAGTTCCTACCCTTGAAAGTCCTAATTTCTCCATGGACTTCAACCTGTATACATTTGTTAATGAAGAGGTAATCTTTACCATGTTTACCCAATAAAATGATGAAAATATGGAACAATGTATAGCCTTTTTGAGTCAAAGTCTAGAAGGTTATGAGACAAGATATACATATGTGGAAAAACAAGTGCTTTCAATTATAAGGAGCTTAAAGAAGTTTAGAGATATGTTATCCAATAAAAAGATTCACATTTTTGTGCCTCATCCTAGTGTGAAATATTTTTTTTTGAGAAGAGATTTGAATGATAAAAGAGCAGGTTGGATCACCAAAGTGATGGAGTAAGCTGTGGAGATCAAAAAAACTAAGCTAGTGAAGGGAAAAAGACTGTGTGAACATCTTGCTCCAAACTTGAAAGAGAAAAAGGAGGTTATTTTGGCACTTCATGATGATCTTAAATTATTTTTACCTTCAACCACAAGGATTTAGACACAAGATATGATTCATTTCCTATAAATTGGTGAGTGTCCATAAGGTCTTGATAGGGCCAAAAAAAGGTATTATACTTTGAAATATATTCCCTATGTAATTGTGTATGGAGTACTATTTAAGAAGGATTTTTTAGGTTTGTTGTTAAGATGCATTGATTCAGATTAGATTGACAAAGTATTACATGAGTTTCATGATGGACTCGTTGGTGGATGCTTTGCTCTAAGAACTACAGCTCCAAAGATTATAAGTGCTAGTTATTTTTGGCCCAGCCTATTCAAAGATACCCATGCTTGGGTGAGAAAATTCCAATCCTCCTTATGAGAGCTAGTTATTTGATGGTAAATAAAAGATACTTTCTTTGGCCCTTCATCTAATCTAGGTTGAGAAACCCTTCATGTAATGGGTTTTAGATTTCATAGGTTTGATCAATCTTCCTTCTAGTGTTAGCCACAAATGGGTGTTTAATACCATTGATTAGTTCATGAGATGGGTGGAGGATATATATTTGAAAGAGGCTAATGAAATTTTAGTCCTTGATTTATATGAAGGTATAGTAACTAGGTTTGGAGCTCCTTCAATAATTATCTTAGATAATGCATTGGCCTTTTTAGGATCAAGGATAAGTGAATGGGCTTTGAAGCATGACATCTATCTTAGTACCTCCTCCAAGTACTATCCCCATGGAAATGGATTACCTGATTCCACAAACAAGAATTTTATCATAATCATAAAGAATACTATGGAGGAGAATTAATGGACTTGGCATACCAAGTTGAAGATAGCTCTTTAGGCTAATAGGTTCACCCCAAATAAATATATTATGGCTAAGCACCCAACACCCTTATCACTATGGTGTGTGAAGTGAGGGGTAGGCCTTAATAAAAATCCTACACCATTGCCAATATAGATCCCTTTCAACCCAAACATCTTAAGACCATCCTTAGATTTCTATTTAGTTTCTTGTTTATAACTAATTTCCTATCACATATAATATTATATTATAAATAATCTAACAACATTTAGGTTGATATCTCAATTATCTTTTACTTTCTAGGTCGATTGATTGTTCTTTACTCTATTATATGTTGTATTATAAAACCTTGTATTAGCCACCATTGGTGCAATATTTTTTGTAATGTGCCTCAATTATATCTATTTCATTGACCCAATTGATTATGTGTTTACTTTCATTTCTTTTTTTTCTAATTACTTTTAAAAAATGTTTTTATTTCAATACATTATCATTTCAATTGGCATAGTCTGTTATAGGATATCTATTTTTCCCTATCTATTATGCTTGGTTGACCCAATTGATCCTATACATTTTTTTAGCCTCTATGTTTTATGCTTGGTCAACCTAGTTGACCTTGTATAGTTTGCAGGCCATGTTCCCTATGCTAAGTTGACCCAATCGACTCTGTACTATTTTTTTTAGATCTTATCTCTTTATTCTTTTTTGCATCACTTTATTATATGGTTATCTATTCTTATCTCATAATGATGGCATTTTTTCATCCTTCCTTTAGTCAAGAACATTTCATAATCAAGGATTTATATCATAACCTTACTTATTTTATTACTTCAGATGAAACTATTTAGTTTCTTCATCCTCTCCTAAACCAAAACCAATCATTACACAAAGTAATGTAGTTGAGATCATTTGTATTAATCCTTCTCTAAATACCAATGTTTGGAATCCACCTACATATAATCCTTCTCCCACCAACACTAACAATTGCCCTCCTATCAACACTATTACCCCTCCTACAAATATCAACCCACCTATTGATACAACTTAACTTATTACACAAGTCATATATTAAATGAACATAATGCAAACTTATAACACCTCTCAAATTATGAAAATGCAATAAAATTTATTACACATGACTATTCAACCACCTCAATTCATCATGTCTCAAAAAAATAAAAATAAAATCCCTTCTCTTATATATGCCAATAGGAATATCATCCCTCAAACTCTAATGAATAAAAAAATTCTTCAACATATTCAAAATAAAACTTTAGTCTCATTCATTGCATCCATAGATATTGGAAACATTTCTCCAACTATCACATATAATGTGAATAAGGATCCTACTATCTTTCTTAAGTATTTTGGTAATCTCTATAAGGAATGGGTCCAAACTAACACCTTTTTTACCACAAATCTCTTATCTAAAATATTTGTTGGTGATGCACTTGAATGGTACAATCAAATTCCTAAACATTCCATCTCATAATTAGATTATTTATTCAATGCTCTATTAAATATATTATAACATGATGACCTTCCTAAAAAACTACCTTAGCCATTTCATCAATGCCAATCAACTTCCTAATGAATCTTCTCATACTTTCATAAAATGATGGAAGTCTCTAGCTCACAAAGTGGACCATAACATGAATGATGATACTCATTTAAAACTATTTTTTACTACTCTTAATTTTCCCCTTCAATACAATGTTCAAATATTTTCACCTAAAACTTTTGAATAAGCCTTAGACTAGGAAAAAATATAGGACTTTGTTATGACTCAATTTGAAACACCTCAAGTAACCACTAAATAATCCTTCCAATAGTTTTTTCATAACATTGATCCATCCAAACCTCCCCAACCTCAAAATGTAGAATCTAATTAAACCAATTTTATCCCAAACCACCCAATCATGAATATAAAAAAACTTAAGAAGAAATTACCACCCTCTAAACACATGAGCTTTGATCCTTCAAAATATTCTCCAAAATGGTAAAATCCTGATAAATTTTGTTGGTGGCATGCTACTATAGGTCATTCTCATGAGTCTTGTCTTGAAATTCATATATTTATTCTTTCTTCCTTGCTTGGTCCACATTTAAATCTTGATACTCTCACAAAACAAAGTTATCAAGACTATCTTCAAGATTCTCAAATTCAATCTCAAGAACCACAATAACATCAACATCAACTACCTAATGATTAACAATAATTATCCCATACCTACACCTCATCCACTAATTTTATTCAAACCATAATTTATCCTTATTCCTATACCAATAAGGAAAGGATGGCCAACATGAACAGATTTAACATGTCATTGTATCCATTGAACCTCAACCTATTAAGTCACATAAACCAAATGAGTAATTAGTTAAAATACCTAATCCAAAGCATATCATGCATGGTCCTCCTTTATCTCCTCACACCTTTCCTACACATCCTATGTCAAATTCAACCTCCTTAAAATCTAACAAACTGACACATTTACCTATCTCCAAATGCACCTACCAGCCCAATGCAAATCATTCTAATGGTTCAATATTACCTCACTCTACCTCACATGTCAAGGCATCTTGTGATGCCCATTCACATGTCCCTTCAGGCTTTGGGTCATATTGTGTTGTCCATCCCTACATCCACTTACCCATTGGGCATCATATGATTCCCACTCTTATTCTATAATGCATACTAACAACCAAATTTAGCTTCAAGAAACCTTCGAGATTTTTTGACTTTTATTTTCCATGCTCATATTTGATATAGATGTTATCAAAGATCTTGTTATTTTTGTCTCATGTTTTTTTATTTTTGTGCACTTTACTTCTTTTAGTCACACTTTACCATCATCATTATTTTCATTTGGGTTATTTGGTTTTCTTACATATTACATTTGGCATTTGTTTTCACTTTGGATCTTATATATCTATTTTATTTTTGTCTTGTTATGCCATTTTTTGCCTTAGTAGATTTATGATTATTTTCCCCCTTATTTAGCATTCACCTCATTGGTGTTCACCTTGTGAGTTGTAATGTAAGACTATGGATAAGACCTATCCTTCCTCACAAATTACCACATTAAAACATCTTTAAATCATTTTTTGGGATAAATACTACTTTCATTTCTCTTTCTGTTTGATCTATTATAGGTTAGTATGAATTATCTACTGACATGAATATGATAAACATAGCCCCATGCCCTTCATAACACTATTTTTCCTCCTTGTGATCAGCTATGAGCATATTCATCATTGTATCATTATTACATAGATGGATCTCTCAGGATCCTCATATTTACCTTATTTCCTTTCATTTGAGGCTCACATAAATTAATTTTGAGTTTGCACAATTACTTGTGGGAAAGTCTAGGAGTCTTTAGACACCTTGGTATTTAAGTTATTTTCTCAAATGACTAAGTATAAGCTTTCTTAAGTTTTTCATTGTAAACACCCATTTTTGGTTTTCCAAATCCATATAGAGGAGGAATAAAAAAATACAAATTATTTAACAAAAGGCAATGATCCAAAAAGAAACATTCAAAATTATCAAAATTTAAGTCACACTAAAAGACATGTTCAAAGCACATCTCTTTATTCTAATTGAATGTCAAACTCCATAGTTGGACTCATAGTAGAGCTGAGCACCATTGGGGTGCAATTGGCCAATAGATTAGAAAAGGAGAATACAAAATCTTCTAGTGCTACCTACTTTTTCATGAAAGTACCCAATCTTCATAGTAGAACAATGTCTATATAAGGGGTCCTGAGGAATGGGAAGCACATTATAGGAAGGTAGGTCCATTTTAATATTCATGCATATAGCCTTAATGGGATGATCTATATACTTCACTTATTAGCCCAAGCTTTTTGTTAATTAGTCACAATGTCCTAAGTCTTTGGTGTTGATAGTTTTTAGCCTTTCTCTCTTGCCTAGTGTGTCTCATTCTTACTAAGAATGTTCAGATCACCCATGTGTCACCTCACATTCCTTATTTACATCATATTTTCCTTATTCCCTTGTTGGATATTACTTTTATCTAATCACATCCTTGATAACATCTACCTTATTACACCTTTTAGTTTATAATTTGTGAGTTCCATTGTAATAGCTTAGATAGGACTAGGCCTTACTCACAAACACCCTTCCACCATTTGTTTACCATACCATCTCATTGTCATACTAGTCATGTCATTATGTGGTTTTGTTTTCTTACATTGTATCTTAAAACAAGAACTAATTTTGAGTTTTCATCCTTTAGAGATTTTTTATTTTCATTTCTCCATTATGTTATTATTTGATTTTTATGGAGTTTACATATATTATATATGTCATTTGGCATTTTTACATGTTTTTATTAATGTATGAATTCATGTTTATCTTCCATATTGAATTAAATTTCATTTTACATCATTCATGTTTTTCTTTATGTTTTATTTGACATGCTTATCTTACATGGGGTTACTTGTCACTTACATATCTTTGTTAGAATTTTATTGCATTGATATTTCATTTGTCATCTATGTTTTACATGCTTCCCAATGTGATTTAGTATGATCTACATTCCTTTTTTCCATTCATGTTTTACATGTTTCCCAAAATGACTTCATATGTTATACACTCTTTTTCTTTTTTTATTTATGTTTTTCATGCTTTATAATGTGATTTATTGTGTTCTATAATCATTTTTCATTCATTTTAAATCATTTGTCATTTATTTTAAAATAATTTGTCATTCATTTGCCATCATTTTGTCATTCATTTTACCTCAATATTTTTGTTCTAACCTTGCCTTAGCAATCCTAATTTGCCAATTTTCTTAATACCCTGATATCTTTGTCTCTACTAACTCATTTTTCACTACTACATCCCTATCTTCCAAGTTTTTTGATTTTTGGCTAGTTTTTTCACTAATATCTATAGGTTTACGTAATGTTCTTCACATTGGACACCTTCATTTATCTTATAGTATCTTTATTTATCTACATCACTAAGATAAATAAAGGTATGTGTTTTTAAATTCTATGCTTTCATTTATCTTATTTACTACTTACTGCATTTTAGTTAACATTAGTGTTATGTGTTATCATGTTCTATTCACAAAGCACCATACCATGTTGTACTCACATGACACATGATCAGTTTCAAGTGGGGAATATGTATACACATAATATTTTAAAACTTTTATGAATTACTGACACTTTTTAACTTGTAGGAACCCACCAAGTCTCAATCTCTCTAAGTGCATGCATTAAGGGGTGTATCAAGAAAGGGGTGGATATACCGTTGATGATTCATAGAGTTTTTTTCCCTTTTTCCACTTGTTATCTACATACATGTCTCATGAAACCATTAACCCTAAGCTTGTTCTTCTCTATTGTTCCCATTCCAATAATTTGTTACATTTTAGCTTCTTATTGCTTACCTAAATCCCATTTTTTTAGTCAACTATATAGGGTCTACTAGGTTGACCCTATATAGTTTTGGGGTATTTTCACTTAAGATCTAGTTGTCCTTTGGCTGACCTAGCTCATGACCTAGTAAATTATTATCCAAAATTATGCTAGGTTGACTGGGTGGACACTATCAATCAAGATTTTTGGAAGGTTTTAGGGTCAAATTTGCCTATCCATATAATTTAATTTCCATCATTTATCATAGAAAAGTTGAAAAAATAAGTAAGAGTGAAATAATATTTGCTTATTGATCATTATATTTATGAAGTAAATCTTAGGTTTCCATAATTTATTTGGAGATATAGATCTTGTCTCGTGGATAAGTATTTTAGATGAATTTATAGGTTATGTAGCCTAGAGCTGATTTTTCTTTGTCATCGTTACATACCATAACAACCTATTTCAAAGCACCTTGTCCAAGGGAGAGATTGAGGCTCGGTGGGTTCATCTTCAAAAGTAAGTATTCTTAAATTTATTTCTCCTTTGTAAGAGTGGATAGATAATGCATTTTTTCTTCTCTTCAATGTATTAGGATTCCATATACATTGATTTGAGTATATGTTTTATGTAATGTTTAATTTTATTGTTTCTAACCCCTATTTTGTGTCACAAGCTTTAGTGAGAACTAGATTAGATTTACTTTCCTTGTTATTAGCATAAGTCAAATATCAAAACCTACGACCCCCTTAGGGTTATTGCATGATTGTGTTAGACTAGATGATTTGGAAACCTCTTTAGTATGGTCCTCATATTGGTCATGCTCCCACTTAAAAAATGTATTCCCAATCAAAAGTGTAGGTATGTTCTATCTTATCTAAGTTAGGATTGATTTATAGACATGATGCATTCATGATGACATATAGCCTACACCTTTCAAACATCATGTATAAGTTATCATAATGATCCTTTAAGAACCCATACATAATCCAATCATCTAAGTACACTTGGAGGAAATTATGGACGAAGTCATTAAATGCAGTGATCACCACTCTAGAAAACATAATTGGTACATTATTGAGTCCAAAAGGCATCACATTATAAGTAAAACAACCAAATTCAATTAAAAAGGTTATTTTGGGATTTTATTTCTCTTCAATCTATACTTGATGGTATCTAGAGAACCCTTCAATGAAGTGTAAATATCATATCCTATGATGCCATCAAAAAATTCATCAATGAATGAATTTGGGAAGGGGTCAATGATATAAGTAGTGTTTAATAGTCTACAATCAATATAGATATGGATGCACCTATCCTTCTTAATGCTAATAACCATGGGACTCACCCATTTATATTCTTATATAGGGTAGATGATGCCTATAGCTAGCATACTGTTAATATCTATTTTAACCTTGGTATAAAGATTGGGATTCATCCTATAAGGTCACTTCTTGACATGTCTTGTACCATCAACTAGCTTGATGTTAATATTTTCAAAGGAGGTTGTGTAAATTTCATGTCTCTATAATTTTGGGGGAATAAATCTTTGAATTCCTTTAGGATGTCCACAATGCATGTTAACACTAGCTCAGACCCATAGGCAACCATGGTAGTAATCTTTGGACCCCATTTAGAATTGATATCTACTCTGGTAGTTTTTATTGGTATGTGGTAGGGTTCATTCTTAGCCTAATATGAGTCCTTAACTTGTCTACTTCCTTCATTTGTTTCTATCCTAAGGTGGGTAGGTCCTTGTTATCAAGGGTGCTATCTTCCATCGAGCACACTAGATTTATTTTCCCTATTATGGTCATCCAATTGCATGCCTTCTAGGTTTCATCATCTTCTTCACTCAAGTCATTATTGAGTGTTTTATATTTAAATAAAGTTGGGAGCACTAGTCCCTTTTCCCCAAACTTATCTTTTAGGTGCTCCTTAAAGATTGTAGTGTCTTTAAACATTAACATTTGAATTAATTTTAGTGGTTTGACCAAATTCATGATTTACGAAGAGAAGGACAAGGTGTGATCTAACCAATATTTGAGTACATCACAATTGTCCATCTCACACCATGTTTCATTGATGATGTATCATGCATGTGCCTAAGTATTTAGGGCCTTGTAGAAGGCATGTACCCATAGGTTCCTTAGGGAATTCTCACTACATGTAATCTACATTTCTTCACAAAGGAACATATGCACTATATGTTCAGAATCCATAGAGTAAGTAGAGATATCTAGGTCCTTATTACTCTTCTTGAATCTAGTGCAAAAGGTTACCTTAACATCCTACAAGGTTGGTAAGTTAAGCCATTGTGTTGCCCACCAATAGGTGATAGTGCACTTTAATGTATACACCAGTGTGCCCATAATATCTAATTATTTTGGGACACATGATTTGAGTTTGTATAAATACTATTCTATGGGATTATTCCCCCCATATCATAGAAGTACCGTAAGTTTACCTTTACCTAGGAAAAACATCCACTTAACCTTTTTTTTGGCATAAGGGATCCATTTTGTTGGAGTGTGATCAATCTAGACTTAGCCTATATTTAATAATGTTGGTGCCCTTATGTGCACTAACTAGCATCTTCAACCAATGGTCTCATATGCCTCTTTGACCAAATGATCATAAACAACATTAGTGGTGTCTAAGGTGGATTGTCCATCTTACCAAAAAGGGACTCCTTAGTCATTAGGGTCTAGTGCCTCAGTGCCTTGTGCCATGATATTATATATGTGGTTTATCTCATCTTATAGCTCCATAATTTTAACATAGGGGGGTCATTGGTCTTGGGAGAAGGGTATGACTACCCTTTTATTTCCATTCTCAAATGTCATATATCACTTCTTGGAGACCATATATTCATTATTTTCATAGCACCATAGTCTTCCCATGAGTGATAGATAATTATCTTATTTTACTAACTTGATCACTTTAAAGTCAGCATGGAAATTAACACCCATTATATTTACAATGGTGTTCTTTAAAAATTTTATTGATTGTGCTCAGGTCTTGTTGGCCATGAAAAACACATGAGGGGAAGGCCTCAAGGTTAGCTACCCATCTTTTCCCATTCATTTTTGGTTCAAATATTTACCTTAGCACATATGTACATAAGGACCTCACATACAAACCATCCATGAAAGATTGAATTCACAAGGAGTTCTTGATCATACTCCAAATTATGTGTATGACTAGTGCACTTCTCACACCATTTCCATGTGTGGTGTGGTAACTTCAATTAGATTTTAACCTACATGTTCTATGATTAATTTTCTCAATAGGGGAAACATTCCCTCCATTTATAGGTGGTCCAATATCTTTTTTATTTTTTGTATCTCAACCTCTTGGCTATCTTGTTTCTTACGGGAGGTGGTAGCCTATGTATCTGGGTCTCACACCAGTTAGATTTCTCCTTGTAGGTTTTGAATGACATTTATGGCCTATTATAAGACATCAGTTTGATGTAAAAGGTTGGGGTAAGGCATAAATTTGAGATCAAGCCACTTTATGCAATTAGTGTGGCTCTATTCCCCATATTATAAGCATAAATCTAGTACTAGCATAACTAAAAATTGAGTGGTAAATCCATTACAAGTAGTTGTTTGCACATTGATTGAATCTATATAGGTCAATAATGGATTTGCAATATAATTCTCTATCTGAATTATGCATGATCATTCATACACCCTTATATATAGTAATATGTCCTTGAGTCAATATATTATACAATTAAAGGCATTCATTGAGCTTGTGTGTTCCTTGGCAATACCTGCATGTTGGATGTGTAGGGTAGTCACATTAATAATGCTCAATTGAGCCAACTTGTAACATGAGAATGATGGGAATATTCCTCCACCACATCTTCCACCTCACCATATAGTTCCTATTTACATCCTATAACTTAAATTTTGATGGTTATATCCCTCATTTCATTTGGTTTCCTACCCTTTGGCTACTATAGTTGCCTATCATGTGCCTCTATCCACATTTTTGTGTATCTTATTGATTATGCAATAATCAATTGTGGTATGAGTGTAGGAATCATGAAACCATTAATAGATGGTTATGTTAACCTAATTGATATGTTATAGCAAAGGATAGTTATGAACATCATGCATTTTGTGACAAACCTTATAGCTTAGGAGAAAAGTGTGCACATTCCTTCAAAGGAAGTTATTCCTATTATGGCCCTCTATTTCACAATCAGTGTACCATAGTATACCTTGAGTGTCTCATGATAAAATAGTGGTAATATTTTGGATTTAATAAGCCATATATATAATTTTTGCTTCTATAAATGAGCTGGTCCTAGTATCGGTGATTCTGACTACCTCAACCCTAAGCATGGATTCAAGCACTTAGTAGGGGTTTGTGAATGTTTTCATGGAGAGCACTCTTTTGAACGACACTAGTAACCCTTGAATGAACCATTTTGAATGTTAGGATGGATGAATGTCATAATGAAGCTTGGAAAGAAGAGTTTTAAACCTTGCATCATATAAGTGCATGTTCTCTAAGAGTCCTTGGTTAGTTTCCATGATCATGGAGATGTTATGCTATTCACGATCAAGTATATTGAATTCCTTTAGGATTCTTACTTCAAGGTATCATAGTCAACCATAGCTTGGTTAGGCTCAAATTTACTATACCAAGTATTGGAACAATCTAATAGAGTTATCACAAAATAAGTTGATTTGTATTTTAATTGGGTTATACCTCGAGTGTGCCATTGTAGCTCACACTTTAGCACATGCCCTATGGAATTTTCCATGCTATGATACTTTATAAAGTGCATAGCCATATCATAGTATATTTATTGTAGTGGGGTGATAATATTTGAGGCACTTGCCCCATGATACTTGTCTTAGTGGTTGTCCTCCAATTTCTCTAGCCACTAGGTTAGACATTGGCCCTAATGTTAATATTGACATGGAGATGATGATAGAAATGTATTAATAGCTTGTGGTGTTGGGATACTTCTTGTGGGATATTGCCCAATTGGTACAACTAACATTGGTTTAATTATAATTCTTGCACTCATGTTTTGTGTTGTTGAACTAGTGTCCAAAGGTCTATAGGTAGTTTTACCTACCTCTTTGTAAGGAATAACTTGCTCAATCATGAAATAATACTTGAATCATTTAAAATGTCTAAAATCTATATCAATAATAGGGTCAATTATTACTTCTATTCTTTTTTCAAGTTTGGGATCTAATGCATGAACTTGTACCATAGGTTCAAATAGGGTAAGTGTATCTAGTACATCTTCAATGGTAAAATGTTGTAAGAACCTATAGCATTCTACATTTTTCAATTATTGAGCTTGATCTATGGTTTTAGTTTTCTCTCCTTCTGGCACTGCTATATTTCAAGTGATATTTCCCCATGCTTTTATTACTTATTATAGGTTCTCTCAGCACTTATAGGTTCCATATATTATATTAGCCTACACCTTCTCTTATTTTAAGTATGTCTCCTGAGCTCTTCGGTGTCAATTTACTCATCCCCTTCCATTTTTGCCTCACCTATAAACCCTAATATTCCCCACTATGTTTTTCATACGTGAAAAGACTTTATCCCTCCACTATCATGGTTTCAAAGCCATAATACACCACAAACTTATTAATTTTTTTACTAGAATCTTTCACAAATCTACCTGTAGGTTCATGCAAAAATTGATACTCTACTTCCTCAAGGTAGGAGTATGTCAACATTGTAAACTCAAGCATGTAATTATTCAATGTTCCATACCACCATTTATCTTCATCTCTCATCCAAGTGGAATCTAGGTTCTCAATATTTTTTAAATGTTCCTTCATCCACTCAAGGCACTATCCATAACTTTAGCTTCTATGAGTTGTATAAGCAAATAACCATTGGTACATATACTCAAGTAATTCACAAAAAGAGACATCATGAAAAATAACCTACAAGTTGTCTTGGATCCACTTTTATGGCTTGTACCCTCTATAGGTTGGATGCTTTAGTGCAAAGATGTCTTCCACTTATTTCAACTAGTGCTCAATGTTATCAAGGGATATTCAGAGCATTGTTTTGATGCACCATTACAACAACAAAATTTAATGCAAGTCCCAAAAGTAGAACCAAAATGTTATAGAAAATGGGGTCAATTTATTCATGAAGTTAGGATCTTATCATATTATTTTAAGTTAGTTTTTGGATCATTACAACTAGGCACAAAAAAGGTATGTTCCCATATCACTCAACATGTATACTTGATTGTATTGGCATCAATTCATATAAGGTGTAAGAATTATGCACTCACTTGAAGTACAAAAAAGAAAGAATCAGGGCTTGCATTAGGTTAGTTCTCCCATGGTGAAACTCCATAATGATATGACTTGGTAATTTACACAAAGGTTTTGGTAGGTTCATTAGTGTAAGCCTTTTATAGGGTGATTAGTTCCTTTCATAAGGGCATAGGCCTTTGGTGGGTTGGTTCTATAACCTCAAGGGCATATGTTTATTTATCACTAAAATTGGCACCATTTGGTTTCTCTAAAGGATTAAAGGGATGATTTTAGTTGAATGCTCATTATGGGCTCATGCATCTAGGTAGGGTGCCAAATTTTGGGTGCATGATCTTATCCACACTTAGGTTATTTCACAAAGCATGTTGATGTCATCTTCTACATAAGGATGCCATTAATGAATTAAACAAGAGATTATAAAAATTATACTTAATATATAGAAAGTAAAACATTTCATTCATAATTTAATAACATTACCATGACCACACAAACTAGATCAAACTCAGTTAGATGCAACACCATTCTACATTAAACCAAATTCAAGTAAACATAGTACATGATATGTTAAGTAGAGTAAATGATCATCTAGAGTTACTGATGTCTTAGATGATCATAGTTGATCTTTCGAACTAATATATGGATCCTCAAAGGTGCCCATGATATACCTAACGATAGTGGTGGTTCTAACACTCTATCTTGAATTCACCAGAGCTTCACTACATCCATTCACCTCTCCTCTTTACTAGTTTGATCTTGTATTTATATCATATAAGAACATCTTTGTGTTAGGGTGGAGAGCACGTGTTGGTTACTGAGCTAAAGAGTTTTTTATTATTCTACCAACTCCATCACCTTGTTCCCCTTGTACTATGGTCACCACATATTTCCAATCCCAATGGATTCCCTAAAGATACAACTGTCAATTAACCACCTGCCAGCTAGTGTATTATATATTTTCTTCCTTTAGATGGAATCAAAATACCAAAATGGAAATCATGATAAGTGATTGCCTCACACTAATATGTATATCATGTTAGAATATATCCATACTTATATGAATTATGTGCTTAACAAATAACTATACAGAGGGGTCATTTTGGGCCTAAACTCAATTTAGGGGTGTCTAAAATGCAGTCAAGGAATTCAAAATCCATATTCAAGTGCTCATAGCTATAAGAACCTAGCACATGGTGTCTAAAGGATCTAGTGTTAGTTTAATGGGGTATTAAACTATGTGTCAATGAAATTTATTTAGAGATTGAGCATCAATAATTTATGAACTATCACTAAGAAGCAAAACAATGTAAAACCCTCTCAAAACCTTGGTGTGGACTTGATGGAGAAGAAATAAATGGGAATTAATATATAAGGGTTAATTTGTCCTTATAAGTGTTTTTTAATTATTTAAGACTCTCTTAGACTCCTATACACCTAAATTTTTGGTATTATCACTTATACAAATAGGCTAAAATTAGAGTTTCTTGCAAATTTTTGGGTGTTTAGTAGGTATAAAATAGAAAAAATAGGTGATATAAATTTAAGGAGGTAAAGAGGGACTTGTTATAACTCCATATATTCATATATATTGATATAAAATCATTCAAACATCTCTATCATACCATTCACTATAGAAAGTCTTAAATAGATAGTGAAAATGAGAAGTGACTACTTAGTTAAAACTTGAGAGGTCCGAGTTTAGATTTTTTGAGGTCTAAATCATAACACCTATTCCCTATATTTATTTGAGAAATATAAGTTCACCTTGATGAAAAATGTGAATATTGAAGCCAAGAGGTCTTGTAGGTGACTCTAGACAATGAATACAAGTGTCATGAAGAAGGTTATTAGTTAGGGAATATTTGATGACTATCACATATTGTTTACAAAATCCATAAGATAGTTAATAAGTTTCAATTCTTCCTATTTTAGTTTCAAGTGGTCAAGAGATGATTCATCATGAAGGTAGTTTCTAGAAGGCTAGTTGGAGAATCTTTATGCAAATTTGAAGAGTTTATCATGCTTCATATGGACACTTTTACAATAAGACATTCATGTCCTATTATTCACTCCATCATATTTAAATGTAACTAGTTTCTAGTTTTTGACACTTGGTTTTGTGACATTTCCACTTCATTTCTTCTCTCTCCTCTCATATGCTCTATAAACACAAGCCATTTTGGCTTTTATAAAGAATCCACACCTAGTATGGTGAATCCATGATGGTTTGAATACATTTAAATTTGAAATAAAATATTTTAAATATAGTTTTGAGTTCACAAACTTCTTGTCTAAGTGTGTGAAGTGGTGCACAGTGAAGTATCTAGTGATAAGTATCTATCCTTGCCTTCTTTTTACTCTTTCATGTTTGATTCAAGTAGTTCCCACTCTAAAAGGTCCCATTAAGTGTATTCAATTGTATTTTCCTATATATAAGTTTAAAATAGTATCATTAGTCTCTAAAATCTAACCTTTTATTCACTCACATTAATTAGTGCAATACATGTCACCTCCAAGTTTGAAACACTTATGTGTGATCACTCTTGGATATTATGACTAGTGTTGTAAGTCATATTTCCTAGTGAAATTGTATGTTAGTCCAGTGGAGATAATTTTGGTTTATCACATTATTAGAGTATTCTAAAATCATGTTTTTCCTATCCCTTTTCATCCAAGCAATCAAGTAGTGTAGCTGATAAGAAAACAAAGATAAATCTAGGGAGATAAATCTAGGGAGATAACACTTAAACCTAGAGGTTTACCTCTTCTATAGGCAACCCACATGCCTAGAGGTATTCTAATGTTTCACTAAATATATATTAGGCTTGAAAAACCATCTCTAGGCTAAAATATGGATTGAAAACAACACCGCTATGGTTGTTGTGTGATAATGGGCATACTTTATAATCAACTAAGTTGACTAAGTGAGCTTATCAAAATGAAATTGTATTAAAGTTTTATTCAAACTATTACCTATAAGTAAATGGTTTGGTTGAGGCTACAAATAAGAACCTATTTAGGCTACATGGAATAAAATAAGATAGGTCAATATAAGATGTTGGACCTTATTCTTAAAGATGATATGAGAGATGAATCCTTCTAAAATTTTAGCAAGCACCAAGTAACTATGAAAAGGTGGTTTGATATAAAGGAACAAGTGAAATGCTTTCATATTTTAGACTTGGTTTATTATGGGACAAATCCCATGATAAAAACTATTAGCATTCTAAGCTAAGTCCTATTGGATTAGTCCTTATCATGTTGTAGAATTGCTAGGATAAAATGCTTTATGATTTAAATATATATAGAAGGAAATGAGCTACAACTATTAGCCAATGGATAATTTATGAAGCATTACTTCTCAACTACTCCATCCAATGCCATTTTAGAATGAGTATCTTGAGGTTTGTTGCATGTATTTACTATACAATATTGTGTGATTTATTAGTTTAGGTTTGTTTTCTTCTATTCATATATGGGATTTTTTTTTTTTTTATTCTTCTTACCCCTAACTCATTTAATTTAACTTGTTTTATTCAAACCTTTGGTGTCTTTTTAGTGTATTCTCTAAAATAAAAATAGATTAAGGCTAATTACTTGCCATATCATGGGAAATTAGTTATTTTGGAGGTGTTCTCTTGGTATTTTTATTTTGTATCTTCCCTTGTAACCTATTGACTTGAATTCTATTTATAAATAAAGCCTGATCATCACCAACTTTGCATCAAAACTAGATCTAAGAAGAAGTATAAAATAAGACAATAATATGTTGAAGTCAAGACATTATAGATTGTTTTGGGCTGGTCATTTGAAATGGTGAGTAATGAATGAGTTCCATTCATATTTTATAAGTTATAAAGTAAGTATTCATTCTTGAACAAATCCATAAACTGGTAACAATTATTTGTACATTTTCAAAATTATGAAGGACAATGATTACAAATTGAATTTGTGGATTCAAAATAGTTTCTTTTCTTGTCTAAAACATCACATTGGACTTAATTAAACATCAAGAGAAAATAGAATCACTAATTTATTTTGAATTTATCTTAGTAATTATAATCTTATAATTCTATCATTATACCCATGGTTTGGTTCCCAACCCTTAATAAACATAACTACAAAATATTTTCATAAGAAATTAAATCTAAATACAAAATCTAGCTCTTTATCAAAAGGGTGATTTGGGAAACTCCACCATAGGTTTTCCCACCTAGGTTGTAGTGTAAAAATGCCTCAATAAGGACCAAAGGTATCTATGTTAGGACTATAGACACCTAACTATAGTAGAACAATGTCAGTGCTATTTCCCCCAAGTTGAATAACTAGTATTTTCCCTCTCAAAAGTTTTTGTTTCTTGGACAATTCTAAATTATGTCATGTGAATTTAAGAGATATATAAGAACCAATCAATTTTACACACATTTATGGTCTAAAATTGAACTAAAACTTATTATTCCATAGGTTGAGGGAAGCTTTTGTACTTCCATCTTTCTATTTTTTCTAATGAATTATTTGTAATTTATTCTTATTGTCTAGGTGTGAATATTTACAGTATAGGTTCTATATTTTGATACATCATTCTCCCCATAGATATCACTATTTTTTAGGTCCAACATGCCACATTATTAATAAATTTACATGGGGACCCTATTATTTCATTATAACTAGTTTTCTCGTTATCTCTACCCATTTGAACTTGGAAACTTAGTTTGTAAATGTTTCCTATTTTATGGTGTGAATTGGTTAATCTCTTAAATTGATTTATTATATTATAAAACATGTATGTTGGACCTTAGGAACCTTTATTTTCAATAGTCATTTATTCAAAACCCTAAGGTTCAATTTTTATCCTGATTGGACTTTTCAAATAATATCAAAACTTGGAATTTACAATATCATTTATCATATTAAAAATGGGAAAATGAAGATCAAGTTTAATCTTTATTTCATTGTCTTCCAAGTTTGATTATATATTACTTTGATATTATTACTAAAAATTATAATGTTTTGATTATGTTTCTTTTTCATTAGTTAATTATTTGATATTTTATGTCTCAAAAATATTTTATGGCTCCTTGTATCTTTCCATGTGTCCCTATCATAGTCAATAGTATTAAAAATACCCAAGGCCTTAGAGCCATAGGATGATGATAGGAAAAATTATATTTGGAATGTCAATGAATTTTCTATTTTATAATTTAATTAAACCAAGGATCAAAAATTACAATATAAAATACAAAATGGTTGTTCACTTCACATTCCCAATGTGAATTTTCATATTCCTTCATAAATGTAAAAATAACTTATTGGAAAAAGATAAAATCTATACACCTAGGATTAAAAACTATATATAATATTTTTACAACCACCTTAATCTATAGGGGTCATTATCACACCAAAAATTCCTCTAAAAATTTCAAAATTTTATCATCCAAGAGTTTTTGTCAAGATGTATACAAGTTGCTTTGATGTAGGGCAATGTTATAACTTGACACTACCATCTTTCACATAGTGCCAAAAAAAATGAAACTTAGTATTGATGTGATTGGTTTGATCATGAAATAATGGAATATTTTCCATCTATATTTCATAATTGTTTTCAACTATGAGAGGTGTGGATCAAAATTATTGATCCTAAAAATCTAAAATAACCCTTATGAGCCACAAGATTTCTATAATTAACTTTGGAGTGGCCATATATTCTACTTATGCTAAAGAACTTGTTGGTATCGATTACTTCTTGGATTTATAAATGATAATTATCATTTATATATTCATCAAAAAACCCATGGTGGACTTCCATCTTCATAATCACCAACATACTCATAATCTAAATACCCAACAAATTTGAAGTCTCCTACATTGGAGTATTTGAGCCTAAAATTTTGTGTTCCTTTGAGATATCTAAGGATCCTTTTTATTACTTCCCAATGAATGTTCCTAGATTATTACATGAATCTTGAGAGGACACCAATTTTAAATGATATATATGGTTGAGCTTTGGTCACATAAATTAGACTTCTAATGAGTTTTTTATATTTAGTGTCATCAACTAAATATATTGAATCTTTAGATGTCAATTTGAGATTGTAATCCGTGGGCATGTTGAGAGGCTTAAAATATTCCATTCTAAAATTTATCAGAGTGTGACATATGTAATTATACTAAGTGGTGAATAAATAATTTAGTTTTGTAATTTACTTCAATATATAAATTATTGTCATAACCCCACACACACACACACACACATAACTAAAATAACAAGGGAACAAATTTTCAACCAGAGTTTAACATATAAACACATAGTGAGATCCATAACTATATTATATCCAACATAGGAACTATACCAAGAACATAAATCATAAATGACTTCATTAGGAATCATTTTAATGACTTAATATTTGAATAGAAGTGGGTTAGTGTGATAATAAACACTCAACTCTATCTATGTACTTCACTATAGCCTTCTTAGAAAATCTGTTACTAACTTATGCCCTTATCTATGTACCTATATAGGTTATAGTACATCTAGTACCTCATGGGGTAATTGATCAAATTTTAAAAAATAATGGTAGCATGAAAATAGATTCAATAGAAGAATAATCATACTAAGATTTCTTAAGAAAGGTCTATCGATTCACAAGCAAAAAATAAAGATCAAGGGAAAGGACTATTTCCAAAAGTAATGAAAAGCATTGGAATTTTTTTTGAAATCATAAGCAAATAGAAGCATGAGGTTTGACATGAATTGCTTCAGGAAGTGTGCAAGCTTCATGGGATGTTTCAAGAACCATGCTTATGTTCTATTTGGAAACATCTTATAAATATACAAGATGGGTACAAACACATGACAAATCATGCCTAAGGATATTACATTGGATTAATGTTAGCCTTACATTTCCCATTATTATTGATATGAGTGTTGTATGAGTTCAAAATAGCTCAAAGAATATTAATAATTCTAAGGACTAGAACATTTATATTAGATTTTTCTTTTAATCTCATTCTTAAATAATTAAACCTTTAATCTTAGGTTTGTGACATTAGCCTATGCATGTCCTTATTGCTTTAAGCTTAAGATTAGAACTTGTTCTCATGTTCTAAAGGAGACTATTTATATCAAATTAAAAATATAATTCCATTAACTTTCCTTTATGATATAGGGATTAACTTGTTAAATATTTTAATTGATAATTCTAAACATGGAGCATTTGATCCTTAATCACAATATGACTTAATTAGGAATAACTATTCTTTTTGTAAAACTTTCCACAAAGTATCTTATTTCTATGTTACTTACAACATATGCATAATATTTATATAATCTCAATGTAATTTAATTCCAAGGAGTTTTACAGAGTTATCCCCAATAGTCCATTATACTTGATAGTGCTTTATCAATTTCAATGGGAAATGATTGTATTCTAATAGACTTTAGAATTTTACTTAATTAATTATCCCATTTTAATCCCTAACATAGAATCTAACAATAATTATAACTCATGCATAAGTTTTATGATGATTATAATCTCTTTAATTCACCAAATTATAAACACAAGGATTTCATTTCATTAATCTAAATCAGTTGTTGCTTAAAGTATCAAGGTCTTATTTTGAAAATTCCAAATTGAACTCTCATTAATTAATTTATATATCAATGAAGTTTATATAGTTTAAGGTAATTTAAAAATCCCTTATTAACATAACTTACAAATCATCTCATAATATTCCATTATTATGCTCAATATAATTTAGCTTGTTCAATGAATAACATCACTTAAATTTTATAAGTATAATTTAATTCCATAAGAAATATACAAAGTAACTTGACTTCCTAATTTACTCCTGTGAATAAATCATAACATACCAACATTACTATCCATTTCTCATACACTTAAATGTATTAAAATAATCATGTAAACATCTTAATTATTTTTAAAACTACATTTAAAGATGACTATTTACATCCTCAAATAACTAGTTAGTCCAATACCACTAACTCAATAATGAACAAGTATAATCTAAGCTATAAATACATTTTTTGGTATAAGTCAATTGAGAACAAATAAATTATAAAAAATATAATGCCATAGCTTTCTAAACCTAAGGATAAATCTACTTATTCTAAAATAAAAGACTAACTAAACGTACATTATAAAATATCATAACTATGTTCATACTACCAACTATATTAATGAATTCTTGTAAATGTGTATATAAATAATGATACAAAGAATAGATGGATACACAAATGATAAACTATAATCATATCCATAAACCAAACTTACATGATAAGATAACATTTTTTGTACAATTATAATCAATAAAATGGATTACATAAACATTTTAGTTCATCTAAAACCAATTATCACAACTCTTAATAAAGAAGTGAATAGAAATATTTTGCACATAAATCAATGAAATTAATCCACCTTGTTAGTCCCAATTATCCCAACCATAAGTGGCCCTAGACCACCCCAACCTTCAGTTGGATACGGATCAGGGTAGCAGATAAATGGTGGAGAAAGGACAATGAAACAAATTGAGCTTAACAATAGACAAACAAATAAACAATAGATAGGACATGAACCATATGATTCCATCTCACCAAGATCCATTAACTTGGTATTTAATTATGACTATAACTCATCTTCCCAAGATTATCAATTTGTGAGCCATATTCTATTTGTATAATATAATATGGTCCATCAATTTTTATGCCATACATTTATCAAGAAATCATCCTCACATAATAATTTAATATATGGTAATGAGTTATAAATAAAAACTTGTAAAAATAAGACAATAGTTCCAATGAATTAAAAAATTTAAATTAAAACCTGCATAAAGCCATGGGTCAAATCTGACCAAAATAGACTTTACCCAAAATATGAAAATATTTAATGTCAATTGTAATGATATAACATAATTATAACAAAAAAAATCAACTAGTCATTATTTTCATCCACAAGTAACTAATAATAACTTGAAATAATTCAAATATTAATACCTTAATTATAAAAATAATTCCAACAAGATTTAATAAACCTAAGTGAACTAAATAATGACAAAATCATAACATAAAATTTAAATGTAATCATATAGATAAAAATAATAAAATATTATTTTCCCACAAAAACCCTTGCTATCCATTTCAAATCCCATGGAAGCTCAATCACGTCATTGCCTCTAGTTTATGGGCATGAGCTCGAAACACACAACATGCTTTATAATACAAAGAAAATTACAAAAATAATATTAATACATAATTATGATTTTTAAAAAAATAAAATGAATTTAAGACATAAAAAATTCAATATAACACAAACATGTAACCTAGATATGTAACCCAACTATGTCACCCAACTAGAGTTTTACAAATTAAAAACTATAAGGAATATAAACAAAATGTAGTCACTATAACACACAATTATAAGCATTATTAATATGATATAAAAACAAACCCCATCCATACAACAAGCAAAAAACATATATCAAATATATATACACACTATATAGCTAACATGACTACAATAGTACATAGTCATAATGGCAATATAAATAACATATACATACATATACATATATATATATATATATATATATATATGTATGTATGTATGTATGTATGTATGTATGTATGTATGTATGTATGTATGTATGTATGTATGTATGTATGTATGTATGTAATATGTGTGTGTGTGTGTGTGTGTGTGTGTGTGTGTGTGTGTGTGTGTGTGTGTGTGTGTGTGTGTGTGTGTGTGTGTGTGTGTATGTGTGTGTGTGTGTGTAATCCATGGTCATGTTGTATATGGTCTCCTACATCAACATATAAATAATAAAATCATTGACCCTACTTAAGGTTTTAACAATAAACACAACAATACAAGAAAAATCCAATGCCAATGTTTATGGCTAAAACCATAAGCTAGTTCATCATTAAAAGGCACTATAAAATACAAATAAATAATTGTAAAATTACCACTTAGAATTTGGAAGTTGACCACAGAAGAAGTTTTTCATATTTTTTAGGCTCTTAAAGTTCTATGAAAAATAAGCATCCAAAATCCACATGCCTAAAAAAAAATAGTCAAATAATATATGCCAAAATGACCCTCAGTAAACTCTATTGAATTCCCACATATCTAAAAATATTAATGGTTTAAGTAAAATTCAAGCTACCAAAAAAACCTCATTCAAGAGCTACATTTCAATCCCATTGGTTACCATGCCAAAATTTTTGATAGAGTATCCTAAGGCATAAATCTATTCAAATAATGAACCCCAAATGAACACAATAAAACCTAAAAACCAATGGAAGAATCTTGATTCATTGCAAAGTAACTCTAGCCAATGTCACGACTCTAAAATTGAATGGCTTCATCAAAATAAAACATCAACTAATTTCCAATGCCCCAAGGTGGTTGTGAGCTAGCCAACTTATCACATACCCAAGCCAACTTGGCTATGAAAAAAATGTATTCCTAATGGATAAATAATGAAATGAAGTTCTTTAATTCTTATACCCTAATATAAAAGCATTTAAATCTTAGAGAAGGTAAAACAGATTCACAAGAGCCTGAAACTAAAACATGGTTGATGTTAAACATTAATCTCAATAGCATCAAGTTAGTCCAATCAAGTTAATAAAGAGTCAACACTTAATATAAATGACTATGAACACAATAACCACAAGTGACTGAGTTCACTATTGATGTCTATGGTCATTAAGCCAACAAAACCAAAAAAAAATTAGATTGACTAAAATGATGACATCAATAAATAATCAATAGTCACAAGACTAATTATGACTTAATAAAATGATAAGTCCCATAATTGACAACATCAAGTAAAGTAATGATTTCACAAACATCATAACTGACTAAAATCAATCAATAAATAATTCAAACATAAATTGATAATAATCAACACTTAAATCACATTAAAAAATGACTTAATCAATAATACCATTAAGCTCAAATAGTAAAATAGAATTCAATGTTTTGGCTCATCCACATTATTTCTCCATGTTTCTCTACTACTCAAGTTCAAACACAACCTAACTCAAGTAACTATGTTTGTAGTCAAAAAATAGACCATCAATAGTATCTATACATTTAAATATAATAAATGAGATAATTTTTCTTTAAATAGCACATTTGAAATGAATTTTAAAATAAATCATAAATATCTAATTATTTAATGAAGTGTATCAATAACTATCTCAATCATTAATGATAAAATGTATTGATGTAGATCATAAAATGGTAACACAATAAAATAAACAAAAAATGTCTCAAATAGTTCATAACTAATTATATCAATAATATGAAATAAATTCAAGTCAAACATGGTCATAATATCATTCCCCACTTCTAAAATATTCATCTCCATGATCAAAACAACCAAGGATAATGTTTCTTAAAAGGCTCTCATTTTCTTAAGTATCACTTATTTTTGACAAAGGATCCTAGTGAACCAACACTTTATAAATATCATGATTTCTTAATTTAACATTATGATGGTCTAGGACTTTATTGTGTCTAATTTCATCCTTTCCTCTTCTGAAACATGAGGATGAGTCTAATCCGAAACATGAGATAGATCAATAACATAGTTTATCAATAAACCAACATGAAACACATTGTGAATATGAGACAAGGAAGGAAGAAGGACTAGCAGGTAGGCAATAGGACTATTTTTTTCCAAAATTTGAAAGGGTCCTACAAATCAATGACCTAATTTGGAAGACTTTCAAATTTTAATTGAACTTTTCTATGGTCTAACATGTAGAAAAATATTATCTCCCACTTGAAACTCACATGGTGTCCTTTTAAAATCAACAAAAATCTTTTTATTATTTGAGGCATCCTTTAAATTTTGATTTATAGTTTTCATTTGCCTATCATAATCTTGAAAAACATTAGGACCAACAACAGTTCTAATTTCTAGACTTTTCCAACCAAGTGGAGTTCTACACTTGTGTCCATATAAAATTTTAAAAGGTGCCATTTTAATCACTAAATGGTATGTATTATTATAATAAAATTCAATTAATCATAAATAATCTTCCCATCTACCTTTTTGATCTCTCACATACATTATTAACATCTCTTCCATAATTTGATTTAATCTTTCTATCTATCCATCCATTTTTGGGTGATAAGACAAACTAAAATTCAACCTTGTACCAAAAGTGACAGTTAAAGTTTTCCAAAACCTCAAAGTAAATTTTTTTTCTCTATCTAAAATAATAACTTTAGGCATATTATTAAACCATACTATTTATTTCACAAACAATGAATTAAACACATATGCATTATCAGTCAAATTTCTAGCAATAAAATAACCAACTTTAGTAAATTTATCTATCACAACTAGAATAGTATCATATTCTCTTTTATATTTTGGAAAATGAACTACAAAATATAAATAAATAATAGTCCACTTACGTTTTGTTACATCATGAGGGTAAAATAATCCTCTTGGATGATAATGTTTAGCTTTCACACATTGGAATTCTACACATCTTTATATAAAGTTAGTAACTTCATCTTTCATTCTAGACCAATAGTAGAACCTTTTTAGTTCATGTGTCATCTTCATGACATCTAGATGAGCAAAACAAGGTGTTACATGCACTTATTTAATCAAAATATACTTAATTCACTAGACTCAGGTAAATAAATTTTATTTTTATGTCTGATTAAACCATCAAAATCAACAAAAAAGTTAGAAATTCTCTTTTCAACAGGATCATCAATCAAATTTGTACTTACATCTTGGAAAAACTTATCATAATGTTGATGTTTCAATACTTCAATTTTAAAATTATTATGTAGAATAAATAAGGCGTAGAGATATGTATGTTGACTAAATGCATTAGTAACATGATTCTCCTTACCTTTCACATAATTAATATTCATATCAAAATTATTTTAAAATTATATCCATATACGTTGACATGCATTCAAATCATCCTAAGAATAAAAATATTCTATAATGTGATGAATAGAGTTTACCTCAAAATGCTAACCTATAGAAAAGTGTTCCCATTACTTCAAATCATGAATAATGGCATTAAGATTAATGTCATGATTGGTGTAATTATTTTCATAGTCCTTTATTTTCCATGACTCATAATCCACAACTAAACCATCTTGAGTTAACACATCACCCAAGTCTTCTTTGCATACATCAACCCATATTTTAAAATTTACATTTAGATCTAGTACAATAGGTATAATTGTTGAAGTCAATAACTCTTTAAGATTCAAAAAATATTTTTCATATTCTAAAGTCCACACAAAATTCTTACTCTTCACTACAAGGAATTTTTTAGGTTAGATAATTTAGAAAAATATTCAACAAATATTATATAATAATTACCCAATCCTATAAAACTATGTACTTCATGTACATTTTTAGGAGTAGTCCACTCTTGAATAGATTTAATTTTTATTCAATCAATAGTAATACTAAACTTAGATATAATATAAAGTAAATAGTGGATCTCATTTTGAAATAAAGTACATTTAGATAGTTTACCAAATAGTTTATCCTTTGTTAGCCTTTGCAGCACTAAGTTCAAAATTGTTCATGTTCATCTTCATTATTAGAATAGATCAATATATCATTAAGGAATACTATAAAAATTTATCTATAAAATATTCTAATACACTATTCATTAAGTTCATAAATGTAATAAGTGCATTAGTTAAACCAAAAGACATTACTGTAAACTTGTAATGTCCATACCTAGTTGTAAAAGAAGTCTTATAGATGTCTTATTCCTTGATCTTTAACTAATGATAACCTGATATCAAGTCTATCTTCAAAATAATATTTACATCCTTTATTTGATTAAATAGATCATCTATCCTTAGTAAAGGATTATGATTCTTAAAGGTAACCTTATTAAACATATGATAGTCAACACATAATCATAAGGTTCCATCCTTATTTTTCACAAAGATCACTAGTGAACCCCAAGGCAACAAACTTGGCCTAATACTGCCATTGTATATCAGTTCTTGTAGTTGAGATCTTAACTCCTATAAATTTCATACATTCATACAATAAGTCATTTTAGATGTAGGGGATACCCCTAGTGTTACATCAATAAAAAATCAAATTCACATTTGGGAGGTAAACCAAGTAATTTATCTATAAAAACATCAAAAAATTATTACAAAAATAGATATTATTTAAATGTTGATTCTGTTACAAGTGTACTTTATTACATCTAAACAACATATAGTTTGTAACCTTTGTGTACTGCTTTATTTATCTTTAAAACTAATAATAACTTATGTACTTTGATTTTTATCAAACCATGAAGTTATAAAGTTTTCCTCAAATCATTACAACAACATATCACTTTGCTATAATAGTTTGAATTTATTTTATGTTGTTTCAAATAATATATTCCTAAAATAATATCAAATGATCTAAGAAGAGAAAAAAAAGTTAACTTGGGTCTCAAAATTGCTTATGTTTAAACTTACTATCTCAAAATACTTAGTAACTAGTACTCTTTTCCTGAGCCAAACTCAACATCCCGACCATCCTTCAAAGTTACTAGATTCAACTTACATCATGCTTGTAACTTAGGATCTATAAAATTATTAGTTAATCTTAAATCAAACAAAATTGAAACAAAAATTCATTTATTTTACTTCTGATTTTAATAGGAGTTATTTATAAATCCATATTTCTATTATACATAGTTGGATATAATCTTTGATTAGATGATTGGCATATTTTTATTTTAGGGTAATATTATGGTAGTGGTTATCACCACATTCCAACATATTATAGTTATTTATGGTATCTATAAAATGGTACTTGATCTAGTAGCAGACATATTTTGATTAATTTTATTAGATTTATTTTAAAATTAGTTGACTTAGCATAATTTAGATTCTTGAAACTCTTACTTTGCCCTTGGAATTTTTTGAAACCACTTGTACTCTTGGTAAATCTATAATTTGAGTCAATTTTTTAAAATTCTTAGGCAAAGGGGACAAAATTTTAATCTTAAATTACTATATATTCCATTTAAAATCTTGTATCACTTTTTAATGAGTCTTATCCTTCTCTTATGCTCTATGAGTAGATTCAATAACAACAGTTAAACTCTAAGGATTTGTCATATTCACATCATGCATTAATATCGCTTTCAAACCCAACATAAACTTAGTGACTTTAGTCTCCTCATCATGCATGTAGTTAACATGATGAAATATATTTAAAAACTTGTTTTCTTACTCAATCATGATCATATTCTATTATTTTAATAGTTAAAAATTAGTGATTTTATGTTCTTTAAAGTTAGAATTGAGATACCTCTTCTTCAACTACCTTTAAAAATTAGGATAAATAAAATTCATTATTTGGTAACCCTTTAGAGCACATATATGGTTTAACAAAAGAGATATAACTACCACTAAATAATAAGAATACACTCTTGCATTCACATTAGAGGACATTTTATGTAGATTACAATACTTTTACATGTGTACTAACCATGCATCACTTGATTCATCACCTAAAAATTTTGGTGGAGTTGACTTCTTCAACACTTTAATGATATGATCATGTACATTATTAAGTTTATTCTCAAGTTCTTGTTCACCAAATTTTCTTTCATCTCTAATTGTAAGTTATTTAACTAGAACACCTTCTATATTTTTGAACCTTCATTTTTAGATGTCTAGTTTAATTTGAAGTGAATTCAATACTATTATAATCTCATTCAAAACTATTCCTAGTTAACATAGGGATTGTTTTCCTCATGGTTAGGGACTTTAATATTATTATTAGCATTATTGATATGTAGTTCCTCTCTCTCAAGAATATTGGCCCTATGAACTTGACCTATTCCTCTACCTAGGTTAAGATTCCTTGGACTATTGTCTTCTATTGCACATATTATCCTCACCATCCTTTGGTGAAATAAAAACCAACCGAGGAGGAAATCAACAAGAAACATTTATCAAATTTCCTTAGAGTAGTAAATGATGCTCTGATACCAATATGTCACAACCAAATTCTTTTTATATAACCAAAACAACAATTATAGAATAAATTTTTAACTAGAGTTTAGCATGGAAAAATATAATAAGATCCATAACTATGTTATAGTCAACATGAGAACTAGACCAAGTACATAACTCATCAATGAACTCATTAAGAGATGATTTAACCACTTAGTACCTAGATAAAAATAGGTCAACGTGGTCATACCCACTCACCCATATCAAGGTAATTCACAATGGACTTCCTAATATATCTATTACTTACTCATTCCCTTACTCAAGTATCTATACAAGCTATAGTACAACCAATACTATTATCACTTAGAAGTGCACCCTTACAAAAACATCTATCTGATCTCACTCATGTTGATATAATGGAAAATATCTAATGTGTGGGATATTAAATTTGAGATAAAATATATATTGAGGATTGGTTCTATTTTTTACAATCACCTAATTCTCTCTAAAATCTCTAATCATGTGCTTTATTGATTAGGAAAAGAGTAGAAGAAGCAATACTAAAGCTAAAAATTGAAATGAAAACTAAAAATTTGGGCTATTAAACAATGTTAAGTTTAATTATGCCTATACTTGACACAATTTGGAATTTAAATAACCTACACACATTCACTTCATCTTCATACAATGACTCTTGCATTAGTATTTCACATAGAGGTCTAGATAAACACTAAAACTAGCTTGAAATGAAAGAACGAAGATTGAATTGACTTTTATATTCTGTAGAAATCTGAATTAGACACTATATAACTTGAAATATTTTTTATTTATTTCATAAATGTGATATATTCATACATAAACATATGAAAATCAGTCATTTACTAAGTTACATCAATGAACATTAAGAACACACTTCATGAACAACTTGAAAATGGAGAAAAAATTAACTTTTTATTGCTTTAAAGATGATGTAGTAAAAAAATTTCATATAATTTATATAATACAAATTAATAATACACTAATAATCATTAAAAAATTAATATACATAGATAAAAGAGAGTCAAGGAGAGGAGAAAAATAACTAGAGATGAGTCCCTTGTCTAGTCCAACTTCACTCCTACTTCAAACTAAACCTAATTAAAACTTAAAACTTCCAAATAAATTACCCAAATTCAAACATAGTAATTTTTTAGTTTAAAAATTATTTTATTGAAGTATGGAATATTAGGAGAGATAAATAGGTTTTAAAAAGTCAAATATTCTTCAAACATGCTTTTGATTATCTTTAGTCTTGAAGAGATCTGTAGTTAACTCCTCTTGATCTTGCATTAAAATTTTGATCTTTAGTTAAATAATTTTGATCTTATATGCATATTTAATTTATTTATTTTTTACATTTATTACATCTTTGAGTTTCACTTGACTTATCTTTACTTTTAACTTGGATTTTGACTTGATCTTCTTGCATGCATCTTATAGTTTGACTTTAGTTTCTTTGCTTGCATCTTGCATTCATGTTTGACTTCTTGAATCTTATAGATTTATTCCAAGGTGGATTAGTAAGAGATAAATTTATTTCATGTTTATTTATACTAATTACAACTTTATTTCATCTTGAAAACCAACACTTAATCCTTTCTTGATATCCACTTAATAAAGAGAACATGTGTTTGACTTGAATTTTCTAAATTTAACCTAAATGGAGCAAAGTAGGAGAGAGAGATATAAATTCATTATTTAATTTCCTTTGTTTTTATGAAATACTCTTTTTGAAAGTGAATTTTATGATGAACAAGACAACTCTCCATAATGGTTCTTCTTGGATATGCCTATCTTTTGCAACTCGACAAGCTTCATGATTGCACTATGAGAACCTAGAAATTGGTGATTTTTTATTATTTGATAATGGAATTAAGATAAATATAATTTTAATATAATAAAAATGGTGTAAAATACATTCAATTTTTTTTTAAATTCCACTTACAACTTCCAAAAATGTCATTTTATGTTATCTAGGCCTCAAAAAACCCTAATTTGGATTAGGAGGTATAAAATGAGTTATAGGACTTATTAAAAATATATAATATTATAATTGGATAGTTATAAATGGGTAATACCTATAAAAATTTTAAAATCTCAAAAAAATGCTTCACCTAACTCCCAAAGAAAAACTCATAAAAAAGTGTTTGCTTCTTGCTCACAGAGTGACCTGGAGATTTTTTTCAATGATATAAGCCTATTTTTAATTATTTTTAATGTATTTATAGCTTCAAATCAATTATTTACACTCTAAAATCATTTTGTGCCATTGGAAGGGCCTGAAACACTCAATTTTAACACTATTTGTGAGCAAATCAGAGAAAACACCTTGATTTCCTTTAATATTAGACTTATATTTTGGAATTTTATCTCTCATAAAGTAAATTAATGAAATTAAAAAAAACAATTAAAATTAAATTACATAAATATATACATACATTTAAAATTTAAATAGATTTCATTTAATAAAATTCAAAATATGCACTTTTTAGTGTTTCATAGCTTGCATAACTTCATTTTTGAATGCCTGTAGGTTTGTATTTTGCTATTTAAATAAATTTTATGAGTCCTAAAAAATTTATTGTTTTTTAATTATTAATTTTAATAACCCATATCATCATTAAAACCATTGGATACATTATAACAATCTCATAAACCTTTCAAAGGTGCCTTTTTTTATTGTCTCTCTTGCTTGCTTGAAACCCTAATACATGTACCTTTGAACTTATCCATTATTTACATATAAATTTGGTTTATTAAGGTTTATTAAGGTCATTTATAATTCATAATATATTACACAACTTTTATTTTTCAATAAAGAACTTAAAAATGTAAACATACTGCCTAAAACTGAGCCATTGGGGTTTAATAAGGGTTTTAGAGCACATTTTCTTCTTAACAATTGTTCATAAATTTAAAATAATATAACCTAAAAACAATGAATTTAATATTTAAGTTATAGGTTGCAATAAATATTTATAATACTATTTTAACCAACTCTTATTCTTGTTCATGAAATGAACATTTAAAAATTGCCTTCACTAGTTTGCAACTAGCTAGTTAGAGGAATAAAAGAAACCTCTACCAAAATTTTGACTTCTGAATTATTCATGAACATGGTTTTATAATTAATAATTTATTATTATTATTATTTTAAAATATTTTTTAAATATTCACACCATGAATGGAGTCTTCTTGAAAAATTAAATATAAGCAATTTTGACTAATCGTGGTAAAATTGTCAACATTTTTGAAATCTTTGATGAGATGTTTGCCTAATAAACACTCAATACCAAGATATATATCCATTGTGATATGTATTTATTAAAGTATCACAAAATAGTAAACTATTTTTTTTTCATAATTTCTTGTTGAATTGAAAACTTTTTCATAATTTCTTGTTGAATTGAAAACTAGAACAACTACCAATTGAAAAATGTGAAAGATATCACTAAGAAGAAAGTGAAAACTAAAACTGATAACAATTAAATATGTGTATAATAGCACTTGGAGGAAAGTGAAATATAAAAATAATTCATAAAACACTTAAAATAAACCTATATCAAATAAAAATTCTCTTAAGTCCTCTCTATGTGGTTGACGAAGATGATAAACAAGTTGTCATTTACATGCCATTCTAATTAGATCAGCTATTTTCTTCCTTATAAACCTTTATGGCTTATCTCCAATTGAATAAATTGAATAAAACATATATAAAATATAAAAAAATCACCTCATGTTTCTCTTCAACACTAAGAATGTTCTCCAATGTAACCATATTTTGATCTATAGGAATATAAATAAATTCATCCTTTAGTAGCTCATTAAAATAATGTTCTTGGCTTTCTGTGACATCTTTAGATATTCAATATTTATTTTCAATCTATACAAATTTTTAACCTCTTCAAGGATATCTTCTTCTTTACTTAGTTCATGTATGCGACTATTACCTTGTGAAACTACTACTACAATTTTACTATTTGTTACCATGTCAACTTAAACATCTTCATGATAGTCTTCTTGAGTCTCACTTTTAGTTGAAATCTAATTTTTCTCCTCAAGGGTTCTAACATGATCTCATATCCAAACCAAAGCTCACTTGACCAATATAACTCTTGATCATCCTCTCTTGACAAATTTTCCTCTTCACCTAGATGTTCTTCTTTGTCCTTCCTTACAATAGGTCCTCCTTCTTTTAGGAAGATGATGGGAGGGAAAGAGGTTTCATTTGGTGGCATTGGAATATAAGTCATTATTTTATACTCTTAAATTGTCTTTGGGATTGAAGAAGCATTAATAAATATTTGATATTTGTGAGTAATCGTTTCATTCAAGAATTATTTGAAATAAGGGAAAGAAACATGTGTTTTCAATTGACAAAGTCAATACTGAGGAGGATTCTGTTACCAGAACAGAAGAGTTGGAGGAAAACCAGAAAGTGGCGGAGGAAGACACTGTCTAGGAAGATCTGAGTGAGGACCCAACTTCTAAGAAAGAAAAGGAAATATCTATCCAAGAAGATATTCAAAACATGGAGATGGAAATTAAAGAAGGAATCAATGAGCGGGAACAAAAGAGCAAAGATGACCTCTTTGAAGAAGATAGGAATAGTCCGAATAAAAAATCTGAGGATTGGAGAGGAAAGAATCAGAATGAAGAAATTAACACTCCTATGACTTGGGTTAACAGTAAAGCTAAGTCTTCTTCCCAATTAGATTTTTGGCTGTGTAAGGAGATCATTGAACTCAAGAAAAAAGCAGAAACGTTGGAAGAGTCTCTAAAAGCTGCTTGGAACAAAGTAAACAGCATGGAAATTTAGCTAAGTGAGATCCCTGTGAAGCTCAAAGCTTTTGAAATCAATATCCAGGAGTTAATAAAGGATAACAGAAAGAAAATGGATGAAGTAACGTCTAACATTTGTGCAGTAGCTATCAACATAGGTAAACGAGCCAATGAGGAGACCAAAGCACTAGAGGGTCCCAGCAAAAGGACAAGGCAAAGTTCCAGAAAGAAAGATACACAAAAAGGAGCTTTGCTGGAGGTTATCACACAGGAAACTGCTTTGAAAGAAAAAGAAGCCATGAACTTGATCCTGGAACTGGATGAATAATCTGGTCCTTCTTGGTGGTAAAAAAACTGGTACAGTTCTTTGTTTTTTGCTTGTTAGCTTTTGTTTGTTGTTTCTCCAGACTTCTGTTTCTGGGTTTTGATCGGATGTATCTCTGATGGTTTCAGGACCATTCATAACTTGATGTTGCTACTTCTCTGTAGTGTTTTTTAGGCGTTGCCTATGGGCGTTGTTGTTTGTATGTTTTCTTGCTCTTTGTTATAGGGTTTCGGGGCCCCTTCAAAACCTGCTTTTACCTCTAATCTAAAACATGTGTTTTCAATTCTTCATGCTTCTATTTTCACTCAAAAATCAACCTCTCACATTATGATATGAATTGATCTTTATGGAAAAATTAAATTTGAGGAATGGGTAGATGGATTAATAAACTTATAAACTTTCTTGGTTTGGCTTCAACAAATTTCTCCATCTTTTGACTTTGGATTGACATAGGAGTATATGAGAAACTTGGAAAACTTTCTTAATTAAAGATATTGAGAGATTTGATCCTATTTAATACGATTAGGAGTCCTACAACCTGTAATTTTGAAGTAAGTAGACTCTCTTTAAGGTTTAAGGGGTTTTAGTTCTTCTTGTTTCCAACATGATATTTTAGACTCACTTCTTTGTACTATCATGGGTAGCTACTGTCTTGGTTCTCTTATAGCCTCATTTTATCTCTTAAATGATTTAATATCTTGATGATGTACATAGTATCAATATAAAATTAATTATTGATTCTTATTTTATTCCTCTTCCCTATCACACTCCATACAATATCTCTCAAAGTCAAGTCTAATTTATTCCACACTTTTTTAGGCTAATTTGAAAGAACATGACTTTGCCAAGGTTGATTGGAAACATGATTATGGGTTAGAGGGTGGTAAATATCATGATGATAGTTATATATTTTTGGTTTTCTATTTTATGTGAATCTATAAATATTCTCATCTTGATATTAAGAATATGAAGGTATAAAATCTGCATTTTCATAAAATGGAGGATTAAAATGCATACCAATTGATGTTTTCAGGTACTTGGACTACTTAAACTAATTGTATATAACTTGGATTCACCAGATGATGAGTAATTTAATAATATATTTGATTCAAATTTCTAAAACTAGAACTGATCTTTTACAATCTTTTGAGATATTATCCCACCAAGCATGCCAAAAATTATTATCACTCAAAAGTGTACCCTTACAAGAATGTGTGCATATTCTTACTCTTATTGATACAATAACAAATATATAGATTTTTAGACACTAAATTAGTTATAATATCTATGTTATGGCATGGTTCCCTTCGGTAAACTCACCTACTTCTTTATAAACTCTCTAATTTTGTGTTTTCTTGACTATGAAAAGGGTAGGAAGAGTAATGCTAAAGTTGAAAAATGGAAATGAAAAATAAAAATTAGGTTGATGCACTAATGTTAAGTTAAATTATAACTATAATTTAAAAAATTTATAATATAAATAACCTACATGAATTCACTTCATCTTCATACAATTACTCTTGTATCAATATTTTACAGAGGTCTAGATGAACACTCACACTAGCTTGGAAGGAATGAACAATGGTTAAATTCAATTCTAAATTAGGTAGAAATTAGACTTAGACACTTTATATAATCTGAAAGAGTTATTATATTCTAAATAAATGTGAGATATTCAGACATAAGCATAAGAAAATTATTAATTCACTAAGTTACATCAATGAACATTAAGAACACACTTCATGAATAACTTGAAAATAGAGGAAAATCAGATCTTTATTACTTCAATGATTAGGTAGTAAAATTTTTGATAGATTTTATGTAATCAAAAATAATAATCTCCTCATAATTATTCAAAACTTAATATACATATATAAAAGAGAAGTAAAGAGAGAGGATACAAGCAACTAGAGATGAGTCTCTTGTCAAGTCCAACTTCACTCCTCCAAATTGAACCTAACTGAAATTTTAAACTTCCAAATAAATTCCCCAAATTCCAACATAATAATTTTAGAGTTTAAAAATTATTTTATTGAATTATGTAATAGTATGAGAGAGAAATAGGTTTGAAAAATTCAAATATTCTTTGTGCTTATTTTTTATTGTCTTTACTCTTGAAGAGATATTCAATTAATTCCTCTTGATCTTATATTGAAATTTTGAATCTTTACTTAACTCCTTTTCATCTTTAATTCATCTTTAATTTTTAATGAAGTTACATTTATTTCATCTTTGAGTATTACTTGACTTATCTTGACTTGTAACTTGGAGTTTGACTTGAGTTTCTTGCTTGTATCTTGTAGTTTAACTTCAGTTGCCTTGCTTGCATCTTGCATGCATGTTTAACTTCTTGAATTTTCAAAATTTATTCCAATTGGGGTTTATTATTACATAAAATAATTTCATGTTTATGGATACTAGTTATAACCTTGATTTATCTTTAAAACCAACACTTAACCCTTTCTTTATATCCACTTAGCAAAGAGAACATGTGTTTGACTTGACTTTTCTAAATTTAGCTCAAATGGGGTGTAGCAGGAGAGAGATATTATTTCATGATTGAATTGCATTTATTTTCATGAAATATTCCTTATTAAAATGAATTTTATTATGAACAAGACAACTCTCTATAATGGTTCTTCTTGGATATGTCTATCTTCTACAACTTGATAAGCTTTTTGAATGTACTATAAAAACCAAGATCTTGATGAATTTACATTGTTTTATTATAGAATAAGTATAAATATTATTTTAAAATAATAAAAATTATTTCATAGACCTTAAAATAATTTTTTTAGCTTCAAATTACACTTACAACTTCCAAAAATGTCATTTTGTGCTCTCTAGGCCTCAAGAAACACTCATTTGGATTACGGTGTCCAAAATGAGTTATAGACATAAAAAAAATAATCATATGATAAATGGATATTTATAAATGGGGAATACCTATACTTTTTTTTAAATATCGAAAACACTACACCAAACTCCCAAACAAAGATTCACAAAAAAGTGCCTACTTGTTGCCCATAGGGTGACTTGGAGATGTTTTTCAATGATATGAGCCTATTTTGAATTTATTTTCATTGCATGAGAATTTATTTATACCTTTAAATTAATTATATATACTCTCAAATTATTTTTCACCATTGTAAGGACTTGAAACACTCATTTCTAACTCTATTTATGAGTAAATTAGTGAGAAAACATTGATTTCCTTCATGATCAGACTTGTATTTTGCCATTTTATCTCTCTTTAGGTATAATAAAGACAATTTTTTTTTAAAATATTAAATTAAATAATAAAATACCTCTATGTAAAATTTAAATATATTTCATTAAATATAACTCAAAATATGCACTTCATGGTGTTTCCTAGCTTGCATAATTTAATTATGAATGTTTGTAAGTCTGATTTTTGTCTTTTTATTGAGTTTTATGAGGTATAAATACATAATTAATTTTTATTAATTAATTTTAAGAACCCATATCATCATTATAACCATTTTATAATCTCAAACAATCTCTTAAACCTTTCAAAAAGTGCCTTTTTGATTATCTCTCTTGCTTGCTTGAAACCCTAATACCTACACCTTTGAATTTCTCCATTATTTTCATTTAAATTTGATTGAGGAAGGTTTATTAAGGTAATTTATATCCCATAATATATCAAATAATATTTTTCAACAAATAACTCAAAAATGTAAACATACTGCCTAAAACAGAGCCATTGGTGTTTAAGAAGGGTTTTATAACACCTTTTCTTCTTAATGATTATTCATAAAGTTAATCACATGTAACATAAAAATATTTAATGTAATATTGAGTTAATATTAAAAATAAATACCCATAATAATATTCTAACCAACTCTTCTTATCTTTCATGAAACGAGCATTTGAAAATTGGCTTCACTAGCTTGTAACTAACTAGTTAGAGGAATTAAAGAAACCTTTATCAAAATTTAGACTCTTGAGTTTTTAATAAGGAATATTTTGGATTGATGAAGGTTGTATTATGATTTTTATACCTTTTTTTAATTTTCACTCCATTAATTTATTCTTTTTTAAAACTTAGACATAAACAACTTTGACCAATGGTGGCAAAATTGTCAACAACTAGATCATGGGATAATTCAACAAAGTTAAAAAAAATAGTTATAAAGTGAAAATAGATTAAAATAAAGAATAATAATATAATATTTTTTTTAAAATATCTACCAAATCATAATTAGTATAAAAAATAATGGAAAGGACTATTTTTATAAGTAATGCAAAGCATTGGAATAATTTTTGAATTCACAAGCAAACAGAGGCACAAGATTTGGCATGAACTACTTCAATACACATGAAATATTTATGGCATGTTTTAATAAGTATGTTTATGTTCTATTTTGGAACATATTAAAAATATACATGTAGGGTACAAGCACATGACAAAGCATGCCCAAGGATCTTACATTCGATTAAGGTTAGCCTTACATTTCCCATTATTATCGATATGAGTGTCATATGAGTTAAAATGAACTAAATACATATTAATAGATCCAAGGCTAGAAAACTTATACTATGTTTTTATTTTAATCTCATTCTTAAATAATTAATCCTTTAATCTTAGTTTCATGACCTTAGCCTATGCATGTCCTTATTTCTTTAAACTTAATATTATAACTTAATTATTCTTATGTTCTAAAGGAGATTATTTATATCAACTTAATAGTATAATTAAATTAAATTTCCTTGATGATACAAGGATTAAATTGTTAAATATTCCAATGCCTAATTCCAAACATGGAGGATTTGATCCTCAATCACAATATGCCTTTGTTAGGAATAACCATTCTCTTTTTAAAACCTTACACAAAGTATATTATTACCAATTTTCTTACAACATATGCGTAAGATTTATATAAATAAATGTAACTCAATTCTAAGGAGTTATAAGGAGTTTTCCACAATAGTCCATTGCAATTGATAGTTCTTTATCAATTTCAATGTGCAATGATTGTCTTCTAATAGAATCTATAATTTATATAATTTTACCTAAGTAATTATCCCATTTTAATCCCTAATATATATTTTAACAACAATTACAACTCATGCATAAGTCTTATGATGATTATAATCTCTTTAATTCACAAAGTATAAACAAAAGGATTTTATTTTATTAATCCAAATAAGTTATTGCTTAAGGTCCCAAGGTCTTATTTTGAAAATTAAAAATTAAAATATAATTAATTAATCCATCTTTCAATAATGTTTGTATAGTTTAATGTAATTTTAAAATAATTTAATAACATAAATTACAAATCATCTCATAATAATACATTATTAAGCTCAACACAATTTAGCTTGTCCAATAAATAACATCACTTAGTTTTTATAATCCTAATGTTAATTCTATAAGAAATATACAAAGTAAATTAACTTCCTAATTTACTCTTACGAATAAATCATAACATACTCACATTACTATACATTTATCATACACTCAAATATATTAAAATAATCATGTAAAAATCTCTATTAATATTTACAACTAGGTTCCAAGATAACTGTTTACATCCCCAAATAACCAATTAGTCCAATAATGCTAACTCATTAATGAAAAAGTATAATCCAATATATAAATACATTTTTAGGTTATAATTCGACTGATAACCAATAAAATATAGAAACTAGAATGCCACAAATTTCTAGACCTTATGATAAATCTACTTATTCCAAAATAAGAGACTAACTAAAAATACATGATAAAATCTCATAACTATGTTCACACTACAAAATTTATTAATGAACCATTATATATATATATATATATATATATATATATATATATATATATCCATAAACCAAATTTACATGATAACATAATATTATTTGTATCAAATACAACTATAATGGATAAAATGCATTACATAAACATTTTAGTTCATCTACATCCAACTATTAAAATTCTTCAGAGAGAAGTGAATCAAAATATTTGATACAAAAGTTAATAAAGCTAAACCCACCTCATTAATCCCAATGAGTCCAACCATAAGTGGCCCTAGACCACCCCAACCATTAGTTGGATATTGATCGAGGCAATAGATAAATGGTGTAAAAATGATAATAAAATGAACTAAGCTTAACAATAGATAAACAAATAAATAATAGATAAAAAATGAACTGCATAAATCCATCTCACCAAGATCTATTAACTTGGTACCTAATTATGACTTTAGCTCATCTTTCAGAGATCTTTGATTTATGAGCCATATTTTATTCATAGAATATAATATGGCTCATAAATCATTATGCCATACATTTATGGGTAGTCATCCTCACATACTGATTTAATAGATTTTAATGAGTTATAAGAAAAAACTAATAAAAATAAGATAATAGTTCTAGCCAACTAAAAACATCAAATTAAAACTTGCATGAAGCTATGGGTCAAATTTTGATTGAAATAGACTTTACCCAAAATATAAAAAGATTCAATATCAATTTTAATGATATAACGTAATCATAACAAACAAAAAAACTAAATAATCATTATTCTCATCCCAAATTCAACTAATAATAATTGGAAATAATTCAAACATTAATATCAAAATTATAAAAATAATTCCAATAAGATTTGACAAACTTGAGTCAACTAAATAATGACCAAATTATTACATAAAGTCAAATGTAATCATACAAATAAAACATAATAAAGTATTATATTCCCACAAAAACCCTAATATCCATTTCAAATTATATGGAAGATAAATCACATCATTTACCTTGGGTTTAGGGGCATGAGCTTGAAAAACACAAGAAGCTTCATAATACAACACAACATTACCAAAAACTTGAGTAAAACATAGTTAGGGGTTTTACAAAATAAAATGAATTTAAGATATTACATAGTCAATTTAACCTAGCTATGTAACTGAGATATGTAACCCAATTATGTCAACCAACTAGGGTTTTAAAAATTTAAAACCAAAATTAATTTAAAAATAATGTAATCACTATAACATGCAATCGTAGCCATTACTAGTATGATATAACAAAACAATCCCTAACTATACAACAAAAAAAATATTTATTTAATATATATGCATAATATATACCCAATATGACCATAATAATTCATTACCATAATGGTAATATAAAAAACATATATTTAAATTATATTTGTATAGAAATAATGGGTGAATTGTATATGTCCATCGTGCATCAACACAAAAAATAATAAAAGCCATCGACCCTAGTTGGGGTTTTAACAATTAACACAATAATACATGTAGAATCTAATGCCAAGGTTTATGGCTAAAACCAAAATCTAGTTCACCATTAAAAACCGCTATAAAATGCCACTATAAAATTATAAAAACACTAGTTACCTGGAATCTAGAAGTTGACCATAAAAGACATTTTTATTCTCTTTCAAACTCTCAAAATTCCTTGCAAAAACTAGCATCCAAAATCTGCATGCCTAATCAAAATAGCCAAATAATATATGCCAAAAAAACCCCAATAACTCTAATAAACTCCCACATGGCCGATAATATTAATGGTTCAACTATAGTTCAAGCTCCCAAAAAACCTCATGCAAGAGATGCATTTCATTCCCCTTAGCTGCCATACCAAATTTTTTGGTAGAGTTTCCCGAATGCATAGAGATCTTCGAATAACTAAACCAAAATGAACAAAATAAAATCTAAAAACTAATGGAAGAGTCTTGATGCATTATATAATAACTCAAGCCAATGCCATGAATCTAAAGTTGAAAGGATTTATCAAAATAAAACATCAACTAATTACCAAGGCCCCAAGGTGGTTCGTGACTTAACTAACTTAGCACATGTATAATCCAACTTGGATATGAGAAATAATGCATGAAAATTAAATAAAAAATGAAACAAATTATTTTACTGTCTAGACCTTAATGCATAAGAATTTAAATCTTAGATAAGGTAGAATATGTTCAAAGGAACCTGCAACTTAAACATGATTGATGTTAAACATTAATCCGAATAGCATCAAGACAATCTAGTCAAGTTAATAAAGAGTCAACAATCAATATAAATGAATGTGAACATAATACACATAAGAAACCAAATTCCCTATCAAATTTGAAAATCATTAAGACAAAAAAAATAGAATGACTAAAATGATGACATCAACAAGTAATCAATAGTTGTAACTCTAATTATGACTCGACAAAATGACAAGTACCACAATCAACAACATCAAGTAAAGTAATGACTACACAAATGTCAAAACTAACTAAAATAAAACAATAATGAATCTGAACATAAAATAATAACACTCATCATTTAAATCACATAAAAAAAATGACATAATCAATAATATTTTCAATCTTAGTTATTAAAATTTAATTCAATGTTTCAATTCATCCACATTATTTCTCCATATTTCTCTATGGTTCAGGTCTAAACACAACTAGGCTCAAGTACAAGTCCTTGTAATCAACAAGTAGACCATTAGCATTATATGGGAATATAAATATAATAAATTTGATAACATCACTTTAAATAACACATCTAAACTAAATACTAAATCAATACTCATCAAGCATAAATATCTAATTTTGTAATGAAAGTGTATCAATAACTATCTCAATCAACAATAATAAAAAAGTATCAATGTATATCACAAAAATTTAAAATATAGTAAAGAAAACAAAATATGTCTAGAATAGCTCACAACTAGGTATATCATCAATATGAAATAAATGCAGGTCAAACAAGGTCATAATAGTAATGAAGATAACCCAAATTAGTCATTTCAAAGCTTTTCATAAACTCTAATTTGAACTTTGTAGTCTACTATTCATTTTTACCTATGATGAGAAAATCATCAACATATACCACCATAAATATGACTATTTTATCAAAAAATCATTGCATCTTCAAACACAAAATGTTTGAAGTTTATGTTCATGAGGTGCTTAGCTAATTTGTAGTACCATGCTCAAGGGGCTTATTTAAAATCATACAATGATTTTTCTAGTTTTCACACCTTGTTCTCTTATCCATTTACTACAAAACCTTGAGGTTATGTCATGTACATAGTTTATTTGAGGTCACCATTCATGAATGTAATTTTTACATACATTTGGTGAACTTTTCATCCATTGTGAGATACTAAAACCAACATGGTTTTAATGGTAATCCATTTTGATATAGGTGAAAAGGTTTCATTGTAGTCAAATCCTTCTTGTTGAGCATATCCTAATGTAACAAGCCTTGATTTTTGCTTGTCAAGTGAGCCACCAACCTTTTATTTGTTATGGCATACCCACTTGGAGCCAACTATTTTCAGCCATATAGAAGATCAACCAATTTTCAAGTCCCATTTTTTACTAATGCATTGTAATCATATTTCATTTATTTTATCCAAGATTCAATCTTATCAGACTATTTGAAATATGGTGGTTCTAAATCAAACACAATATTGAGGTATTCTTCTAGAGAATCATTTAAGGTGAGATTTTCAAATCTATCTTGAATTTATTTAAGGGACTTATTTGATTGTGATGCAGCTAAATGTGTACATCTAGTGCATGATTTTCCAACATCATTAGGTCTCACATCTTTCAATGTTTAAATGGATCACTTAGGCATATTTTTTTATGTTTTAGGTAATTAAAGTTCATCCTCTAAAGCTCCATCACTTTTTGACCTCTATTTTGGAAGCCCTTGTTCATTTTATGATGAAGTTTCAATCTCTCCTTTAGGAGGAGTTTAAATCTCATGTATAGGAGATAATATAAAATTAATATAATATTAAATGTCTATCCGCTACTCATTATTTGGAACATACAAATTAATCTCTCTATAGACATCAAACTTTCCATAACTATCAAGTTGACTTAACTGCTGATCAATGTGTCTTTTTCCTTTGCAGTGTCATAAAAGAAAATTTATTTTATGACAAGAAACTTTTATTTATCATTGTATAACTTGTATTCCTTGGTGAGTTCAAAACATATCAAGTGGATGCATTTTTAATTTTTGTGGCCCACATTATTTCTCTTCTCATTTAGAATCAATACCTAACAAGTGGATCCAAAAATCTTAAGATGTCACATTGAAGAAAGATGACCACACCATATATCATATGGAGTCTTAGATTTAAGATTTGTTGATGGTGATCTATTACAAGGCTATACTTTTGTTTTAGTTGTTTCAGCCCCAAAGCACATATTTACCCATTTGAAATAAAACATAGCATAAACCATATTAATCACAATTTTATTCATCATTTCTATAACTCCATTTTGTTTCATAGTGTGAGGAAGTGTGAGATTTTGTTTGGTACTAATTTTCTCAAAATAGGATTCAAACTTATTTGAAGTTCATTTACGACCATTGTCTATATTGAGTGTCTAGATACAAGTTTGATATTCATTTTCAATCATGGTTCAAAATTTTTGGAAAGTCTTAAAGGCTTTTGATTTTTTCTTAAAAAATTATATCCAATTCATCCTATTGTAGTGATCAATGAAAAACATGAAGTACTAATGACCACCAATGGAGAGGATTGGAAGAGGACATAATTCCAAGTGAGCTAGTTACTGTAGGCACCTAAAACTAGCCACACTAGCTTTTTATTAAACTTTAGACTGATTCCTACCAACCATTTCAAATTAAGGCTAGGAATAACTAAACATCCCAAATTTACTTGTGAATAATTTATCAAATCTTATAATCATGTTGAGACATCCATAATTGGGATATTCAATCATATTCAATAATAACCTCTCATGGATTCATCCCTAACCACCTTTAGACATCACAATGATCAATTTGTCCTATGGACCTATTAAGTGGGGCACTTACACACTTAAATCAAAGATTGAAAGTTCTAATAGGATAATCAAAATCAATTAATAAGATAAACTAGATTAAAAACCTAGTTGAGTTATCCATCTGAAATTAATCAATATTTAAAAATTCAAAATATCATATCATTTCATCATTTCCTTTATGAGTTTTCAAGCTCTTTAAAAATATCCTAAAATATCTAATTTAAAATCCATGCCTAGTAATTTCAAATCATAATTATTTGAAAACTATTAACTCAACTGGAGTTAGTTTTAACTCACTTAGGTTTAGTTTGAACCCATTCCAAGTGTAAACTCAACCATGACTCACCTTGGGTGAGAGTTAATTCCTAAGGCTATAAATACAAGACCATGCTAATTCATTTTGAAGATCTTATAAGACAAAATTATAATTCTAATTTAGAGAGAGAGAAGACTTTCAAATAGTGTTATAATGCCAAAATATTAATCCAAGTAAAAGTCAAAAAGCCAAGGTGCCAAGGAGAGAAAGATCCAAAAAACCTCCATTTTCAAAGACTTCTCGATGCACAAGCTGATTAAGCCACTAAACAAAGACACTCATAACTCCCAAATAAGGTACAAGAGTTATTATCTTTTATGTTTTTATTGTGCTTTCATTTATTTTTTGTTACTAATCTCTCCTTAGTGTCTAGGATAGGAGTGTAAGTGTTAGTGTGTCCATTTGATTTTTATTTCTTGAACTAACATCATAATAACTCTCTTATTGTACTCATTGATCAGAAATTTCATGCCTAATGGGACACAGGCATCCCATACAAGCAATTATATTAAATACTACTCTTCATTTTTCTATAAATGCTTAAGAATCTTCAAAATTTAAGTTTTAACTTTATTTTTCATGTAATTCTAGTTATTAGCAACACAAGTTACATAGAGACCGATGTTAATTCTATAAATATTAATGTTGATTCTCTTAGACTGACATCGATCCTTGTGTGAAGAATAAGGCATAATATAGACGTGACTAATAATGTTTTTTCTTGTTTTTTCTTTCTATCATTCTATGTTTAAGGATATGAATATTTTTTGACTAACCATTATCTTGTAGGATCTAGTGAGAATAATTAGTTTTAAGGAACATGTTACTAACAACCTTTTTTGTGAAAACCATTTTGTGTTTTACTATTTTTTACAAGAAATTGATGTCAATTTATATCAATTGATGTTGATCCCTATGGATCAATCGATGTCAACCTATGTAGATTGACATCAATCCCTACATGGATCAATGTTGATATCTCTGAGATAGAAAAATAGCAAACTTGAGAGTTCATTTTGAAATGTTATTTTATCACTCACTTTTGGGCTTCTAAGAAGTCAAGCCCTCTAACAAATTACAAGTCCTAAGGTGGATAAAGTCAATTTTAAACATGATTAAATCTTGTGAAATTTGACTTTGGTGTTTAAAATGAACTTAGTTATTTTCACGACATAGTTTTTTTTGATGTTTTTACAAGTTTTTACAACAAACTAATGTCAAAGGGACAAAAATTTCATAACACATCTCATTGTGGTATAATAAAATTAATTTTCACACTTAGTTACATACTCCTAAGAGTTGTTCATTTTATGCTTATTTATTGAAAGTTATTTGTTTTAATCAAAATGATTGATGCATGTATGCTCTCACCCTATCCCTTTTAGGGAAATTAGATGACCAAAATTGTTCATTATTTGCCTCTATCACTTTAGTCAAAAAATGTGAAAAGAACATCACTAAGGCCCTCCCCAAATCTATATGGTTTGGGTGACCCAAACATGACCCTAAAGCCTTTTCACTTGTCTTTTATTTTCATGTATTTTGGATTATGAGAAGGAGTTCATTTCCTCCTCATAGGTTATCGAGGGAAATGTTTACCTAATAATTCATCTCTCAACATTGTTTCAACCCCACTCCATGGTGGGGTATATAATTTGAGTTGGTGAATTGTTGAGATGATAGTTTGAGTATTTAAACTACCTCTATTAGTATTTTTACCCTCAAAATGTATGATCAACTTGGACATTTTACTACACTAAAAAATTGATGGATGTAGTGCTTGTGAAAAGGACAAGACCTTTTCATAACAAGTCAATTGACATAGATCCAATTGATGTTACTATATCTTATGTTAGCCACTCTTGGGACCATATATAAACATGTGAAAATTGATAGTTTAGAACAACCCCACTTGTCATAGACATACTATTGATTTAAGGTGAATAGAACAAAGTTCTATGTCTCATTAAAAACTCTTGAGAGAAGAGGGGGCATAAAAACCCTACTTTTCATGCACTTTTATTTTTGGATTAACAATTAAAATCCTCTCAAGAGTGAGTATATTTATATAATTTGATAGTATTATGAAACCTTGTCAATTTTATGATTTAAGACATTACATTTAGGTGTTTGTGTCATGTTATCCTTTATTTTATGGTCTTGAGTCAACTATTTGTTTATCTTGCCACATCAAAATGAGTCTTATTTATACATCACTCCTTTATTTGAGGAGGAATTACATTACACATTTGACACCATACCTTTACCTTAGTATTTTGATAAAACTTTTTTGTGTGTGTGTCATTTGATTGAAAAGAGTGTCATTATGTTCCCCAATTCATTTTGAATCTTGTACCTTTAAGTCTTGAAACAAACCATTGATCATATATTTAGAGCATGATAATGTCATTACACTACTTGGATCATTTCAAAGACTTGTTTGACTTGTGTCAAAATTCCCATTTCAAAACCAAAATTGCATGTGCATTTTGTATTCTTACCTAATGTCATTATGTTCTTCATTCTTGTCTAAATTAGTGTTTATTTAAAGAAGCCTAGTTTTCCAAGTTGAGTTTTTTATTAACCTTAACATGTTCAAATCCAAACATTGATTGATTTATACATATTCCTTACATAATTTTGGTCTATACATTGATATTTCTCTTTTGTGTTGTGTATCCTAGATTAATTCTTCAATCAATTTAAAAACTATTATTTGTGCTTAGATTCAAGGGGAATAGTTTATCTCCATATGGCTAGAGTTTCATGCCTTATACCAATTGACCAAGTTCATGTTTAAATATGAATGCATATTTCATACAAATTATTTCAATTTTTTTAGATTAAATATCATACCTTATTTTGTTTAAAATCTAGATTTTTTGGCTTTTGCAAAAGACCTAACAGATGCCTATTTTGAGCCTAGATTTTGTGCCTTCTCCAAAAGACATAGAAACTTTTGTTTCTTTAGATTAGACTTTTTTAAAACACTATATACATAAAGTTTGGCATTATAATTTTTATTCATCCACTTGACCTTTTTGTGTAAGACATTCGACATTAGATTGTTTTAGACCAAGTTTTAGCATAAACCATTTGGAGATACAACTCCACTTTTTGACCAAGTTAGACCAAGTTTGAACCATTTGTCCCTTGGACATTGTTTTTAAATATTTTATATAACTCTAGTACTTTATCACAAAAAATTCATCATTTATAAAATATGTCTCACTATACTCATAGTAGAGCCATGTACAAAATAGGATATGGTAAAGTGTTAGCATAAGATGGCTTTGTTTAAGACCCCTATGGTGACAATGTATTTTGTGAGATGGATCCTAATCCTCCTTACAATAATAAATTTGGGGAATAAAAGAAAGATAATTTATCTCACTATTTGGTCAACAGGCCTCCATACTCAAAGTAATACCAAGAATAAATAACATAGTACCTTACTAGCCTACCTTCAATTTTAGAATAAGTTCAATAATAACCATACTATGCTATAATGCCATCGAAATATGATCCCTATTTGTTTGATCATCACTTAATTGCAAAAAAGGATGTGGTTTTAATTAGAGATGCAGAGGTAGGGGCCAAGTTTCCAGTAGACATCCCCCATGGAAATTTTACAAGCCTAGTTTGAGTGCCTTATAATATGCCTTACAACCAAATCAATGAACATACATATTCTAGAAATCCTCAAGCTCTAGTGTTGATGACATACCAAGATCCACGTATGTTTATACAATAAAAGGCCCCATGGAACACCATTTTATATAAATGTAAACACCATATTAGACTTATTTAAACTTAGCATGTAATTTCAATAACATGGCCATGTCAAATGGTCCTCATATTGAGCTAGCTCCTTTAATAGGAGTGTTAATTGAATTGACAAGCCAAGACAATTTAGGTATAGACCCATTCACACAAATCACTTTAGTTGGATACATGTTCAATACCTCATTTATAGAATAAGTGTCTACTACTTCTATGCAAAAAAATGTGCCAAACATATAAGATTACACACAAGTGTCATCCAACCCGAGCCAAAGCGGTTTAAATGTGTAAAAAACTAATCCATAAAAAGTGCCTTTAGTAAAAACCATGAGTGGTTAGTACCAATAAGGGGTAGGAACTTATACCTCCAATCCATAACAAGCTACATCTAATACTCAACCAGCTACATCTTCAAGCACACAACTACACGGATTAATTAATCAAGCAATAACTAGTGCTTTACCTCAACAAAATGTGATGAATGTTACTCCAACACAATAGGTGAAAACTAGCATTCCACAACAACAAGCATAGTCCAATTTATCGACACCACATAGATCAAACATTTATACCATTCTGTTGAGAATGAGAATTCAGAAATAGAAGGAGATGGACAGCAAACAGATATCATTAATCCTGAACAAAGAATAGAAGAATTGATGGATTCATCAAGACAAATCATTTGAAAACAAAGGGTAGAAGAGAGAAGGGGAGATGTTGATGACAAAAGAGTATTAGAAGAAGGAGAAATCTTGGCTGAAGATGTAAACAATTCAGAAGAGGGAGATGCTCTCCTTTCTCAGTCTAGGGAGGCTGATATTATTATCCCTTTGGAGGAGCTTTAGGAGAACCAAAGAAAAAGGGATGGAAAAAACACAAATACCAAGGGAGTAGAAACAAGAAGCAGTAAAAAAGACTAGAAAACTAAGGTGAAACTGCTTGTTATTGCTAGGGATACACTCAGAAAAAGAGATGAACAACATTGTAAGATGAAACCGGATATTGGCTCTCCTGACAAACCCGGAAGAAGACCCATAAGGAAAATTAGAGAGCTAGAAAGTTTGTAGAATATTGCTGATGGCAGACATGCAACTATTCTGGATTTTACCCCTAAAAATAGATAACTAGATCATCTTGTGGGATTTTAGGGGGTTGTTTGTTTAATGGTTTGATGAGGTTATCTTTGTATAACCTATTTCTGTTGCTACTTTTTAGTAGGTTTAAGGATGGCTTTTTTTGGAGCATGGTAATGCTTTAACCTTTTTGTTCCTGTTAAAGGGTTTCGGGGCCCCTTCAAAACCTATTTTTACCTTAATCTAAAACATTTATACCACCTCAATAGGGGGAAACCAATATTACACCTCATCAGGTAGTGATAAGTATACCTCAATAATCACATATCAATGTGCCTTTAAAATTAAAAATGTTATCTAATCAAAAATCTATGTCAATTGGTCAATGAAAAATATTGAACCCTATACAAGTGACTACCTCAAGATAGGTGTTCATGAAACCAAGAGGTAATACAATCTAAAAAGTACCAATCATGCAACAATTGTTTTTTGTTCCAAATGTGCATAAATTCAATGATAGGGCCTCATTTCACAAGAAGTTCCTCTTATTCATCTAGGTTTGACTAGTTAGAAATAAGTCTCTATTCAATCGTAGTAGGAATAGTATTTCACCGAGAGCCATATCCTTTCATCTTGACCATAATTCCCCAAAATCTAGGCCTACATACTAAATCTTAACCATAATATTGCACCAAATTGCATAAAATTCTAACAATCACATCCTAATCCATGAATGCATATTCTTGGCTAATTTCTTAACTAATCTAACATTCCATGGAAAACCATGCCTCCATTATACCCTAGTCAAGGTAATCCACCTTTGATCGCCCAATCTCCACCTCAAGCCAATTTTACATCTAGTTTATTACCACAAGAACTATAGTAGATGAAGGATTCAATTGCCACCATCTAAGTTAGAAAGTAGGCCAAAATTTTTAAATTGGATTACGTGTGTTTTTACCCATTTAACATGTATTATTTGTAAATACCATTTCCTCCAGGGTATGAACAATCAAAGTTTGACAAATACAAGGGTAAAGGAGACCCCAAGTCCCATTTAACTAAATTCTTTGTTGCTTGTCAGCTAGTGGTTTATCATGACATATACCTCTTAATTTTGTTTCCACAGAGTCTAGAAAGATAAGTTTTAGAATGGTTCCTAAAATTATTGAAGAACTTAGTATCTAATTTTGATGACCTTTCAGACAATTTTATGCAATATTTCTCTTATAATCTTGAATATGAGATTTAGTTGGTAGATTTGACTCAATCCAAATAGAAGGAAAATTAAAGTTTTACAAGCTATCTATAGTGATGGAGATCCCTTACTAGCTATTTCACCCATAGATTACCAAATAAGTAATTGACCATTGTGTTTACCAAAAATTTGCATAGCAAAATATCTTACCATCTAGAAATGCAATGTGCACATACCTTTAAAGAAATCATCAAGGTTTTATGCATAAAAAAGGCACTTATTAATAAATGGATTATTAAGCTTAACTCATCTAATTAGAATCAGAACTAGAACCAAAGAAATACCCAAAATTAGAACCAAAACCAAGTCTAAGCACAAGCATCAGCACTAACCCAGGTCAAAAATTATGAAAAATCCAAGAAATTTAATCACAACAAGAATGTTTCTAAAAATGGATTAATTGAGTCACAACATGTCCAAATAGTACAAACACTATCTACTCAGTTAATATTGTAAATTAAATTAATCTTCATCAATAATGTATTTAGTAAGCACAACCTTCATAGTAGCTTAGACTAGTTCAACAAACACAAAAACCTTTACATTTGCAAACCTCTCCTCTAACATAAAATGGGCCTACTCACTAAGTTTTTAGTGACTTTGGAAAGCCTATTAAATCCATGTTTTTCAAGTTAGGACCCACTACTCTGATTAGCTATCCCATCCCAAAGCACTATTTGGAGGGCATTCCTTATCTAGATTGGTATAGGAAGAATATATTTTATGAATATTATTGGGTCAGTGGACATAATCTACACCATTGTGTGTAGATCAAACATCTCATTCAACATATGTTGTAAAATTGGGAGATAACATTGGATAATAGAGCTTCTACATCTAATCAAAACTTGGGTATTTATTAAAACCCTTTTCCATAGCATAATAATAACAACCAAAAACAATATAAATAAATGCCAAAATAACAACAACAATAATATCAAAAGCTAAGATAAAAATAAAAATATCAACAAAAATAAAACTAATGTCAACCAAATGATGTAAATAAGGATATAACAATACCAAAAACTAACAAACTTATCATACAATTACACATGACTACAACAAAGTTGTAGGTCATCTTGTAGGAGGTCACATTTCTACCATTTCCATCAATCTAACACAAAGTATTAACAAAATAAAACTATTTCTAACCAATTCTAATCAACCCACCTATGTCAGTGATCCTTCCTTAACCTAGGACCATATACAGGTGTACCAATAATTAAGGATTTTTAATTTTGGACCTTATACTGATAACTCATTCTTTCCCAGTGACCACATACAAGTGCACTAGTAATCAAGACTTATCCTATCTAACCCATCACCATCATCATTTACTAGTAACAATGGTTTTGTATCTAATACTAAATATGAAATCATAACTCAAAGGTCAAATATTATCATCCTAGGTCCACATCCATCTACCACTACATTAATCTTACCCATTGGTTTAGCTAAGAGAAAGATATATACTAATGTGTTCATGAAAATGTTCAATATTATGTAACAACTTAAGAAGATGCCTGCACAAATTTCCATTTTGGATTTGTTGCATATGTATGCCATACACAAGAACATTTTTAAAAATTTCTTAGGCCAATCACAAACTCCTAATGACATATCCCAATATAAATTCCAATCTTTGGTTTGACATCTAGCTTGAGTCCATCAGTTATCCTTTGACCAAATGATATGTCATCCTTTGGCCCTCTTATTAACAATCCATGATACATGAAAGTTGTCATCATACAACACAAAGTGAAGTGTGTCCGCATATACAATATATCATGCCTAAATATTGTGTTTCTAAAGTTCATCAAGCTTCTGAGATACACAATAGTTGATCTCCAGCTAGAAAATATTACAATCAAGTCCTAAAATAATGCAGAGTGAGAATCACAAGAAACTATCATCTTGCTAGTTATCATTGAGCCTTTGACTCATGATACATTATGTCATGTGTTAGACCTAGATTTGTCATACAATTTTATCTTGGGTAGACCTTGGATACATGAAATTTGGGCAATCCCTTTAACATTGCATTAGTGTCTCAGGTTCTCTCATTATGGTATGTAGGTCACCATTCACAAAGATATGTAGCCCTAAGAGCATTACAAACATTTGGAGGGTGAGACCAAAATATATAAATACCATTTTGAATTGAATATAATTATCAAAAGGGTCAAGGGAAAAGAAATACCTATTTTTTATCATAGGCCAATTCCATAAACCCTAATATCCTTGATTCATATTCCCAAATGCCACCTCCTAAAATGTCCAATAATTTTACCATCACATCTAATGGCCTAGGAGAATATTTGACCCATGATATATTCCAAATTTAAGGGCTTCCAAAAAACCCCAAATCCTATGGAAGACCTAAAGCCAATCCACCTTGCATGGATTGGGAATGAAAGGGAAAAGGAAAACTGCATAGTCTAGCTCCCATCATTTTAACACTGGACACTAGCCAAGAATAGTACCCAATTGTAGATTATGAATCATGGTTTTATAATGAAAAACTAGTTGAATATTATAAAAATTCCAAGTACCCTATTCTTAATATAATCATAGAGAAACATGCCTATCAAAGAAGAGGTCTTAGGCCAAATCAGCAAGGAATGGTTGAGCTTCTATCTATGACTCGATAAAAAAACTTATGGTCTTGTATTTAAACCACCTTGGGGTGACCCCACATATCTTATTCATGTTCTAATGCCAATGACTAATGATGACAATGTTGATATCAAAGCAGAGTCTGATCATAGCCCTTATGAAGATCTAGCCAACACCAATCTATTTGATACTCATTATATTTATACTCTTAGACTAGTTATCCACAATATTCTTCCTATATATCACCCTCAAATTATAGCTTAGGACCAACAAGAATTTATAGTGCATGTAGATGAGTTTAATAAGGATGAGGCCTTCTAAAAATTTCTAGGCCTAAGAGACAATGTTCCATTAGGAGACCATAAATAACGGTTCTTAATCAAACTAGATTCTATAGCCTATTTTGGAGAATTGGTGAACTCCCTTAACCACAAATAAATAAATAAAAAATTAATGTCCCAAAGTTAAAACCTCTTTAAGGCACTTTTAGACTAAGGTAAAAGTAAAGATAAAGGCTAGCTTTCTAGTGAAAACCTATTTCATGCACCATTATCTAGGGGTGTTAAAATTTCCTCAAGCATAACTCAGGAGACCACCAATGATGAACTTGATTTTGGGGTCCAAGTTTAATTATTAAAATAACATGCCTTTGAAAAAATCATTCAAGAGTTTCCAATAGTGTTTATATCATGGCCATCCCTATCATTGGGGGATTTGGATTCATCTTACCTAGGAGAACTTGAAGAGCCAGTCTAAATAGAGGAGTTTGTCATTAGAATCCCATTTAATTCTTTTCCAACCATTATAGAATATGGTTCAACTATCCTCATATAAGACACTAGAAAAGTCAACATCAGGACTCTAGATGACCAAAAATGGAGGTGTATCCCTCATTAAGGAGGAATGTGTCATCTTTATAGCCCTTCTAAGGGAATTTATTGATACATTTTCTTGGACCTATTCCAACATGATAGGTTTGGACCCTATGTTCATCATACACCACCTTGTTGTAAATACTAATTCCAAACTTGTGAAGCATAAACTATGCAAAATGCATCCTCACATTATTGTATTAGTAAAAAAGGAGGTGTAAAACTCTTAGAATAGAGATGTATTTGATCGATCAACTATTTAGAGTGGATTTCAAATGTTGTGCAAGTCAGTAAAAAGCTAGAAGGAATCAGAATATACACTAATTTTAGAGATATAAATAAGTCTTACCCTAAAGATAACTTTCCTTTTCCAAACATTGACATGATAGTTGAATCCAAAACCAAGTATGAAATGATTTCACTAATGGACATATTTTTAGTATACAATCAGATCCAAATTGTATTAGAAGACCAACATAAAATAATGTTCACCACTCCATGTGAGATATTTTGTTACCAGGTTATGACATTTGGTATCAAAAATGTTGGATCCACACACCAAAGAGCCAAAAATATCATATTTCATGATATGATGCATGCCATTATTGAAGACTATGTTAATGACATACTAGGTAAATCAAAGACTAGGGTCGATCATCCAAAAACACCATGAATAATATGTGAGAGATTGAATTAATACAAGGTCAAACTCAATCTTAACAAGTTTGTTTTTGGATTTACTTTATTAAAATTGTTTAGCTTCGTTGTGTCTTGCTGAGGCATTGAGTCGATCTAACTGAAGTATAAGCCATTACATAGATGTCACCACCTTCTAATTTAAAGTAGCTCCATATATTATATGTCATGATTAATTCTATTAGATGCTTCATTTATCAATTGGACAATAAATTCCATTCATTTACATAATTATTGAAAAAAGGCATCACATTTCATTGGGATGATAAATGTTAGAAAGATTTTCAACACTTAGAGGAATATCTTGTAAAATTGCCTATTTTATTTCCATCTATGCTAGGAAAATCATTCATAATGTACCTATCATCCAAAGATAAAGCCTTGGGGGAACTTTTATCTCAACATGATGATAATGGAAAAGAACATGTTATGTACTATCTAAGCCATACACTCCTTACGCACGAACATAATTATATGCCCATTGAAAAAGCCTATTTATCTATGGTATTTGTAGTTCATAAATTATGACATTACATGTTAAAAAACAAGACCATAGTTATTCCAAAAGTAGATCCACTCAAGCATCTACTATCCAAGATAGATTCATAAGGTTTCATGGCAAAATGAATGGTTTTATTGATCAAGTTTAAGATAGAATACATCAACTAAAAAGCTATCAAGGGATAAGTACTTGTAGATAAGCTTGTTGATGCCCCCCTTGTAGATATATAACCTCTCACTTTTCAATTCCTAGATGAGTCCATTATGACCATGATTAAAACACCTCTTGAGGAGTAACATTGGAAGTTGTATTTTGATGGATCATTCACAACACATGGATTAGGGGTAGACCTATTGTTTATTACACCATAAGGGTATTTTATCCCTAAATCATTCTATTTCATATTTCTTTATACCAAAAAAATGGATGAATATGAAGCACTCATTATAGGGATTTATGAAGCAATACAATGGAATATTCAACATCTCAAGGATTATGGTAATTTTTTGTTAATCAACAATCAAGTTATAGAACATTTTTAGACCAAGGTTTACAAGCTAGTGTCATACAAGGCCATGATCGACACTCTAAAATATTAGATTTCCAATATATAGTTCAAACATAGACCAAGGGCTAGTAAAAAAACATAAAATGCCATGTCCACTATTGGATATTTAATCTATCATCTCAATAAAGTAAAAGAATATCAATTCCTTGTTGAAAATCTTCTATTTCTAGATCACAGATGTTCAACCACCACAATGATCTATGATATAATTGGTCCCACCTCTATATGGTATTCATACCTTTATACCTTCCTTCATGACCACATTCTTCCACAAGACCTATCTCTCAAAAAAATCAAGGCCTTTACACACCAAACCTAATGATATACCTTACTTGGACCAACACTTTACCATCACATCTTTTATGAAACTTTGCTTCATTATTTAAATCTGGTAGAATCCACATTAGTATAAGAAGAAGTTCATGAGATAATATGTGGATCCTAAATAAGTGGGGATATCCTATACAAAATGATCTTACGTACCAAGTATTATTGGCTAGCTATGGATGTAGATGAGGCTACTTATGTTAAAAGGTGTTATAAATGTCAATGACATACTAATTTGATTCATTCCCAAACCAAAACACTCAAACCAATGCTTGCACCATGGTTGTTTACTATATAGGGCCTTGATCTAATTGGTAAGATAAACCCAACCTCATATAATGGCTATAAACACATTCTCATTACTATTGAATATTTCACTAAGGTGGTTAAAGCTATACCCCTCACGTGACTACAAAATAAATTTCCAAATTCATATTTAACCATCTCATCTTCTACTATGGTATACCATAAGACATTATATCATATAATGGTAGATAATTTAACAAAAAGGATGTCAAATTACTATGTACCAAGTACAACATTACACAACATTTCTCTATCACCTATTACCCTCAAGGTAATGGCCAAGTAGAAGCATCCAACAAAACCATTGCCAACATCCTTAAAAATATTATCAATGATGCTAACTATGATAGGCACCTTCAAATATTGTGTGCCATTTGGGCATATTGAACCAATTACCATACCCCAACATAAGCCACCCCATATTCCCTAGTTTATGGTACCTAGACCATCCTTCCCATTAAGGTTGAGTTACTTTATCTACGCATCTATTTAAAGCATGTTCTAAATGATGAAAATTATCAACTAGCTCACATATAAGAGCTAGATTTACTTGATGAAATATGCATTAATATAGTTAATAACCTTCAAGCATAGTAGAATAGACTTTGTGGCCACTCTGACTGATGGGTCAATCACAAAGAATTTGAACTTGGTGATCTTGTTCTCAAAGAAAACCATTAGAATACCATGGCTGATAAGAAATGCAATGGAAATTTAAAAACTAATTGGATAGGCCCCTACATCATTATTTTAAATTATGGATTTGGAGCAATAGGCTCACCACACCAGATGGGGATGAACTTGATGAGCTGATAAACACTATACACCTCAAGCATTACTTCACTTGAGAGACTTGAAATATTGTCTGAGACACATTTCCATTATACCATAATACTAAAATTATTATTTGTACCATACCATATTTTTTTTACCATGCCTTTCCTATCAACCAAATTATTTTTACCCTCCCTAACCCAATCTCTTTAACTTTATTTCATTCAATTAGTTCCATAGGCACTTTTAGTAAGAAGATTTAGATCAAGTTTTAGCAGTTGATTCAGTATTCTAGATAGAGGTCATATTTTATAATATGATAGTGGTTTTCAGTTTCATCCTTCATTTATTATTTCATTCCATTTAATAACTATTGATTATAACCACCTTTGGGAAAATTAGGGTAATACCATTGTGCTACTAATTATAACTGCTTATGGGAAAATTAGTATCATTGACCTATTCCATTATTTATTAATTATAACTACCTATGGAAAAATTATAAAAACCACTTTTATCATGCCTTGAATTACCACCTTTACATTCTTATGTCATACTATGCCATCTACTTACTTTCCCTAGTTTATGAATTTGTTACTACTTAGTCAGATTCCTCTACTTTAAGGTAGAACTACAGTGACTTAAGGTCCCATCTTGGGACTATGTAGGTAGTGACTGAATACACATTGAGGATATCTCAGTCACCCTTAGCCATGCTCTCACCATTTTTTTGAGAAATTTCAAGTTTTAATGCTCTTTCCATTTTTTTATTTGGACCATTTAGTATCTTGTTATTCTCAATTGAGTTAAGATACCTAGAAAAGACCAAATACATTTTTCAAATATTTATAAAATCACCTCATCAACCACTTATTTACCTTAAGTATTTTGGGAACCTTATCTATTTCACAAGAAACCATTTATCATTTAATTTCCATATTCTTACTGGCCTCATGTTCCACGCTCTCACCAATTTATGAGACCATTCCAATATTCTTTGACAACATCACTCATGTTTTCCTGATCATCATTTTATTCTATCCCATATCATAGGAGAACTAGATTTGGCCTAAATTTTATGTTAGACATTACATCCATATAACTATGTAGGAAAGATCCACTTGCCTAGTGCATATGAAATTAGCTCAGCTACCCTCTTTCTTTTCTTTTATTCCCTTATTTTGTTTATTTATTTTGGTGTCTCCTATAGTATATGGGAGATGTTTTTCATCTTGTTTATTCTCTATTTGTAATAACATTATGATTAATAATTTGTTTTGTTTGTTTCCTTTTGTTCTCATTATTTTGTTTTTTACATTTACATTTCTTTGTGTTTTATCCTTTTATTTTTTGTTTGCCTATTTTTTTAATTTCTTGTTGTACCTTAACTTAGTATAAATATATTCATTAGGCGATTCCTTGTTAATTATACTTAAGTCCATACATATTCATAAGTTGACATTATCATCATGGTTTTATCATGGGTGCATTATTTTCTAAATGTTTATTAGATCACATGTCAGTCTTTATGCATATTTAAGATAAATTATCATGGTGTTGTATCATGATGCATACCATCATGTGATACAACAAAAATTAGATTGAGAATTATTACAAGTAATCAGGTCTTGATACTTCTCCTTAACACCTAAAAAATTATTGATCTATCCAACTCATTCCAAATATAGAGTAATTAAATCATGAAGGAATTTTAAATCTTTGCTAGTTAGGACATGTATCTCCATACTAGTAGGTTTCCTAAATTCATTTTTTTCCTCTATACCAATTTTCTCTCATCATTTGGCCAATGGTTATAACTACGTCTAGTCAAATCATTTTATCTCATTCCATTTGTGATGCCAACAATTATAACTACCTCTGGGCAAATCATTATGTATCATCCCACCCATAGAGCTAATGATTATAACCACTTATCAATAAATCATTATATTTTGATCTATTTGGACATTAATAATTATAACTACATATGGGAAAATAATTATCTTTCTTCTACCCAATTGGGGCATGTTTTTATATTTATAATGATTATAAACACCTTTCGAAAAACCATTATCTTTATCAACCCAACTAGGGCATGTTTTTATCCTACCAATGATTATAATTACCTATGGGCAAATCATTATTTTCCCTTTCATGGCTATAACCACCTTCAATAAAATCATTCTCTAGTTACCTTAATCCTCTTTTCAATGATTATGACTACCTTTAGGAAAATCATTACCCTTTTTTCCTACCTGTGCTGATAATTATAACCACTTATGGGAAAATCATTAGGATTATTAGGTCAACTAGGGTAGCTCCATATGCCATTGATTATAACCACCTATGAGCAAATAAATCTCTTCCACCCATTTTACCTTTTAGGTCCCATTGTTTCCTCCTTTTAAAGTACTAATCACCAACCCCTTTTCTAATCATTCCCTCAAGGGGGCATCTACAGTTTATCCATTGTTATTGAATTTGTAGGCATATAGGACCTTTTCATTATTTGAGAAGGCATTACTATGCCTATAGATTACAATGCCTTCCCAAATAGGGGAAAACTATAGACACTATAGATTACTAATGATTTCAACTAGATTTTAGATCAATTCCTACCAACCATTATAAATAAATCCCAAGAATCACTAAAAATCCCAAATATGCTTTCACATAATTTACCAAAGATTAGAATCATGTAGAGACATCCCTAATTGGGTATTTTATTTTATGAAATAATAACCTCTCACAAATTCATTCATAATCACCTTGCAACATCAAAACTATAAATTTTTCCTATGGACCTATTAAGTGGGGCACTTGCACACTTAAATCAAAGCTTGAAAGATCTAAAAGGATAATCAAAATCAATTAACAAGCTAAACCAGATTAAATGCCTAGTTGAATTATCCATTTAAAATTAATGAATATCTAAAAAAGAAAATTCAAAAATTCAAAATATCCTAGCCTTTCATCATTACCTTTATGAGTTATAAAGCTCTTTAAAAACATCTTAAAATATATAATTTGATATCCATGCCTAGTAATTATAAATCATAATTAGTTAGCAACTTTTAACTCAATCAGAGTTAATTTTAACTCATCTAGGTTTAGTTTGAACCCATCCTAAGCCTAAACTCAACCTTGACTCACCTTGGGTGAGAGTTAATTCCTAAGGATATAAGTATATGTCCATGCCTATTGATTTCCAATCTCTCATAAGCTAATGTTATAATGCTAATTTGGAGAGAGAAAATATTTTAAATAGTGTTATAATGTCAAAATCTTAAGCCAAGTAACAATAACAAAGCTAAGGTGCCAAGGAGAGAAGGAGACAAATAACCTCCATTGTCAAAGACTTCTTGATGCACAAGCTAAGAAATCCACTCAATAAATCCATTTAGAGCTCCCAAAGAAGGTAAAAATGTTACTGTCTTTTGTGTTTTTTTGTGATTTCATCTAGTTTTTATTACTAAGCTCTCCCTAGTGTCTAGGCTAAGAGTGGAAGTGTTAGTGTGTTTATTTGAGTTTTATTTCTTTAACTAACATCATACTATCCTTACTTATTCTATTCCTTAATAATAATTACAAATTTCGATTATATTTCCACTATGACTTAGAGAATGTTTGTCTTGCATTTTTAACCAAGATGAAGGCTTCATATTTTTCATTTGATTCCCAAGAATAAATACACCCATGAATATGATAAAACACATCTCCATCCATTGAGGTCATCATCAAAACCAATGCTTTATGGTTTTTCTAATTACATTCATAAATATCATTTGCAATCCCTATTTATTCAACTCGCTATTTATTCATATCATAAATATCAAACCATAGATCATTTAAAATTAATGTGTTCTCTATTTTTTGAGACCATTATAACTAGTTATATTTCTCAGTCAATGTTGTGCCAACAATAGATTTAATGGAATACATGGTTTTTGTTTGAGTTTTTAGAGTTTGGAGTTTTTAGTTTAATCCCAATTGGTTTCATATCACTCAAAAATGGTCCCCTTTTTTTATACACCAAAATGGTAAGTGAAAATGATTCACCTTATCATCACCACTGATAGAACAATAAGACCTCATACATCAATATACTCAAATTTTCTTGATTTATATATTTATGAATTTTGATAGTAATGAATGGGTAAACATGTATCTCTCCTTATTTATCATATATTTTTTTTAAATTGATTCTCTCACAAGCCTATACCTATGCTTTGGTGATATTAGGTGTAGTAAAAGCCATGAATTGCATGGATACCTTCACCTTGACTAGGTAGGCCAACTTCAAGATGCTCAAATTTCATACTTTGAAGATACAAGATTGTCTATTGGATGGAAGTTAAATACCATTATTATTTCCTTGGAATAACCTTCATGTGAATGAACCATATATTTGTAGCATGATGGGTGAAGAATAAGGTCTTTAGGTTCAATTTGTGGTCTTTCTTCTGAGAGATTATTCTCTTGAGGCACCCTAAGGATTAACTTCTTCCTACCTATTCCTAGTGTTTTCCTTGATTGTAAAACCATATTTTATATTAAAACTAACCTTCATGTGTGAAATCTCCATCTTATTGTAACTTTTCACCACTACCATACATGCCTATTTACTAGTATTCATTATTAAATTGTAGACTTGTAGGTTCAACTATTTGATTAAGACACCATTATCTTGTCCTAAAACCAACTTTAATGAGATAAATAGTCTACATATACAATATGAAGAATAATAAGGAAAGTTTTTAAACTTAATCTGGGAGAGTATCTCTAAGGAACATCTCCACACTAATGAAAATTTCCATTATAACCTTGAATACGTGTAGGTGCTCATGTTGACTATCTAAACATGCATCTATTTGAAAGAGGTC